>CM076584.1:609966161-610566161 GCA_034641835.2 Pinus albicaulis | reverse complement strand
CCCTTTCAGTGATAACTTGTCTTACAAAATGATACTTTATTGGAATATGCTTTGATTTACTATGATAGGCTGGATTCTTAGCCAAATGTATTGCACTTTGACTATCACACAGTAACTTGATGTTATCCTGTAACCTACCAAACTCACCAAGTAAACCTTTCATCCAAATCGCCTCTTTGCAAGCATGCGAGGCAGCAATGTATTCTGCTTCAGTAGTGGATAAAGCAACAATGTTTTGTAGCTTTGACATCCAGCTAATAGCTCCACCTGCAAGAGTAAAGACATACCCTGAAGTTGACCTTCTCTTATCCAAATCACCTGCAAAATCAGAATCAACATACCCGCAAACAGATTCACTACTCTTATTGTAAGTAATACAATAGCTACTTGTGCCTCTCAAATACCGAAGCACCCATTTCACTGCTGACCAGTGTTCTTTACCCGGATTTTCCATGTACCTGCTGACAACCCCAACTGCATGTGAAATATCTGGTCGAGTACAAACCATCGCATGCATCAAACATCCTACTACATTGGCATATGGAATTCGAGACATATAATCCTTTTCTTCATCTGTATTAGGACATAAACTCGAAGAAAGCTTAAAATGGGAAGCTAAAGGGACTGACACAGGCTTCACATTGTTCATACCAAACCTCACAAGTATTTTCTCAACATACTTCTGTTGTGATAGCCACAGCTTACCACTGCTCCTGTCTCTGAAAATATCCATGCCCAAAATCTGTCTTGCTGCTCCTAGATCTTTCATATCAAATGTCCTTGCCATCTGAGTCTTCAACCTGTTGATTTCTTCAATGCTTTTGCTTGCTAAAAGCATATCGTCAACATGCAACACTAAGATAATGAACATGCCATTACTTAACTGCTTAAAGTAAACACAATGATCATATTCACTTCTTATATATTTTTGACTCAACATGAAAGAATCAAATTTCTTGTACCACTATCGAGGCGACTGCTTCAGACCATACAATGACTTCTTGAGCCTGCAGACAAATTTCTTATTGCGATGCTGAACAAACCCTTCCAGTTGTTCCATATAAATTTCCTCATCTAAATCACCATGTAAAAACGCAGTCTTAACATCTAGTTGCTATAATTCTAAATCAAGCAAAGCAACTAACGCTAACACAATTCTGATTGAAACTATTTTAACAACTGGTGAAAAAATCTCATGAAAATCTATGCCTGATTTCTGAGAAAACCCTTTTGCAACCAGCCTTGCTTTGTATCTGTCCTCCGAATCATTCACACCCCGTTTCACCTTGAAAACCCATTTACACCCCACAGTTTTCCTGTCTTTCGGAAGTTCAACCAGATCCCATGTGCCGTTCTTACCTAAGGCCATCATTTCTTCCTTCATAGCTGCTTTCCACTTGTCACTTTTCGAACCTTCTATAGCTTCCTGATAGCACAGAGGTTCATCATCGTTAGCGGTCAAAGCAACTGAAGTAACATAATCATCATACCTTCTAGGAGCACGTTTTATTCTTGTTGACCTCCTTAAAGCTATTTCTGGTGCTTCCGCAATTGGCTGACTACCACCTGTAGGAACTTCTTCATGATCACCATCTGAGACCTGTTCATGATCTAAACCTGAACCCTGTTCATGTTCTGATTCTGAAACCTGTTCATGACTAGTATCTGAACTATGGTCATCATGACTATCATTAGAAGAGCTTTCAAACTGAATGTGTTGTAAATCAGATACATCATCTTGTTTCAATCTACTATCTACATCTAACTGTACAAGAGAGGATTCATTAAACCTTACATCTCTGTTGATGATGATTTTGCGGGTAGTAGGATCCCACAATCTATATCCCTTTGTTCCAACACCATACCCAACAAAGATATACCTTTTAGACTTTGGATCTAATTTATTTCGCTGATGTTGAGGCACTAGAGCATATTCATCACAACCAAACACTCTGAGTTTAGAATAATCACAAGGGTGTCCTTTCCATACCTCTTGTGGAATCTTGCAGTCTATCGCCATCGATGGAGATTGGTTTATCACATAACAAGCTGTTGCCACCGCTTCCGTCCACAACTCCTTTTGCAACCCGGCGTTACTCAGCATACTCCTTGCTCTCTCTAGAAGAGTCCTGTTCATGCGTTCAGCAACTCCATTTTGCTGAGGAGTATAAACCGTGGTCTTATGTCTCTCGATCCCTGCATCCTTGCAATAGTTTTCAAACTCCTTGGAAGTAAACTCACCACCATTTTCAGTTCTTAAACACTTTATAGTTCTACCAGTGATATTTTCTACCAATGCTCTAAACTGTTTGAAAATTGTAAAAACATCAGACTTCTTTTTCATCATGTAGACCCACACCTTCCTAGAAAAGTCATCAATGAACGACACAAAATATGACGAGCCACCATATGACGCTGTAGGGGCTGGTCCCCGAACATCTGAATGGATATAATCAAGTATGCCTTTACTAGTATGTTTTCCTGTTTTAAATTTTTGTTTACTTTGCTTGCCAAACAAACAATGTTTACAGAAATCTAACTTTCCAGACTTCAGATTTGGAAGTAAATTGCGATCAGCCAAAATTTTCAACCCTCTTTCACTCATATGCCCCAATCTTTGATGCCATAAGTGAATGGAACTACTGTCATGTTCAGACACAGTAGACACAAAATCTGACCCTGTACCTCCTTCTAACTGAAACAGATTTCCTACTTTCTTAGCTTTCATTACTAGTAAGATACCTTTATAGATTTTCATAACTCCACCTTGAATTACAGTTTTATATCCATTCGTATCCAATGCTCCTAAAGAAATTAGATTTTCTCTTAAGTCTGGAACATGTCTCACATCTGTTAACAATTTAGTTGTGCCATCAAACATTTGCAGTTGTATACTTCCTATCCCAACAATATTAGATGTGACATCATTACCCATGTACACGACTCCATCATTAACTGATCTATACGTCTTGAACCATTCTCTATGAATACACATGTGGTTTGATGCACCGGAATCTAACAACCAATGTTGATCATGATTTGACAAATTAACTGATAACACTTCGTCGCTCATACCTGAACCAGATGCCGAACCTGTATCTATCGTGTTTGCTTCCTTCTTCTCTGTCGAAGAGTCTCCTTTCTTCTCTGTTTGCTGTCTCTTCCAGCAGTCTTTCTTCAAGTGCCCCGATTTGCCACAAAACCAGCACTTTACTTTGCTCTTCTTCCCTTTCGACTTTGAACGCGAATTGCTGTGCTTACCAGAGTGTCTTTCTCTAAAACGACCTCTAGCCATCATTTCCTCTGATGTAGAGGTGTCAGCATTCGACCGCTTCCTGGTCTCCTCGGACAACAAAGCTCCAACCACATCGTCAAACTCAAGGATGTCTGCAGTACTAAAGCTTATGGAAGTAACAAAGTGATCCCACGATTCGGGCAATGAACACAATAGAGTTATTGCCTTATCCTATGAATCAAATTTTACATCTAGACTTTGTAATTGTACCAATAGAGTATTGAAAACATTCAGATGGTCAGTAATCGAGGTACCTTCCTTCATTCGCAAACCATAAAGCTGTCGCTTCAGGAGAATCCGATTTGTCAAGGATTTCGTCATGTAGAGCTTCTCAAGCTTCGACCACAGGCCTGCGGCGGTCTTCTCTGACACAATGTTGAACAGAACGTCATCCGCCAGACATAACCGAATTGCGCTCAGAGCTCTGTCATCCAACTCATCCCATTCATCCTCCGTCAAGGAAGAAGGCTTTTTTCTTTTCCCTAACAGCGCTTTCGCCACACCTTGTTGTACCAGGAGATAATGCATCTTTACCTTCCAGATCTCGAAGTTGTTTTTGCCATTGAACTTCTCGATCTCAAAACGGGCACTTTGTGTTTTTGCCATATTGTGTCACAAAAAAAACAACCTCCAATTGCAACTTTTTAATAAAGAATGCTCTTTTTAATAAAAAATGCCCTTTAAAAAAAAAAATACCATTCACCTTTAAAATGCCTTTCACTTCATACCATATTCAAACGGTAATTACATTATCAAATATCAAATCGATTTATTTTTTTGTTTTTAAAAAAACATGCCACCATTATAATCGATTTAAAATATATATGCCAAATACAAAGGCATGTGAATAGAGGTAAAATGCAAATCGATTTTAATTACAAACTTGCATTATTGCAATAAAATCGATTTTATATAAAGGCATTCAATATATTAACGGCATTCTACTCACTTTACTCTATTTGATCTTTCACGTTTTGCAGTTGCTGCCTCCACTACGGCATTTTTAAAAAAAAAATATCGATTTAAAACAAAAAACCAGTGATGCACTAACCCTGCAGAAACGCCTCTGCTTCAAAGTTTCTCCAAAATCGATTTTCACATGCCCAGAAAAACGATTTGAATGGCAAGCCCTTCCACTTGAACCGGCTCACGGCTTTGCTGTGGCTCCTCTCACAGTCAGCGATGGTACAACTCCGGTTCACAGTTAACATAACAGTCTCACGCAGCGGATCGACTCCACGGCTCTTTGTGCTCTTTTATGCACATACAAAATGAATCTGTGTTCTTCAAATCCGCACGGCTCACGGCCTCTCTCTTGGACGCAGGTCCACGGCTTTCTGCAATCGGCATCTACGGCCACGAACCACGAGCTTTAAAAGACATTAAAAACGAGTTTTAACCTTGCAGCCAAGGACCACAAGCGAACTGTAACAAGTTTAACCGCTCAACTTTGCTGCTCCGATACCAATTGTTGGAGATACGGCAGCGGAAATATAAAACTAATGACACACAGAGAACACAGCGTTCAAAACACAGATAAAGACAGCAGCTTTTTAACGTGGTTCACCCAACCAATCTGGGCTACGTCCACACAACATAGGCATCGGCAATCTTTATTATCAAACAGGAGATTACAAACTCTCACACACTCAAACCACACAAACCATCAGTATGGATACATTATATAGAAAGGAGAATCTAAGCACTCATAACCCGGAGCCTCACATCAAATTTAGGACGCATTAACTCTCTCCCAACAACCTGGAGCTAATCTAGCAACAAATTCCTATTGTTGTCACACACTGAGATTTTTGCCTATTTTATTTAAAACAGAAAATCTCAACACTTTGGCTGTTTTTTCAACATTTTAGTATTTAATTTCATAAATGTGTGCTCTGCTGTTTTTGCAGGTTCGTGCTTTGCGGTTTATGCAATGCGTTTATGGTGACATTTACGATTATCTGCTCGGCGCTACCTTGTTAGTGGATCATAGCCGTATCGTGGAGATATTTGAGACTTGTACAGGTAAGTTGATTACGAGCTTGATCCGTTCTTAATTTGGAAGAATTCTGGCAGAGCACTGAATTCAAACCGTTATAATTATGACAATGCGTGAAATTCAACGCAGGCCAGCGTAATTCGCTTTTGAAATCTTGTGTCTGTTGTCGCTCTTATCAAGACACTTCAGCGCATGAGTCTCCAAACCTTTCCCAGGGAGGAAAAGGCCAATAAAAGACCGATATACTTAAGCCATTGATTACTAATTGGTGTATGTGTATTTCACCATTACAGTTTAGAATACATACATAACAATTCTCCTCGAGTGTGTTTTAAAGTTAAATTTATGTATACACTTATGGATTTCAACTTATGGAAGTTATTATTTGTTAACCTTAAGATTGAGTTTTAAAGTTCAATTTATGTATACAATGATGGTTTTCAACTTAGGAAATTGGTTTCTTTTAACTTTAAGATTTGGCACAGTTGTATGGCTATAGAAAAAACCACAATTATATTATAGCACACATTATTATAAAAAACAAAAAACAACAAAATCAAATTCAGCTATAATTTTTTTCACTTGGATGACACGACTTTTAAATCTGGCCATACCAGAAATGAGAACTGGTATATCTAAACACACTGAAATAAAAATTATTATATTAGGCCGTGTATTTCATTATGACAATTTGCACTATATGTACATAAAAATTAAGTTTTATAAAATTAATTTATGCATATTATCGTTTTAAAAACTGTACTTTAACTCAATATATAAAGATGTTGTGATGCAATTTCTTATTTAACATGTTTACTAATAAAATTACATAAATGAAATTTAGAACAAAACAAAAATAAAATAAAACAAAAAATAATAGTTATAACTAATAATTAATAATTCTATTCAGAGAATAAATATGTCATTTACTATAATTGACTTTATATGAGAATGATAACAATTATTTAACTCAACCATTCACGCTAACTCAATCAATTATCATTAAAATGAATTATATATCATTTTAAAAATAAGAATGACTTTCATCTATATTCATGGGTCTTATCTAGATGACTCTCATCCATACTCAGTCCATGGGTTTTGAATTAGTGAACTTTTAACCATAAATAACCTTAACGAAACACCTTCACACCCTATACTCTATACCATGGCAGATTAAAAAAATCATATTACTAGGTAGATAATAAATTCATTATTTTATATAGTACTTCATATTTTGCATTATATTCCAGATAAACTAAATTTTATAGGTATGCAATTGTAATTTTAATTTTAGTATTTTAAGTTAGTAATATTATTATTGTTAAAATTATATTGATTTTTTATGATAAATAAATTATATAGATAATATTTTTGTAAATTACTATAATAATAATAATAGATAAATATTTTATTCTTTTACATATTAAATATTTAAATATATTTTTTAAGCATAAAGGCATAGAATAAAACCCCAGTGTTTTGTTGCGCTTTTATGGAGATCCATTGGCGGTATCATTGTGACCTTTCAATTAATGCCTTTTTCGAATTTCCATCACCTTCAACAACCGACTTACTCGCGAGAGGAGTACAAGCTGCACCATCTCCTTTGTCTGGAACACATTGTGATGTTCTTGGCCGAAGATTTGGTTGCCTTGGGCTTGGGCCTTCACAGGTGCCATCGAACTCGGAGGTTTGAGGACAGCGTGCGGGGGAGTGGAAAGATATCTGCCACACAGCTTCTCCTTCCCACCTAGAAATGGAGTTCATGGTCATAAAAAGGAAAGGTCCATGGCTTTGCGGTACATTCTGACCATGGCCAAATTCTTCCAATTCTTGATTACCTCGGATGGTTGGCCTTATGCTATATCTCACATCAATAAGCAAATGTATGAGGCCAGGCCAGTGTCACCCTTTTGTGGATGAAACATCATGTTCCTCCATGTATCATTATTTTTTTTTATTTCCCGACAATGGCCTGTCCATAATATCTAATATGTATGAGGAAGTGTCATATCTCTGTGTATGAAACCTCCTTCTGTTCAAATAACCCAGAAAACTTCCAGAATTGTTTGGCATTATGGTTTTTTCCTCTATATTACTATTTCCTATGTTACTGCTTTACAGCGTTTCCTTTGCAACATATGGTGCAATTGCTAGTCTATGGATAAATTAAAATATTTAAAGACATAAATATTTCCCCATGAAAGTTGAAATATTTTAAAATTTAAATAAATAAAAATATAAATAAACATGAGGTATGGTAAATAAATAAAACCTGTTTTTATACTTATGGTAAATAAATAAAAATATATATAAACTAGATGTATGGTAAATAAATAAAAATAATTTTTATATTTACTCCATAAACCTTTTTATATTTTAAAAAGAGTTTTTATTTAGATGAAGCCTATGGGATGAATATCATGGGACAAATTAATATTGATACCGTGGGCTAAATACCATGGGCCAAATACCATATTTATAAAATAAGAATGGTAAATAAATAAATATAAAAGAGGTATAAAGAGGTATGATAAATAAATAAATATAAAATAGGTATAAAGATGTATGGTAAATAAATAAAAATATCAATAAACCAGAGGTATGGTAAATAAATAAAAATAAAAATAAACCAAAGGTATGGTAAGTAAATAAAACCTCTTTTCAGAGAGATGGAGAGAGAGTGTGTATGTTTAGGGGTGAGATAAGGAGACAAAGTAGGATGTATGGAAATAAGGGGGGAGAGAAGAAGAGAGAAGGAGAGAGGGAGGGATATAGTAATGTAGTTGGAGAGAGAGAGGGGTGGAAAGAGAGAGAGAAAGAAAGGGAGATGGGGGAAGAGAGATGATGTGAGAGAGAGAGAGAGAGAGAGAGAGAGAGAGAGAGAGAGAGAGAGAGAGAGAGATGGGGGAAGAGAGAGGATTGGAGGGAAAAGAGAGAGGGAGGTAGGAGAGAAAGGGAAATAGAGGAGGAATGAGAGAGAGGAGGAGACTGATGGGGGGAGAGAGAGTATTGGAGGGAAGAGAGAGAGAGAGAGAGAGAGAGAGAGACCAGGGAAGAGAGAGGGAGTTAGGAGAGAGAGAGAGAGAGAGAGAGAGAGAGAGAGAGAGAATTGAGGGAGAGTAGGAGAGAGGGGTCGATAGAGAGATGGAGTTGGAGGGGGAGAGATGTAGGAAATAAGAAATATAGAATGAGAAGTGGAGAGAGAGAGAAGGAGTGACAAGGGAGAGACAGAGAGAGAGCATGTATTTTGGGGGCTGAGATAAAGAGACAAATAAGGAGAGATGGAGATAAGGGGGGGGGGGAGAAGGAGATATAAGGAGAGAGGGAGGGTTATAGTAACATAGTTGGTGGGTGAAGAAAGAGAGAGAGTGAGAGAGAGATGGGAGAGAAAGGGAAAGAGAGGAAGGAAGAGAGTGGAGAGAGGGAGGGAAAGAGAGAGCGACTTGGAGGGGGAGGGAGAGGGAGGTAATAAGAAATACATAGAGAGAGAAAGGTGGGGAGAGAGAAAGAGAGAGTGGTAAGGAAGATGGAGAGAGAGGGAGAGAGAGGGAGAGAGGGAAAAAGGAGGAAAGAGAGATATTAGTGGGGGAGAGGGAGAGAAGGGGAAGATAGAGATATAGATGGAAGGAGAAGAGAGGGAAGAAGAGAGAGATGGGGAGAGGATTGGATTGACAAAGAGATTGATATATATGGAGTGCGAGAGTGTGTGTGTTTAGGGGGTGAGATAGAGAGTCATAAAAGAAGAGATGGAGGGGGATACATATATGGATAGAGGGTGGAAAGAGGGTAGAATATTTCTCACACTAGATGGATTGATATAAGTGGAGATGGTGATTTATAATCCTATTTTATTATTTGCACTAAATGCATCGATTTTAGTGTATATATTTATTTCTAATGATATTTGATTACTTGCACAAGATGAATTGATTTCAGTGTAGGTGGTGATTTCTAATACAATTTGATTGCTTGCACTGAATGTGTTGATTTCAATTTAGATCTCAATTTATAATTATATTTGATTACTTTCACTAGATGAATTTATTTCAATGTAGATGATTTCTAATCCTAATTTATTGTTTTCACTAAATGCATTGATTTCAGTGTAGATGGCGATTTCTAATCCTATTTGATTTCTTTGAGTAAATGCATTGATTTTAGTGTAGATGTTGGTTTCTAGAGAGAGAGAGAGAGTGATAAGGAAGATGGAGAGAGAGGGAGAGATGACAAAAGGAGGAAAGAGAGATATTAGCGGGGGAGAGGGAGAGAAGGGGAAGATAGAGATATAGATTGAAGGTGAAGAGAGGGAAGAAGAGAGAGATGGGGACAGGGGGTGATTGACAAAGAGATTGATATATATGGAGTGCGAGAGCGTGTGTGTTTATGGTCTAAGATAGAGAGACAAAAATAATATATGGAGGGGGATATAAATATGTATGGAGGGTGGAGAGAGGGAGGAATAGTTCTCGCACTAGATGGATTGATATAAGTGGAGATGGTGATTTCTAATGCCATTTGATTATTTGCACTGGATGCATCGATTTTAGTGTAGATATTTATTTCTAATGATATTTGATTACTTGCACTAGATGCATTGATTTCAGTGTAGGTGGCGATTCCTAATACAATTTGATTGCTTGCACTGAATGTGTTGATTTCAATTTAGATGTCGATTTATAATTATATTTTATTACTTGCACTAGATGAACTGATTTCAATGTAGATGATTTCTAATCCTATTTGATTGTTTGCACTAAATGCATTGATTTCAGTGTAGATGGCGATTTCTAATCCTATTTGATTTCTTTGAGTAAATGCATTGATTTCAGTGTAGATGTTGGTTTCTAGAGAGAGAGAGTGTGTGTGTGTGATAAGGAAAATGGAGAGAGAGGGAGAGAGAACAAAAGGAGGAAAGAGAGATATTAGCGGGGGAGAGGGAGAGAAGGGGAAGATAGAGATATAGATGGAAGGTGAAGAGAGGGAAGAAGAAAGAGATGGGGAGAGGGTGTGATTGCAAATATAACGATATATATGGAGTGAGAGAGCGTGTATGTTTAGGGGGGTGAGATAGAGAGACAAAAAACAAGAGATGGAGGGGGATATAGATATGGATGGAGGGTGGAGAGAGGGAAGGATATTTCTTGCACTAGATGGATTGATTTAAGTGGATATGGTGATTTATAATCCTATTTGATTATTTTCACTAGATGCATCGATTTTAGTGTAGATATTTATTTCTAATGATTTTTGATTACTTGCACTAGATGCATTGATTTTAGTGTAGGTGGTGATTTCTAATACTATTTGATTTCTTGCACTGGATGTGCTGTTTTCAATTTAGACGTCAATTTATAATTATATTTGATTGCTTGCACTAGATGCATTGATTTCAATGTAGATTATTTCTAATCCTATTTGATTGTTTGCATTAAATGCATTGATTTCAGTGTAGATGGCGATTTCTAATCCTCTTTGATTGCTTTGAGTAAATGCATTGATTTCAGCGTAGATGTTGGTTTCTAATCTTATTTGATTCCTTGCATTAGGTGCATTGATTTCAATATTGAAGTTATTTTCTAATCTTATTTTATTTCTTGCATTAAATGCATTGATTTCAATGTATATGTTGATATATGATTTGATGTAATTGGATACATGATGGCACATTAATTTTAAAGTGATTGGATTAACAATATGCATTGATTTTAGTGTAAGCACAAAAAGTTATTGACAATGTACATTGATTTTTTTGTTATAGTAATTTAACCTATTAATATTGGATAGAAAGAGAGACAAGGTATCATGTTTACTAAAATAGCTTGAGCTAAAGATTTAAATGTTTTACGATTTAAATTTTCTTTTTCATATAATCGATATGAAAATATAAAAAAACTAGCAAGGGTGGCAATAAGAATAGTAGAAGAAAATAGTTTTATATTGATCACAATCAGGACTATTTGTAACATGAGTACATTCTTATTATTCACATTTTCTATCTTTAAACACTATTATTGTCACTTTGCATTCAAGAAAATATTTCATCATTTTTCATCATTATAGTTATTAACAATATTTATCATCTCAACGAACTGAGTTAGCTAAGAAAATTTAAAATTAAAATGACCAAGTTAATCTCAGAAATATTTCGCATATTTAAAATGATTATATTAATATTTGATATATTTACATATTATTGATAAAATTAATCATATCTTCGCTAGATTTTCCTTGGCAGCACATGACTGAAACCAACCTAGATCCATCTTAACTACGGATCTATCAAGTGCCGAGAGGGATCAAATCTCTTGAGGTGCAAACCTTTCCTCAAGTTTTCAACTCAAAAAAGAGGTTTGCACCTCGAGAGATTTGATCCCTCTCGGCGCTTGATAGATTTGTTGTTAAGATGTATAATAACAACTCTGCTCGGAAACAAGTGTCGCTAAAAGAATCATCATACCAATTTTATATCAAAACAATGGAGCGAGGAAAATATTTAAGAAATTCGTTGACTAACTGATCTCACCAAAACATAAGAGAGTACCTCATTAGGGGAAGTTTGAGGTCTAAAATGGACCTCCTAAGGAAATAATAAAATAATAGTTAAACCAATAAAATAATATTTATGAATTTCCAATTCACTTTTTGCACCACAATTCATATAACCATAGTTAAATTCAATTCAAAAGTTGTACCAAAATAAAATTAATAAAAAAAATTGTATTGATTTGACTATAAATAAGAATGAGCTTTTCAAGAAAAAGTCATTATCATTGAACAACTAATGCATTTGTCCTTTGTTCTTAAATAACTTAAAATAAAATATAAATATGAATTTATAAATTCTTAATTATATTATATGCTATTAATTAAAATTTATATTATTTAAATTGTATAATAACATGTAATTAATATATTATATAAAAATAATATAATATAATAAATGTATAGGGATATGCATTGTTTCTTTCAAGAAATATGAAATGACAATAATATATTTTTATTCAAAAAGTGTGAAATGAAATTTAATATGAGTACTTTACTTTGACTTTAAAAGTACTTAGAGCACTACCATGGTTAACATGATTTTTTATCCACCATTGAGAATGTAACAAGTAAGTACCTTTAACTCAAACAATGCCACCTCAACCATTAGGGATGATATCATCCCCTAAAATGTGATTGGTTCTCATTGCAAAATTTATAGTCATTTGATTCTATGATGGAGTTTTATGGTTGGAAAAGTTGTTATTTGTAATAACCGCTTCAATTTCCAAAATTACCAGCTTGCCACTTGGAGGTGGTAAATCCAGAAAATTGTCGACTCCAACATATGGCTTAAAGAGTTCATTGGAGGAATAACAATAAAAACTTCCAAAGGGCTCATTATTAGTAATATGTAGGGCCCTATAGTCAAATGGGCTTGCATAATACCTTCATTATGCCTCACTTCAGTGCGTTGAGCATCTGATGTGAAATTGAATATGTTGGAAGCCATTGGGCAGATGACCAAGTCAAGGAAATAGTACAATTGGGTAGACCACGTGGTGGATATAGTGAATGCTAATTTCTAGGAATGCCAAAATTCTAGTAAAGTTATTTATTTTCCATACTTATTAATTTGGCTTACTATGATGCAAATATCCCTTATTGGAGAAGTTGCATTAATTAAGAAAAATATTCTTCTAATAAAAAATTTCAAGTCTTTCACACATGGATGGTCGAGTATCCCTTAGTTAGTATGCCCATAATATTTTCTTAGAAATTGGTTAATAAAATTAAAATTGGTATAAAATAGATGAATATTTTCTCAATAGATTCATAGGATGTTGCCCAACACATCTCACATTCAATTGGGTCTCAACACGACCAACGTTTGGTATATTAACTCAGATGTTGCATAGCTTAAATAATTACCATGCCAACCTTCGACCCAACAAATATTTGAAGAGTTAAGTCATAAAACAAATGTTGTTTTCCCTATTCCAAAAGGTGTTTTAGAGCCTCAAAATGAAGTTATCCTTCCCTATACAGAAAACGAGAAAGAAGATGAAAGGGAAGTAGAAAAGTATACAATACCATTCAAGGAGGCTGGAAAAACAATCGATAAAGAACAAAAAAATGGGTATTAATTGGCAGTAAATGTTAAAGGACATTACTCTAGATGACCCTAAACTCCAAACATTCCTAGACACAATAGCCAAACAGGAACTGAAGGAAACATAAACCATGAGTAATTCGACGAGGAAATAGGAAAAAATAAGAATTTTTGGGATCATCAGCCTGATATTTTGTAGTCATTAGGCCATGAAAAATATTTTTTTACTAAATCTATTAAGAAAAAAATGATGGTAGGACATGAGTAAGAACAATAGCAGAAAGAACCTACACTGTAATCGAATCTGCCAACTGGAATTTCACCACAAAAACTCAAGGGAAATCTAGTGGAGTCAAGAAGCATAAAACACAGACATTTGAAATTAACCTCACTATCTACTCCTCATCAGTCCAACACGTGTTCTAGAAGAGAATGGTGGGAACTAGACACAAAAGAAAATACATATGGATCCCCAAGACATATTATCAAAACACATTGACTTATTAGAATTGGGTAAGGAAGCACTTACCAAAATATAATTGGAGTTAGAAGAGGTACACAACACAACCCAACAACATGAAAGACCTGATCAATCGAAATCGGTGGATAAGTCTGCTTGAACAACGAGGATGTGATCATTGAAACATCCTAGTGAGCAAAAGGGTGCAGATAAATCAAAATAACTAAAAATGCATGGATAGTATAAATTGACTACCTTACCATATGACTTAACATAAGCATCACACATACATGTCTTTAGAGGTAGATTTATAAAGAAGATAGTTGGAAGTGCTAAGATATAACAGAAGAAACAAGATAAAGAGAAGATTTGGTTAGACTGCATGAGATTGGAAGTGAAAAAAATTCAGATTAACAATCCAACCTAGCTTTATGATCCACTTACTGCCATTCACCAATTGGGCTATTAATTGTTAGACTACAATTTTCAAATGAAAGAGTAGGTCACCGAGGTGCAGTAGAAGGCCAAAGCATAAGGAAATTTAGAATTGTCTATTGTTATGTAGCAGGAGATCAAGGCCTTCAAATAGCCAAGAGTAATCTCAAATGAACATTGGATGGGGTAGTGACACTCAATAACGTCCTTAATAATCGACTAAATTATTTGTTAAATATGTGTAGTCGACTATGGATAAAACCACTGTTGATCAAGGATTTATTGACAAAGTAGCACACTGCATTGGAATACTAGGCCATAAATGCATTGAAAAACAAATTACATAAGATAATAAGATTTACAGAAAGCTTGTGAAAGAAGAGAGGCAATGGTTCAGAGAAGGAAATAAATCCAAAATTGAATCTAATGATGTTGCTAAGTACCTGAAGACTATCAATGAGAAAATTTATAAATTGGAGCAACAAGGTACTCCCAACTTTCCCATCTTCTAGGAAATATCTTTGTTGGAAAAAGTTAAATATTTGGTAGATATGAAGGCCCTTGAGGTGTAAGCGCAATACTCAGTGAAATATTGATCATTTTTGTCCAACATATTCAAACACTTTCACCCATGATTTATCAAATGAAATTTGGATAAAATCCTGCTCCAACACCTTCACTATACCCGACTCCACCACGACATAAATATCAATTTTTTTAACCAAGCATTCCATAATGTGTTATATCTGCTCCACAAGAATAGTTGGATATCCCAGAGTTGGAGGCTGAGGGCTCTAATTGGTGGTTGAGTGATAAAGAAAAAAGAGGCATCCATATCCTGAGCCCCTAGGTTGAAATATGAAAAACAAAGGATCATTGAGTTGTAGAATCAACTGACCAACAAATAGAACAACATATAGGGGCATGACCTTCTCCATCTCCAACTACACCAAAATTACTATTCAACATTCAGTCACAATTTTCTTATTCTCTCACTTTCTCTCTCATTCTCTTCTACTGTTTGAATTTTGTAATTCTCCAATTCTCCCCCTTCTTCGAGATAAAGAAGGAATTAAGGGTGGGGGAGATGTTGGAGGGGCTAGTCGACTTACTTTAATAGCCCAGTCAAGTTGGCACAAAAAATATTTATTGTAAGTCGGTCGGCTCCTTTGTCGAGTCGACCGACAAAGTTAATTCGGATAAGTTAGTTGACACAGTTAGACAATTGTAATTGTCTACACAAATATAAATATGTATGTACTCAACTCTATGTAGTTGGTTAGTTGTTTAGGGATATACTTAATACAAGTGTGCTCTTGTTGTCTTTCCTCTACTTTTGTGTCTCTTGACTATTCCATGTGATGCATAATACCCCTTAAGCTTACTTCATGTTCCACTTTACTAGTAACTAATGCATACTTTTCACTAGACTACAACAAAATCTCTATCAGAAGTCACCAAAAATTTTGGGGATTGACCCCTCTTTGGATTTCGACATTGTATGACTGAAGTTTGGAATTTCAAGGATGGGAGTATTTTTCCTTAGGCTTGGTCACATGGCTATAAAAATCTATGGCCAAGAGCTAGTAGGAAAAGGCTTATCGAACCCTGGGGTGTTGGGAGTTTTTCAAACAACATCTACCACAACTCCCTAATATTGACAGATTATGACATGTCTATCAATTTGTGGATGTTGTTTCCCTCATTTGCCCCCCATATTTGGTTGGTCAAGGTGATGGAAGTGAGCATGATTTTTTGGAAATTTCGAGGTTTTGGGTCTTTGGCCCTAACCCCATGGTCATATGGTCTAGCAAGAGGCTATGAATAAGAGCCTAGACATAATTGGGCTTAGCTCAAGAATGTGAATATCGAATTGTTGAGAATTGCATGTCGAGTGTTAGGGAAAGTTCAAAGGACACCTTTCATAAAATCCTTATACTAACAAAGTCCAACATGTTCATTGGTTCATAAAGAACCTTTTATAAAATGTTTCCCATTATCAAATCAGGAAAAGTAGTGTGAGCGGTGTTTCCCATGCACATTAGTTCTCCCAATAAACTAGTAACATAATGGATGGGAATATTACTAGATACAAGGTAGTCACAATTAATTGACAATTGGATATCGACATATTGAGATATTGAGTGTTGGATATCAGGAGCATAACCATCACCATCATTTCAAATCTCCTTGATACAAATAAAATACACCAATATTGGTAGCTAACGAAGCATGACTCTATGTATAGACAATCAATTATCATATTAATGGGATACCCAATGACCTGACATGGAATATCCACATAGAATGCCCACATGGAGTTGTCATGCCATGATGATTTGGAACTAGATAATTCTTGGTGATGTGACGTGTCATTGTGGAATATGATGTGGCAAGGGTGATTTAGATTGAATCACGCCAAGGTGGTAGCTAGGTGGTAGAATAGGCTAGTGGTTATTAGGATTTTGAAGGTTAGGTGTCAAGGGAATGGGACCTATGTATTAGGATTCTCCTCCTGATACTAATAGACCTGAAATGATGGAAAATAACGATGAAGGCTTTCATCTCTAATGACGATGACATGCTGGCATATTGATTGTGAGGTTATTGGGTATAAGGATTTTGGGCTTTGCCATTGAACCTCCCTAAATTTTCCAATAAATTAAATGATTGAAACCCAAAAGGAATGGACCATGGTGATGACATGGAAGTTGTTGGCATGGTGTGATGACATAGACATAGTCTTTCATCTATTAGCCATGTGAAAGAGGACACAACATTGTGCGACAATGATACATGTGCAAAAGGACTGCCATGTGTCTTTCATCTGGTAATGACGTAGATATTAATGTGGCACTTAAAAAAAAAATTCAAATGGGCATAAATTTATATTTGGAACTCATATTGTGATGAAATTTATATAGTCAGAAATCTCTCAACAAGAAAGATACCCAAATACCAAAAATTCATTTTCAAAATTTACACACATAATATGCCTACATCACCAGATAAGTACACCTTTACTCTAACCCAAAAATGAAAAGAAAATCCAAAATCAAAACCAAGTCATAAGGGCCACTTAGATACCATAATGCATGAATTTGAAACAATGTAGGCATGTGAAATATTTCATACAATCACATCCTTCTGAGTGGAAATAAGCTCGAACAAATGTCAGAGTACATATACAAGTTTATCCCAAACATATCAATGCCACTACCATAAGACAAGAATGAAAACTTTCTTTAAGAAACATAATATTTGTTTCCTTATTTACACATCATACATCCCCATGCTTTGGCTACCTTCCCCAATGTTGTAACACAACTAGCCCCTTGAGGAAGTGCAATTATCAAATACAACTTCCTTCAACCACCTCTCTAAGTTACCTAGTCCCTTGATGCTTGATTAGGGTTGTGGGGCTAATATAGACTCGACCTTAAAGGTAAATTACGAAGACGGGCTTATCACATTTCCTCTTTTTGTAATGACCTAAAAACTCATTTTTAATCTAGACTCAACTTTCAAGGTTAATTATGAAAATCGGGTTATCACATTTCCTCTTTTTGCAACCACCTAAAAACTCATTTTAGATGTCACCATCATCGTCTGCTCATCAAGAGATTTCCAATTATGTAAGCCTCATCTAAAACAATTTTTAGACAAGAATTTATGCCCCTTTGAAAGTTTTCCCTCCAGGGCACCTCAACCTTTGTACTTCCACATGGCCTCAACTCAGTGAACCGTGTGGCAGACATAGAGAACTCAACTAGTTGGTCGTCAAGTCTCAAGCCATAACCTTTTGTAATTAGCTTACCCTCTTGGTTTCCTCAACCTAACCGTGGCCATTGTTTGATAGGCCCCAACTTTATAAATTATCGTCTATATATTGGCTCATTAGTCCCTTCTTAGGCACACCTCAAGTGGCTATTTGGAAACAACTGATCATTGATAGCTGATATGTCGACCAACCAATGCCCAATCTATCGATGGGCCAATGACCTAATATTCAATCTACCGATGGATTGTTAACCTGATAACCATGCCACGATCGCTATGGTTGTCACCTAGAAACCAACTTAGGTCATTTCACACTCTAATTCCACATCATTAGGCCATGTTAACACTAAATCAACACCACGTTAACACTATGTCATCTCCATGTCATGATACATGGCTATCATGTGATATCTATATCAAGGCCACATTGGGGTCACGTGAGTCGCCACATCAGCATCTGTGATGTGAGGGCCCTTATTAGGGCTGATAGTACAAGGAGTAAAATCCCTATAGTATGGTGAAAATATCATAATGTCCTAATACCCAAGGCCCAATGGCTTGAGATCCATCATTTGAAACCTCGACCACCTATCATCGTTAACTAACATATAATGTTAGATTTATTTTGAATTAGAGAGTCGTGTAGATTGTTGCCTAGAGAAGTTTTTACGTCAATCTCTCCACTGCCCAACCCATCACTTAACAGTTCCCAAACTTCCTATTAAATGACAGATAGAGCAGGTTTTGTTAACATTAGGGGATTTTTTCCTAATGGACTTCAATGGATTCTCCTAATTTTCAAAATTTGAAAGTTCAACACTCAACGTTCAAACTTTGGTTACTTTCCATTCTCCAAATTCTTCATTTCAATTATTTGACAAGAATTTAAGACCTTGTCTGCATCAGAGCTTCATGTTTGCCACTACATCAAGTATCACTCGATGGCTGAGAACTAATATCTTATTAGTCCAAAACTTCATCCTCTCAATGTCCCAATGGCCCCAACAGGTGATGGGACAATTCCTGTCAACTAACAGACTTGTTGGGTCTGTTATTGTTGGGGTTTTTAAACAAATGTTTCAACATTTTTCTTGACACCTAGGGGTTCTATAGCTTGATAGCCCCAAATTCTCGTTTTCATTTTATTAGTAGTTGGGATAAGGATTCCACCCTCGAATTTTCTGACTTTTGTCCCAAAAATTTCAAATACATAGAGGGAAATGCCTGAAATTTTATAGGCCCCGACACCGTAATCCACAATGTCTAATGCCCCATTCTTGACAATAATATCTCTTTTATTCAATGGGAAATGTGGGTTCCATTAGTATTGGCGATTGTGCAAGGGTGGTGAAATATCTAGACCCTGGGGCCTGATAGCCCAATATATTGAAGATTATTTTGTCTAGGTCTTGGTCACAACCTCTGTGTCAGACATCTTACTAGGATTGAAGTTAAAGACTTCCAACCCCAAATTTTAGAGACTAATTAGGAGTTCATAAATTTTGCTCAAAATTCAAAATTATAGGATTGGGTTGAAACTAGGATGGCTGCGTTTATCTCATCTTCTTGGTTTCGGTGCCGCAAACGGTTTGAAAAATCAATGTTGTATGAGGGAGATATCATGTTCTGATCCAAATGCCAAACAATTAAAATTGTGATAGGCTTGACTGGGATGCACAGTCAGCAGGGTGGAGGTACAGTCAGCAAAAGGGGAATATTTTGAGGAATATTCCTTTCCTCATAACCAACCCCAGGATGACAAGTGGTGGCCTTTTTATTGGTTGAATGGTTGTATGTTTTGTTTTTTGGGCCAATCAGGGGGTGACACGTGGCTAGCCCTGAGGTCGCCACATGTCCCCCAAATGGCATGTTAAAATTTTGGGTGAAGGTATACAGGGCTCGACCCCGCAACCTTTGATACAACATGCGCCCATCTAACCGCCTGAGCTACACATGAATCTTAACCATCATAGTTGTCAGGTATATGTTAAATTTTATTGCAATATAGTACGGGGGTTGGGGACTGTCGGCGGTCCCAACCCGCCAGCGGTCCCGAGTGGTGTTCACATTACAACAAAAAACTCCAGCATAAAATGTAACCTCCAACCGCAATACCACCATCAGTTTTAGAGCTATCACATTCCATGTGCAAAGTGTTAAGTCTCCGTGCAGTTTACTCCGACAATTTCGCTAACCCACAACTTCAACTCTAGTTTAAAATTTTCACCATGGTTTAAGCCTATAGTTCTGCCCAACCATAACTGTAACCGCGGGGTGGGATGGCATGTGTCCAACTGCCCAATAGTTAATTTAAATGCCACAATTTATTTGGCGGATTTTTGGAGCGTGCCTATTTTTGGGCGGATTTCACTATTTTAACTCCAATTAAGTGGAGTTCTCCACTGTTAGTGGAGTTTTGTTGAGATTGCAACAAGATGATGAGCTTAGTGGAAAGAAGTCGCCTTCACTAAGTGGGACCGCAGGCTATTTTTGGCGCACAGTCTATTTTTAGACATGTCGATCATGTTCTATGAGTTGCAGGATGCTATTTGTGGATGGTTGGTCAAGTCAGGAAAAATATATGGACTTCTATTTTTAGACATATTGGGCGGAATCTATTTTTAGATTACTAGTCTAAAAATAGATATGTCGAATATTATTAGCTCTTAATAATATTTGGACTATAAACATTATCTTATTCTCTTGGAGCACTTCAGTTAAGTGCACGGATGTGGCACAGGAGCTGACAGAAGGAATTACGCTATTCCTCAGGGTTAAGTGGAGCTATTGCATGGAGACTTCAGTTAGAACTCATGTGACAGAGTTTGGTGGAGTTATTGAGGTAGTTGATGGAGTTGTGTTCAGTTTAACTGAGTTAAACATAGTTGAGCTAGTTGTATCTAGTCTAACTGATTGATACACTAGTGAGAGTGGTGTGAATTAATTATTAATTATTTCACTAATTATTAACTCATTAATCAACTAAAGAATACATCAGTTAACTACAGTGCATGGACAGTTTCAGTGGAGACCAGTGAAGAGGTAGGTGAAAGAGCAGTGTGACTATCAGTTGTGACTATATTCTTGCATGATTTGCAACAACGAGTGATTGGAGATGACAGGGGGATTGCGTGAGAAAGGCTGGACCAATTCGAGTTCATTCAGAGCCATTCTTCAACAGTGATTGCGCAGTAGAGGCAGGCTATCAGGTGGCAGAGATTGGAGCATGTGATTTGCTAGATCGGGGCTTGATTAGTGTGTAGAAATTGGAGATTGTACTGAGAGCTTTGTGAGGAGCTTTTTATAATCATTGTTACATGATCTCTATAAAATATAATATACAAATAGTTGGGGGTTTTCAGCTTTAAGTTTTCCCATAAAATACTGTGTTCATATGTGTGATTGTTTATGGTTTTAATGTGCTCATGCGATTGTTTTTATTTCCACAATTAATGATCAATGGTGGAAGAGATTCGGTATTGTGCATGAAGTTAAAATAGTGTGTGATCAGGAGAATCTCGGTGAATAATATATCAATTATTCAAATTTCTACAAGTTTTTCTAGGTGTAACTGGGCAAAAGAGTAGGAGACTCAATTTTCACCCATTCAAAGTGAATGAAGAGTCATTTTTGACTAATTGGAGCATTATGGAGCCATTAGTGTAGATAAAATAGCCATTAGAGGCCTGTAACTACATGTGTTTACAAAATTTTGAGCATAATGAAAGATGGACATGCCATTGGGAGATGGACCAACAGATGTATCCCAGGAGGGGTGAACTGATTCATCATGCCTACTGTGTAAATTATATGTGGTGTCTTATTTCTCTATTTTGCACTAATTTTCAGTGTTATTTGTCTTTATTTCATGCTTCTAATTCACTAAAATCATCTACAATTTATGGTTAAAATTCTCAATCCTTAAGAAAACTAATGAGACAAGTATGCACATGTTTATAAACTGAAATGACACTTAGCACAAAAAAACTAATACAGTCCTTTTAGATTATATTGGTATCAGAGATAGAGTTTATTCTCTAGCATTGTTTAGTGAAAATATTTGTTTAACTATTTTCAAATTTTTAGATGCTTGCTAGGCTCAAGCTCAAAAGAGGAGAAGGAAAATCGGTAGGAGCAGAAGGGTTTCAAAAAGAGCGAAAGAAAAGGAGAGAAAGATTGCCACAATCTCCACCACCTAGTTCACCTCCTAAGGAAGTAGAAGGTACATTAAGCATGTCTCATAGAGAAGGAGAAATCCATGAAGAAGTTGACCCCAAAGAGAAAAGAAAGAGTGTTCATTAAAGCATTTCTTGACATGACTAAGATGGTTAGAATCATTTATCAAGAAAGGAATGAGAGACTGGAAGGAGAAGGATCCAAATCTCACAAGGAAGGGCATGGATCTTTAGGTGATCATAATGACGAATATAAGTCAAAGAAGCGCAATGGAGGAAATGGAGGCAATGGAGAGCCATCATCCTCACCGTCATCATCATCATCCTCTACTTCTTCTTCAGTACATCATCCACACAAGTCAAAGATCATTGGTAAAAGTCATTTTTTAAAACTTGATGTTAAGTTCGAATTACCAATGTTTAATGGTGAAGTCAATGCAGAAAAGATTGATAATTGGATTAGGCAATTGGAGGTCTATTTGAGAATCCAGAACCTTCAAGATGATGATACCAAAATCCAATTATCTTCATTAAGAATGAAAGGTGCAACACTTGTTTGGTGGGAAGCCAAGATAAAGGAGGAGATCAAGAAAGATGGTAAGATTATTCTATCATGGTCAGATTTCATTACTGCTATAAAACAACATTTTTATCCATTAGCTCATATGCAGAAAGCCATAATGAACTGGCAAAAATTTAGGTAATTGAAGGGACAAAATGTGCAAGAATACACCAAAGTATTTAGGAGAAGAGCTCTCTTATTAGGGGTAGATTTGCAGAGCCAAGATACTTTTCTCAAGTACATAGGAGGCTTACATAGCCACCTAAAACATACTATTCTCATGTTTAACCCCACCAGTCTAGATGAAGTATGCGTTCAGGCCACACATCTAAAAGCTAGAGGGAAGAACATTTCTGAAGAGGGTAAAAACAAAGAGAAGACCTCAAAAGGTAAAAGTAAAAAGAATGCATCTATTAAGAAATAGGGAGAAAATTTGGTTTGTAAGAATTGTTCAAAAGAAAGCCATGATGAAACTCATTGTTGGAAATTACATCCTGAAATGAGGCCCAAGAAACCTAATAACAAAGGGAAACAGAAAACTGATGCTACAATTCAACATGATTTAGGAGATGATTCAGGTGATGAATCTAATATTATAACGATGGGATTGAAGAAAATGAAGGGAAAAGAAATTGAAACTAAACCCAGTACCAGTACATCAAACTATCACATAAACACTCCAAATGAAGAAGAAAGAATTGAACTGTTTCATGTGACGGTCATATCCAAACACACCAAGATTGACACATTGTTTAACAGTGGGTCACAAGCAAACTTAATATTTTAATCCTTGGTCAAGAAACTTAACCTTGATACCATACCACATCCAAAACCATATCCATTAGGTTGGAATTGTAAGGAGGAAAATTTACAGGTTTCAAAGAAATGCATATTGCGGTTTGCAATCACTGCAAATTTTGTTGACACAGTTGAATTAGATGTGGTTCCGCTTGACATAACAGGCATTGTGTTGGGGAGTCCTTACTTGTATGACAGGAAAGCGATCTTATATCGCCATGAGAACAAGTATCATTTATTCAAAGATGGCAAGGAGTGCATTTTTAGAGCACATCGCAAGAAGACAAATATTGCTATGGTAAATGTTGGACAGGTAAAGAGGCTAGTAAATTCAAGTAAGAATTTTGTTCTTCTTATGATTAAGTCTAAAGCTTATGTTAATCATGAATCATTTGATGGATGTGATCCTAAGTTGAAATTAGATTTATATGATGTAGTTAATGCACATCATGAGATGTTTTAGGAGCCAACAGGATTGCCTCCAAAAATAGAGATTCAACATGAGATTCAGTTGCAACAAGATTATCCTCTTCCAAACATTGGCATGTATCGCATGTTGATAATGGAGAATGCTGAAATAAAGAGGAAAATCAAAGGGATTTTGGACAAAGGAATCATAAGGTCAAGCACCTCTCCATGTGGTTCACCCATAGTATTGATTCCAAAGAAAGATGGGACTTGGCGCATGTGTGTAGATTTCCAAGCTTTGAACAAGATTACGATAAAGTATCATTACCCACTCCCAAGAATTGATGATTTGCTTGATCAGCTAAAAGAAGAAAAGTTTTTCACTAAGTTAGATTTATGAAGTGGATGTCATCAAGTAATAATTGAAAAAAGTGATATATGGAAAACTGCATTCAAAACCAAACAAGGACTCTTTGAGTGGTTAGTTATGCCATTTGGTTTGTGTAATGCACTAGAAACTTTCATGTGTGTTATGGATAGTGTTTTGCGTCCATTCCTTGATGACTTTGTGATTGTGTACTTAGATGACATATTGATTTTCAGAAAAACAAGAGAAGAACATGTCTTGAATGTGAATAGAGTGCTTCATGTTTTGAAGAAAGAGAAATTGTTTCTTAAGATGTCAAAGTGTGAGTTTGGAAAGACTTCTTTGGTCTATTTGGGAAACATTGTAGGAAGAGGAGAGTTGAGAATTTATCCTTCTAAAGTGGAAGCCATTGTGAATTGGCCCACACCCAAAACAGTAACTGAGGTAAGAATAACAGCTCCTGTGCATGCAGTGACAAGTGTGAAGAAAGGATTCTAATGGGGAGGAAAACAAAAACAAGCTTTCGAAGCTTTAAAATACAAGATCAGTTCAGCTCCAATCCTTGCATTACCAAATTTGATAAAGTTATTCGAGATTCAAACTGATGCTAGTGATTATGCCATGGGCACAGTACTTTTGCAGCATGGTAAGCCTATCGCTTTTCATTCTAAACATTCAATGGTGTTGTGAAAAATTATCCTACATATGACAAAGAACTATATGCATTGGTACAAAGTGTCAAGAAGTGGAAACACTACTTGATGGGTAGAGAGACTATTATACATACCGATCACCAACCATTACAGTACTTGCAGTCATAAACAAAATTGCAGAAATCAAGACATTTCAGGTGGATAGGATTTCTTCAACACTTTCACTTGGTTATAAGGTACAAGAAAGGTATTTTCAATAAATTTGTTGATATGCTTTCAAGACCAAACATTAGTGCATATATTTTACTCAAAAATGATTCTATTGTACATGAGAGTTACATAGAACAATGTGCACATGACATTGATTTTCAAGATGTATATGCTAGTTTGAGTGAAGGGAATCAAGTTGAAGAAAAATATTTTCACATGCATAAAAATTAATTGTTTCAAATGGGAAAGTTGTGTATCCCACAAGGAGAGAGGCTAAGTGTCATGAGAGAATCTCATTCATCTCTTATTGCTAGACACTTTGGGGTAAGAAAAACAGTGGCGCATCCACAGAGGTATTGCTATTGGCCTTGCATGGTAGATAGTGTGTCATGTTTTATAATAGGTTGTTCTATGTGTGTAACAAGTAAGCCTAGTAATAGGAAGATTTGGTTGTAAATGCCACTACCAGTACCATCAAGGCCATGGGAGAGTGTCTCCATGGACTTTGTTGGAGGTCTACCTATGTCAAGAAAACAACATGATTATCTTTATGTAGTTGTGGATAGATTCAGTAAAATGTGTATACTTATGCCATGTAAGAAAACCATTACTGCTAAACAAACTACTTAACTTTATTTTCAACATGTTTGGGTTCATTTTGGATTTCCAACTTCTATTGTTAGTGACAGGGATTCCAGGTTCATTGGGACTTTTTGGTCAAACATATGGAGTATGACGGACACAAAGTTGAAAAAGAGTACTGCTTTTCATCCACAAACCGATGGAAAAAGCGAGGTGGTGAACAAAACCGTTGTGCATCTATTGAGAGGATATTGCAGCAAAAATCCTAAGTTGTGGGATGAGAAATTGCATTACATTCAACACGCTTACAACTAGGAAAAGCACTCTTCTACACATACATCACCTTTTGAAGTATGCTTTGGGTATTTTCCAAAATCACCATTAGACTTCATCTTTGGACAGGATGTTGTAATAGATGGCCATAGTGATATTGACAAGGATCTAAAGTTCATTGAGCAAATTCAGATTATACATCAAGTTCAAGAACAGCTTGAGAAAAGTAAAAGCAAATACAAAGAGAGGCATGACAAACATAGAGTTGATCACAAGTTTCAAGAGGGAGATGACGTATGGTTGCACATTATCAAAGAAAGGATGCAAGGGGAAGGTAAAAAGCTCAAACCCATTCGCTATGGTCTATTCAAGATCATAAAGCAAGTTGGTAATAATGCATTTCAACTTGACTTGCCTTCATATATGCAAATGTATTCAGTTGTTAATGTTGAAAACTTACGTTTGTATGAGCCACCCTTGATCGATGATCAAGGAAGTGATTTTGAAATACCTTCTATTGAATATTTCTCGCCAGAATTTCTAGATGATCTCAAAGAAGATACAATTCTTGACAGGAGGACAAGAGCATCCAATAGGGGAAGTGTTGACTACCTTCGAGTTGGGCTCAAAGGCACTAAGCCAGACAAGGAAAAATGGATGGAGGTTGGAAAGGTGAGGGAGTTGTACCCTCATCTACTGAACAGGTAATCAAGTATTTTGGGGTCCAAAAGCTTCCCAATGGGGAGGAATGATCAGGAGTTCATAAATTTTGCTCAAAATTCAAAGTTACAGGATTGGGTTGAAATTAAGATGGTTACGTAGATCTCATCTTCCAGATTCTAGTGCCACGAATGGTTTGAAAAACCAATGTTGTATGAGGGAGATATCGTGCTGTAAACGAAATGCCAAATAGGTAAAATTGCGACAGGTTTGACTGGGATGCACAGTTAGCAGGGTGGAGGTACAGTCAGCAAAAGAGGAATATTATGAGGAATATTCCTTTCCTCAGAGCCAACCCCAGGATGAAAAGTGGCGGCCTTTTATTGGTTGAATGGTTTTACATTTTTTTTTTGGCCGATCAGGGGGTGACACGTGGCCAGCCCTGAGGCTGCCACGTGTCCCCCAAATGGCATGCTAAAATTTTGGGTGAAGGTCTGCATGGCTTGACCCCGCGACCTCTAGCAGAGTGCACATTCGTCTAACCGCCTGAGCTACACATGAATCTTAATCATCATATTTTTTAGGTATATATTAAAGTTTATTGCAATATAGTATGGGGGTTGGGGACCGTCGGCAGTCCCAACCCGCCAACAGTCCCGCGTCGTGTTCACATTACAACAACAAACTCCAGCATAAAACGTAACCTCCAAATGCAATACTGCCATCAGTTTCGAAGTTGTCACATGCGATGTGTAAAGTGTTAAGTCTCCGCGCTGTTTACTCTGACGGTTTCGCTAACCCACGACTTCAACTTTGGTTCAAACTAATCACCACAATTTAAGCCTATAGTTCCGCTCAACCATAACTGTAACCGCGGGGTAGGATGGAATGTGTCCAACTGCCCAACGGTTAATTTAAATGCCACAGTTTATTCGGTGGATTTTTGGAGTGCACTCATTTTTGGGCGGATTTCACTATTTTAACTCCAGTTAAGTGGAGTTCTCCACTTTTAGTGGAGTTTTTCTAGGTGTAACTGGGCAAAAGAGTAGGAGACTCAATTTTCACCCATTCAGAGTGAATGAAAAGTCATTTTTGACTAATTGGAGCATTCTGGAGCCATTGGTGCAGAGAAAACAACCATTAGAGGCTTGTAACTACATGTATTTGCAAATTTTTTAGCATAATGAAAGATGGACATGCCACTGGGAGCTGGACTAGCAGATGTAGTCCAGGAGGGGTGAACTGCTTCATCATGCCTGCTGTGTAAATTATATGTGGTGACTTATTTCTCTATTTTACACTATTTTGAAGTGCTATTTGTGCTTATTTCATGCTTATAATTCGCTAAAATCATCTACAATTCATGGTTAAAATCCGCAATCCTTAAGCAAAGTAATAAGGCAAGTATGCACATGTTTATAAACTGAAAAGACACTTAGCACAACAAAACTAATACAGTCCTTTCAGATCAGAGACTGTGCATAAACCTCTCTGTGGCATCTTCCTTACCCTTTACAAGTAATTTCTAGTTATATTTATTATCAATTACCAATTAAGTTAAAATAAATTTGATCAAATTTTCAATTTTTTTTACATGTTTAAGTCTAAAGGGGGTAAGGTATGTACACCTTGAGAGACTTTAGGATTCAAATCGTTGCACAGAGGTAGATCCATTGTCCTACAAACAAGGATTCTAGTACACTTAAACTTGTACATTCCCACAAATAAAGAGTCTCATACATTGATTTGATATATGTCTTACCTATGTAATTAAAAATAAATTATTATTATTAATGATTATTATATATTTGTATTGATGCTCATGGAAAAGATTATGGAATATGAATGAAACATCTGATGTTTCGATTAGACACTCCACTCATCATCAAAGACAAATGAAGCTTTCTGAACAAATAAAAAGAGCTAGACTAGATTAAACTAGATTAAATAGGAAAAGAGAAAATAACATCTAAATTAAAATATTCAAGAAAAGGGTTATAACAAGAGAAACTTAGTGAGAAAGTTTAATCTAAGGATAAAGAAATCAAGGCTAAAAGATCATGAGAGAGAAAAAAAAATTCCAAAAAAATGAAACAATATTATAAAGAAATAATTTAAAGAGTTAACTAAAATAATAAACATTAATTAAATCACACTCAACCTATTAAAAGGTTTTATATTAAATCATGATGTAAATATTAATTTATTTAGAGAATGGTTCATTATATTATAATATTAATAGTTAATTTATTGAATTATAATATTAATAACTAGTATTATTTTAATTATTGATATTATAATGTTCACAAACTCTATTGTAAACCTTGATAATGAACCATGTTGTTATAATATATTAGGAGAAATTTTAATAAGTTAAAGTGAAATTAATGTGTTTAGGGGAGTATTTTATTAAACACACATATATGATTATGTTAGGGTTTTAAAATTAATGGTATTTGATATATTATCGACTTAAATAAAGTGTTAATAAATATATTATAGTTAAGATGTATTAAATCAAGTATCTTCTATAGTATTTTAAGTTAAATGGGTTTGTTAATTATATGTTTATGTTAGAGTTATAGTATTAGGGTTAAATAATTAATAACTATTATTATTATTATTTAACAATAATGAGTATTTGATATATTAATTATATGTTTGGTTGCAACAAGATATACAGGTAGATTGCATTTGAATTTGTTTTTGGGCTTCTACTTTTCCATTTCTATCCTGATTGACAAAGATTAAATATTTATGAAAATTATAAAAATTTACAACCGACACGTTACTCTAATTTAGCCTACTAGTATATATTTGAAAAAATTGAGACAACATAATTACGCAGAAGAAACTAAACATTGCAAGGAGTAGTTAGCCGATAGGGTTAGTCGGGCGGTTCAGATCAATGCCCAAATTATGGACTTCAGATTTGCTTTGTTCTTCCTAGGGATATCCCGTCTTTGACATCAGTGTTTGTATGTCTTCGATCATGGTTTGCAATGCAACAACCTCATTATCGAGCTTATCGAACTGCCTACCTTTGGCATTAATGTTCTTTGGATTTTCATTTTCCACCACCCTTTGCCGATACAACATGTCCTTTATGTATGTTTCACTTTAATTTTGGCCAGTTCCTTTGCACACTAAAAACACATAGATAGATTCGGGGAAGGTGAGCTCTGTTGAAGACTCGAGACATGGCGTGATGCCTCTTTCCCTGACATTGAGCGAGAGCGAGGGTGTATACTTCCCCAAGAACTTGTATCCATATTTTGCATGACAAGACAGAGCCAAGAAGCAGTGTTCCAGTAAATTCCTTCCTGAGATGTCCTACCTTGAGCCAACCCGAGAAAACTGGAGAGATGCTGAAAAGGGAGGGAGCAATTCCAGTCCTAGAGAGAGACTGAAAAATCGCACCCCATATAAGCAACCAAATTCTCTTCACTTGAAAAAAAGAACATAGACCAACCTGAGATGAAAATCACAAGCAATATGAGAGGGGATAAAGAACTCATCTAATATTTATAACCGCAACCCTGCAAAAATCAAGCCCGAGCCACTAGGATCCCAATACGACCTAATCGTTTCCTTGTGTGGAGAGAGAGTAGCCATGATTTGTAAATGAAATTTCAAGCAGTTGGGATGTCTCTTCTGGGCCATGCGGAGTAAATATTGTACGCAGGGAGAGATGGATCACATGGAAACCAACTTTGAGCTCTTACAATGAACCTTGAATATTAAATTCATCGTGAGAAGTCTCACACTTAATCGCATATTCAAACCTAACAACATCACATGGAGGGGATAGAGGTGGTTGTGTGGGAGAAGAGGGTGGAGAGGTGTCATCACACATATGTACCTAGAAGGACAGAGAATAATCAAGCTGCTGACGAGTGGGGAGTGATGGGGGATGACAAGGGCAACTAATACATTCTCTTTATATCATGAATGGGTGGGGAGGGTAAAGGGGGGGAAAGGGGGGCTAAACATAGCGGGGTTAGGGTATAAGGTATGATTGAAGAACCCATTCATTTCCAAAGTTCCTTCTTATTGTATCTTATGAAACAATCCCTTGGCTGTGGTAAGGAATTAGTGCTCAAGACACACACACACACACACACAGATATATATATATCTATGTATGTGTGTGTCTGTCACAGAAATATTATGTCAAATTGTCTTTGCTTAATCACCTTCAAAGATTTTTGATTAAACCCTTAAGAATAAAATGCAATAAATGTCTCACAATGCCATTATCTGCTAATATTGAATGGAGTGACAAGAAGAACATGAAGGAAGGAAGCCTAAACTGATATGCTGATTAACATAATCTATCACTTTAAACTTCAGAATAATTTTAAGACAGTGGAATAGTTAAAATGAAGGGGCGCCCATTAAGGGATTTTAACTCGTAGTCACATATGTAAAAAGATACCTAAAACTTCATTACTTCATTTTATTCATAGAAATAAAGTACAAAATGGAAACTGGAAAACATATCAATACCAACAGATGCAAGAATCTTGATCTTCATTCATTAATCATTTGAAAATTAAGTACAAAATTTGCAGTAGTCTAAAGGTCCAAAACTCGAAACCTTTTCCTCTTAATTCTTTTTTTTAAATACAATGTAAAGCAGTTTGTAACTGCTGAAACTACTCCTAACTTCTCAAACTACTTGAAACTTCTTAAACTACCTATTACATATCATCGAAATGTCTTTTTACAATTACATTCTCTTAAAAGAGATAAAGTAAAAATTAAACCCTAATCTATTTGCTGAATATGAACTGGTCCCGCTGTTGTTGTATTCTCTTGATTTGTTGACTTGTCTTTCTTTGAAGTTGAGGGATCTTTAGGTAGAACAATCATCCAGGCTCTGCATTTCTTCCACACCTCAATTTCTGTCTTAAGTGAATTAATCAGCCTATTATATTCCAATCTAAAGGCAATCATTATGTTGAACGATGGTCTGTCTGTAAACAAGGTCTTCACCAACCATAAAAGTTGAAAGTGCCTCTGAAGAAAATTAATCACTGTTGCTCCTTTCAGAATCTGAGTCTTCTCATGAGTGTTATCCACCTTTCATTTTTTCAATACCAGAGTGGTTCATAGGAATCCCATGATAAAAGACTGCCTCCAAGGCCCCAGCATGATGGCAATCTTGCCCTCGCTCTTTTGTCATATAAATTGTCAAACTTGTTAGCTGCTTCCTTAATCTCTATCAGCTTCTTCTCTGTGGTATTCCTGCAATCATTTTTAACAATTAATTTGTTAATCTCTACAACATATAAAATCATATATTTAATCTCATTCCCCTCCAACCCTTGATCAGTTTTGGAATCAATAAAATCAATAAATTTTTTTGCCCAAATAGCTCTGTTAATTGTCTTCTGCTTGTCTGCCATAACCTGCTCCTCAAAATCTCTGATAATACTTATTTCTTATGATAAAATAGCTATAAAACCCAAAATTTCTTTCATTTCTTCAATTATATCATTCAAAATGATGTCCTTAGCCTGTATCATAGATATATTTCCTTTCAATTTTTCCTTTAGATTTTTAATCTCAGCATCATTTGTTTGGAAATCTGTCTTGTATTTATTGATTTCCCCATATTTGGCTTGCATTATCTTTGTTACTGTCTCCAGATCATTTTGTGCCCTCTTGAGATCTCTCTCTACCATCTTCAATTCAATATTCAATTGAGATATCTGTGATGTTGGATCATCATTGCAAGATGGTAAAATAATAGTGCAGGAATGAGAATCAATTTGATTATGTAATGACAACACAATTTCCTTCAACTTGGTAATTTATTCTTCTTTCTGTAAGATCTGTTGAAGAAGGCTCTCTTTCTCATTTTCCACTTCTACCACCTTTGCTGCCATAGAATGTTCCCCTGTAGATAACTTCAATTTTTTCTTCAACACAAAAATCTTTGATTTTGCACTTTGTAACAACTTGTACACAGCAGACATGTCATTTGGATCTACTCCAATATTTATAATTATCTTCTTAAGTTCTTCATTTTGTGTTTTCAAAGCCCTGGAGTTGGCTTTCTCCAATTTCAGTTGCTTGATGACCTTCCCTAACATGTTCTCAGCCTTAAGAGCCATTGCATTAGTTTTGGTCAAATCATTCACTATCAGTTGACCTGTTTGCATATGTAAATTTACTTTATCAAGAAAAGGAATTTTCCTTACATCAACAGTTATATTTACAGTATTGAAATTATTAGATGACCCTATATTCATATCAGAGGGATGAGAAAGATCAATCTTAAACTGATCTTTTTCAAGATCCATGGCAGTCAACAATCTTGTTTGATCTGGATTTATTTGATACTCAGCCTATGCCTCCATGCTAGCCTTCATCTTTTGATTTCTTTGAGCAATCTAAGAAAATACTTGTTTAATCAAGGGTACTTTCTTCTGCGTATCTGCATGTCTTCTTGGTGAGGCTGGGACATTTTTCTCATCTCCTAGTTGAAGTGAGAAACCAGGTGGAGCACATGCTAAGTCTTCATTGAGATTTGTTCTCTTTTCAGATCTTTGCTCTTCATCTTTTGAATCAACCACTGCTTCTTTACTCCTCTTGCTATATTTCTGAGATATGATAGGAGTTCGTATATTTGAACCAACAGAACCTGCAAAACCCTTATTTTCAAGCTTCTTTATGTCAGGTCTACTTTCATTAACGAATGTTGAATAGTTGTTTTCAATTCTCCTATTTGAAATCACTGTATGGGGGTCATAAGCCCACTTATCTCATAACAGCAAGTGCATTCCATATAACATCATACTGACTTCATCATGTACTTGTCTCAAGTTGACTATAAACGGACCCACAGACATAGGTAGCTTAAACATATGACCCTTTTGCATAGGCACAAAATGTATTTGGTCAACATTTAAACTCTGCCTAATGAAATCCAAAGAAAATAATTCCATAGGCACAAATACAGGAAGTCTATATGGTTCTACCCCAGCCCCATAAAGTCTAATGTCTAAATAGTATTAAAAAACATACCAATCTCCAAACTTACAACTTGTTCCTAGCTACAGGAACTCTTGAGCCTTTAGCAGGAAGCATGCGGGAGAAACCCCATTCAGAATTTTATATGCAGTACACATAAAATTATTTGAAAAATCAAAAAGACCCTCCTCATTCTGTTCTTTTCTTACTATGTCAGTCCAAAACACTACTGATTTCCTTTTTTTATTTACATCCATGATATTTAACCCCAAATGCAAGAATTCCTCTACATTTTGATATAAAAAGAGGTAAATGATAAGAGAGGGGAACCTGAATGACTCATTCAATGATAAACTCATGAGTTGAGTATTGACAACTTCTTGCCAATATGAAGGAATATCCAGCACTACCCCTGGCTTCATCATCAAAGAAAACATTCCCATAACTGATTTTTCAATTGTGTTGTCATCTTCTTTTCCCAATATCTTTGAAATACACCTCAGCACTGGTCGAAGTTCTGCATCGAAAACTTCCATGGAGAATTCTTTGTTGTCAGGTACAAACTGCTTCATATCTGGCTTCAGGAAAAAGACAAACTGATTGAATTCTTGACCTGAAAGACTATCATAAAATGCTATCAAGGAGTCGTCAGTGAATTGGACATAAGATTCTGACTTAGGGTAACACAGGGCTTGACGAATTAACATGAATGAATCTTGTAAGACATTCTCTCCTTGACAAGTCATTACAAAACACTTGCCGGGGTACATGACAGACACTAGCCAATACACAAACTCAGGGAAAAGATACATTCTTGGAACACATGCAGACAATACACCTGTTTTGGCCATGGCAGAAAAAATTGGAGATGCTTTGTCATTCAGACAACCTGTTGGTATAATTGAAGGTGATCTAAAGAGCAGACAATGTCTTGAATATCCCTCTCAATGTCCATGAGAGTAATATGGTTGGATGAACCGGAAAGAGATGAACGCTTGGCCATAATTTTTCTTAGGGTGGAAAACAATGACAAGGTGGCGGACAACAATGGAAGACACAGGCGCAATCAAATTGAAAAGTACAGAGAAACAACAATAACCTTGTGAAAATAGGAACCAATTTTAAATAGGTGGCACGGAGCTTGGTGAATTTAATGCTGAGTTGACGCGCCAAAAGACCGTTAAATGGTATCATGACATGGCTAATAGTTTTCTCCAACCAGCAGCTTACATCACTGCAGGAGGCTCAAAGGTACAATGAGCTCGTCAGGTTCATGCCCCCGCAATTAATCCTGACCACAGATCTTGTCAGCCCTGCAGTGAACGGGGTCAACTACGGAGGCACCCTCTTCGTTAAGCCGCGTGATGAATGTGCCCGCGGGTTTCTGCTTTTCCCTCATGCCCATCTAATCTTTGGATCCCGATCATGAACTTGCTCGTTTATTAATGGAGTGCTCAAACCCACCTTCCTGAATCTTTTAAAGCTTTGAACTTTAAACTTATACAAATATTTCATCTTTATGCTAAAGTATGATAAACATGTACTTTACCATACATTTTAATATTTTTCTATTTTTTTTTATTTTTGAAAATTAAAATAAAGGATATTTCAAATGAGCCAGAACATCTGGCTCCACCTGGGGATAGTGTTTTTTTCCATGAAACACTAAGAACTGCATATTAGTGCCTTCACTTCGGGCATGGAGTCAAATGTTGTTTGATGAAATATGAACAATGAGAAAACCGAATATGTACAATGGTGAACCATAAAACGTCAATGTTGGATATACTGTTTCAACTACTGCCCATTCACAGGCAGCTCCACTGTTTCTCCATCAAGATTCTCCAGCATGAATGTGTTATTTGATCTAGCCTCAACAATTTTTTATGGGCCATACCAGAGTGGATCAAACTTACCATGATTTCCCTTCTCTTCTCTTCTGGTATCACATCTTAATACCAAATCTCCAGTTTGAAAAATAATCTCTTTTTCTTTTCTATCAAAAATGGACTTCATCTTTTCTTGATAGGTGATCAAATTTTCTCTGAATTTGTTCTTGCTCTCACTTGATTCTACAACATTGTTTAGCCTTCTCACCAATGCATTAGGTTATTCTTGTGTTTCTTGAAGAAAAGAAATCACTGGTCTAGCCAGTTGACTAGGAAATAAAGCTTGAGTACCATAAACCAGTTCATAAAGAGACTTACATGTAGATATTCTAGTAGTCACTCTTACTGCCCAAAGAGAAAATGTCAATTTTGAATCCCAATTATTCTGATTTTCATTAATTGTCTTCTTCAAGGTCTTAACTAATGTCTTGTTGGAAGATTCAGCTAGCCCATTCCCTTGAGGATGATATGTTGTTGATTGAGAAATAATGACATTATAAGTTTGACAAAAATTAATGAATCTAACTGAATTGAATACCTGGGCATTGTCAGCTACAATCTTTATTGGACACCAAAACCTGTTGAAGATTTTTTCCTCCAAAAACTTCATTACTACCTGATCATTTGCCTTTCTAGTAGGTATTGCCTCCACCCACTTTGTGAAATAGTTAGTGGTAGTTAGAATCCATTTGAACTGCCCACTTGATGGTAGATTGATTTCCCCAATAAAATATAATCCCCATTAACTAATAGGTTCTTCAACAAAAACTGGGAGAAGAGGTAGAGGAGCTAACATTTTCTTTTCTACAAACAATTGACATTTCTGGCAGCTTCTAACCAATCTGTATACATCAAAAAACAAGGAAGGCCAATAAAAAATTGATTTGAGGATTTTATGAGCAGTAACCTTCCAACTATAATGGCCTCCACATAGATTTTCATGATATTCTTTTATAACTTCTATTTATTCTCCTTTTGTCAAACACAACAAGAAAATGCCAGCAGGATCCTTCCAATACAACTTAGCATCAATTATGACATATGGTTGAGATTTGAGTTTAAGAGCTCTGTATTTTGTCCTATTCAGTGTAGTTGGGCAAGAGAAAAAAAATAAGTAATGAACAATATCCTTATACCAATCAAAACACATGAACTTGTATTTAATTTTTGTCTTTCTACTACTCTGACTGCTTTCATCAGTAGCTTCATCTAAAGGTGCCAGCAAATTAATTCCCAAAGCTTGAAAATTTGACTCTGTCAACAACTTTGCCAAACCTTATCCTTTGACCAATTTGGTAGGTTTGATATCTAATTCATATTCTTGGATCTTAGCTATCCATTTTCCTCTTACCTTCCACATCACTTTGAATCAACACATCCTTCACACCAGAGTTAGGCACATAGGCAACTATTTGAGACTGCAACACATAAGTCTTGAATGCTTTTAATTCTTTAACTAAAGCATATACCTGCTTCTCCAAAATTTTATACTTAAGTTCAACATCCCTTAGAACTTTACTGAAAAATGCCACGGGTTGTTCTTTTCCCTCTTCATTCTTCTGCAACAGCACAGTAGCAATGGTAGTAGGTGATGCAAATGAAAATATTTGAAAAGGCTTCTGATAATCTGGACTGATCAAAACATGAGCTTCCTCTAGCAAAGGATTCTCTTTCATCCTTGTCCCATTTTACTTCAGCATTATTCTTCAGCATATATGTTATGTTCCTGACAATTTCAGCATAATTTGGGGAAAATCTTCTCAGGAAATTTATTTTTCCTAGAAATCTCTGAATATCCTTTTTACTCCTAGGAAAAGGAATTGTCGGGATAGCTTCAACTCTTGTTGGATCAATTTTCACTCCCTGATTTGAAACTATATGCCCCAACAACTTTCCTTCCTCCAAATCAAACAAGGATTTTTTGGGATTCAGTGACAACCCAAACTTTCTATATTTCAAGAAATCTTTCTGCAAATGCTCCAAGTGTTCATCATCAGAACCTGAAAAAATAGTCACATCATCCAAATATATGACTACAAACTTATCACCCACAAATGCTATGTCCATTTCCCTTTGAAAAGTGGCACCTGCGTTAATAAGACCGAATGGCATCCTAGCATACATGAACTATCCCCAAGGTGTGGTAAAAGTTGTTTTCTCATAATCTTCCTTTTTAACAGCTACTTGATTTTACCCAGAGAAACCATCAACCCTAGACAATCTATATGCTCCTGAAACTTTCTGTAAAATGTATTCCATCTTAGGCAAAGGATAATTGTCTTTCTGTTTAAATTCCTGAAGTCAACACATAGCCTTATCTCTCCATTATTTTTCCTCTCATGAACCAGGTTAGAAACCCAGTCTGAATATCTAAGTGGGACTATGATTTTTGCCTGCAACAATTTCTTCACTTCCTTCTCAATTGGAGCAAGGAGCAATGGATTAATCTACCTAAGTTTCTGCCTATGAGGCTTGACCCCATCCTTTAATGGTATTTTATGCTGAATAATATCCAGATCATATGTTTTAAAATCCTCATACGAACATGCAAATACATCCATATACTTTTTGGAAAGATCAATGTACCTTTCTTTATAATTCTTAGGGAGTCCTTTGAATAACTTGAAAACCTTGGGCTCTTGCTGAGTTCCTAAATTACAATCTTCCATCTCGCCCTCTTAAGGTACCTTGTTTTGATCTAGTGCTACATCAAAATCTTTCAAGAGGAACTAATCCTCTGGGAAATATATTTTCTTTCAACTGGATTATTTTCTCACCACCTATTGATTGTTTAAAACTTTTCAAGTCTTCGTTTTGATCAGTCTGTTCACTTTCTTGATCTATTTCACTATATTCAAAGTTTTCAACCATTGTCAGGAATTTATTTATCTTCTCATCATCTTCAAAGACCTTCTAGTGCTTAACATTGTCAGGGATTGAGGGTCTATGCCTCAACTCAATCTCATACCTTAGTTTCGGATTGATGGGTGGCTTGAAAGTACTAGCTGCAACTGCCAGTGAATCTGCCATTATGTTTTCTTCTCTTGGAATGAATTGAATATTCAAAGCTTCAAAATAATTCTCAATCAAGTCCCATACTTCATTCCTATATGATCTCAACCTTGGATACTTGGTTTGACAAAGATTTTTATTCTGTCTTATAATCAACTCAGAATCACCAAAAATGGAAATAAAATGGATTCCCATTTGTTTAGCAGTTTGAATACTCAAAATTAATGCCTCATACTCAGGTACATTATTTTTTGATTCAAATTCAAGTTTAAAATAAAAAGGCAAAAGATTACCTTCTGGAGATATCAGTAAAAATCTAGCTCCTGTGCCATCTTTCGAACAAGCACCATCAAAATAACACTTCCAAATTTTGTTTGAACCAACTCATTATGTACAATTTCTGAAGAGAGCTACTTCTCCGAGTCTTCAGAAAACTCTGCATCTTCATGCAGCATAAAACAAGAATGATCTTCCTTCTCTTGATCATAGAATGGGGAATTTCCTGCATCTTTCTTTGTGGTAGTTTTAGCAAATCTTGTTTCTTTGTATAACCTTATTTCTTCCCCATTGAACACAGGAATAATAGCATATGTGAAGTCCAGTTTTAAAACACCTCCAAGCTTCTCTCCCTAATATCTGGACAAAGTCATACCGAATCTAACCGGAATATCTGCAACTACTACATCCATCATGATACTTTTGGTTGGAATTTGGGCCAAGGATACCACCATGTCTTTGATAAGCCCAACACACTTCACCCTTTTTGAATCAAATGAATATAGGTCTCTATAGGGCTTAGTAATTTGTAAATTCAATTCTTTCATTATAGATAATGGCATGAGATTATGTGATGCACCAGAGTCCAACATACAATTATGAAGAATAAAATCATGAAGAAGCAGTGATATATAAAATGGGGGAATAGAAGAATCTACCTCCTCCACATGTGGACCAAAAGTGAACACTGGTTTTTCCTCTTGCAAATTCACAGTATCACCAATATCATTAGACTGAGAAAGATTAATGAATTCTACAATGTCCTTTTTGTAACCCGGTTCCTTAGCTAGCTCAAGAAGGGGTACTTGGATTTTGACCTTCTCTAGCTCTTTGGATAGACTGAAAACTTGATTTTTTTTAACAATATTCTCAGGTTCTTCTTGATTTCTGCTAGTATTAGCAATATGTTTGGGCATAGTAACAACCTTCTCCAAATTATTAGTATTAATAGACTTATTTTGGGAAGTCCCAGCCTGTTGTTTTTTAATTCCACTCACTGGATTCATAGGTTTTTTCCCCTTATCTGGTTGTTTCACTAAGTTCTTTGGTTGTGGAGTCACCATTGGAGAAGGGACTGACTCTGGCTCTTTCTCTTCATCATCTTGAGTTCTTGATCTCTTCCTTGATATTAAATCATACTTCTTATGTAGCTCTGCTTGCATAAAATTTGTGAATTGCTTACAATACTCATCCATCTCTTCTTGGTCAAATGACACCTCAGCTCTGAGTGCATTCTTCTTCACATTCTCCTTCTTCTTCATCATCTTCCATATAAATAGTAGATATATAATCTTCAACTTCTTTTTGATCATCCTCAGTAGACTGTGAAGGTGCTTCCTATATATACAGTGGTGCCTAAACTTGGTCCTGATCTCTTCTCTCCCTCTGCAAAATTTACAAGGGCTGCTTTCTAAATTGAGGGTTGAAAACTCCTCTGTTTTGTTGTGCAGGATTTTTACTATCTAGGTCCATCTTCACTAATTTATTTGACAAATTCTTGATAACCTTTGTCATTTCATAAATCCTCTGATCATGTGATGATTCCTCTTTGGCCTTACCTTTCTCTTGAATTGACTGCTTTTGTTGTGTTTTCCCAGCAGCAGTCATATTTGCTTCAATCTCCAAAGCATCCGTTTGGATTTTTTCAAGAGAAGGAGATCTCCTCTCTCTTAAAGTGAAACTAAAATATGACTCAAAAGCTCCAGCAAAAACAACCCTTGCTCCAACAGGAGGAGGTTTCATTTCTGTGGGTAAACTATTATAAAATTTGTTGAATCTTTTAATAAAATCATTCATGTTTTCATTAGACTTTTTCTTGATTGCATTAAATTCAGTTAATGAATAACCATGATCTCTTTTTTCACCCCATCTTTTGGTGAATTGTGTCTCTAATTCCTCCCAATTATTAATTGAGCCATTTGGAAAACCTTTAAACCATTTTCTTGCCTCTCCATTCGGAGACTGTACAAAAAGTGTCATCACTACATCAAGATGTTTAACATTCAAATTCTCAGCAAAAGTGCAAAACAATGGCAAGTGTTGTTCTGCAGTCACTTCATCTTCACCAGTAAAATGAGGAAGTAAATTGAGGTATTATTGGGGCATGGAATTCATTGATTGTGGAATATTTAGTGGTGCATACCTGTTCATCAATAAAGTTGGGGCTTCCATGTTTATGCCTTGGTTAACCACTCCTTGAGTGGGTGGGGTTTGTGAACCAGTTGTGGGTATGAATGAATGGGGTGAAACAACTGATATAGGAAGGGGTTGATGAACAATAGAAGAAGAACCAACAACTATATTTGGTTGAGCTTCTATAAATGTGAATGAAACAAAATCAAAATATTATTCTTCTAACCTTGGTTCTTGAAAATGAACTGGTGGGGATAAGGATTCTGGTTCCAAGGAAATGAGTTTCCAAGAAATATCCTTAGATGAAGGAAATTTTTTGGCGTTGTTGCTGGGGATCAGTGATCAAAACATATATATATGTGTGTGTGTGTGTGTGTGTCACATAAATATTATGTCAAATTGTCTTTTCTTAATCACCTTCAGAGATTTTTTATTAAACCCTCAAGAATCAAATGCAATAAATGTCTCACAATGCCATTATCTGATGATATTAAATGGAGTGAAAAAAATAATATGAAGGAAGGAAGCCCAAACCGATATGATGATTAACATAATCTATCACTTTAAACTTCATAAGAATCTTAAGATAGTGGAATAGTTAAAATGAAGGAGCACCCATTAAGGATTTTTAACTCTTATTCACATATGTAAAAAGAGACTTGCAACTTCATTACTTCATTTTATTCATAGAAAGAAAGTACATAATGGAAAATGAAAAACATATCAATACCAACAGATGCAATAATCTTGATCTTCATTCATTAATCATTTGAAAATCAAGTAAAAAATTTGTAGTAGTCTAAAGGTCCAAAACTCAGAACCTTTTCCTCTCAATTATTTTTCTTTAAATACAGTGTAAAGCAGTTTGTAGCTGCTGAAACTACTCCTAATTGCTCAAACTACTTGAAACTTCTTAAACTACCTATTACATATCATCGAAATGTCTTATTAAAAGTACATTCTCTTAAAAGAGATAAAATAAAACTTAAACCCTAATCTATTTGTTGAATATGAATTGGTCCTGCTGCTATTGTATTCTCTTGATTTACTGACTTGTCTTTATTTGAAGTTGAGGGATCTTTAGGTAGAAAAGTCATCCAGTCTCTGCATTTCTTCCACACCTCAATGTTTGTCTTAGGTGAATTAATCAGCCTGTGATATTCCAATCTAAAGGCAGTGATTCTATTGAATGATGGTCTCTCTGTAAACAAGGTTTTCACCAACCATAAAAGTTGAAAGTGCCTCTGAAGAAAATTAATCATTGTTGTTCCTTTCATAATTTGAGTCTTCTCATGAGTGTTATTCACCTTGCTTTTTCCCAATACCAGTAGTGGTTCATAGGAATCCCATGATAAAATACTGCCTCCAAGGCCCCAAGATGATGGAAATCCTGCCTTGGCTCTTTTTTCATATAAATTGTCAAACTTGTTAACTGCTTCCTTAATCTCTGTCAGCTTCTTCTCTGTGGTCTTACTGCAATCATTTTTAACAATTAATTTTTTAATATCTACAACACATAAAATCCTATATTTAATCTCATTCTCCTCCAACTCTTGATCAATTTTGGAATCAATAAAATCAATAAATTTATTTTCACAAATAGCTTTGTTAATTGTCTTCTGCTTGCCTGCCATAACCTGCTCCTCGAAATCTCTGATAATGCTTCTTTCTTCTGATAAAATAGTTAGAAAACCTCAAATTGATTTCATTTCTTCAATGATATCATTCCAGATGATGTCCTTAGCCTGTATCAGAGATATATTTCCCTTAAATTTTTCCTTTAGACTTTTAATCTCAGCATTAGTTGCTTGGCAATATGTCATGTATTTATTGATTTCCCCATATTTGGCTTGCATTATCTTTGTTACTGGATCCATATCATTTTGTGCCCTCTTGAGATCTATCTCTGCCATCTTCAGTTCAGTATTCAATTGAGATATCTGTGATGTTGGATCATCATTGCCAAGTGGTAAAATAATAGTGCAGGAATCAGAGTCAATCTGATTTTGTAATGACAACAGAGTTTCCTTCAACTTGGTAATTTCTTCTTCTTTCTATAAGATTTGTGAAGAAGGCTCTCTTTCTCATTTTCCACTTCTTCCACCTCTGCTACCATAGAATGTTCCCCTGTAGGTAACTTCAAATTTTTCTTCAACATAAAAATCTATGATTCTGCACTTTGTGACAACTTCTGCACAATAGACCTATCATTTGGATCTACTCCAATCTTTATAATTGTCTTCTTAAGTTCTTCATTTTGTGTTGTCAAAGCCCTAGAGTTGGTTTTCTCCAGTTTCAGTTGCTTGATGATCTTCCCTAGCATGTTCTCAGCCTTAAGAGCCATTGCATTAGTTTTGGTCAAATCATTCACTATCAGTTGACCTGGTTGCATATGTAAATTTACTTTATCAAGAAAAGGAAATTTTCTTACATCAACAGTTAGATTTACAGTATTGAAATTATTAGATGACCCTATATTCATATCAGAGGGATGATAAAGAGCAATATTAAACTAATATTTTCAAGATCCATGGCAGTCAACAATCTTGTTTGATCTGAAGTTATTTGAAACTCAGCCTGTGTCTCCATGCTAGCCTTCATATTTTGATTTCTTTCAGCAATCTGAGAAAATACTTGTTTAATCAAGGGTACTTTCTCCTGAGTATCTCCATGTATTCTTGGTGAGGATGGGACATTTTCCTCATCTCCTAGTTGAAGTGAGAAACTAGGTGGAGCATCTGCTAAGTCTTCATTGAGCTTTGTTCTCTTTTCAGTTCTCTGCTCTTCATCTTCTGAATCAACCACTGCTTCTTTACTCCTCTTTCTAGATTTATCAGATATGACAGGAGTTTGTATATTTGAACCAACAGAACCTGCAAAACCCTTATTTTATAGCTTCTCTATGGCAAGTATGCTTTCATGAACAAATGTTGAATAGCCATTTTCAGTTCTCCTACTGAAATCACTTTATGGGGTCATAAGCCCACTTATCTCCTAAAAGCAAGTGCATTTCATCTAACATCATACTGACTTCATCAGCTACCTGTCTCATGTTGACTATAAACGAACCCATAGACATAGGTAGCTTAAACATATGACCCTTTTTCATAGGCACAAAATGTATTTGGTCAACATTTAAACTCTTCCTAATGAACTCCAAAGCAAATAATCTCATAGGCACAAATACAGGAAGTCTATATGGTTCTACCCCAGCTCCATAAAGTCTAATCACTAAATAGTCTTCAAATTCATACTAATCTCCAAACTTACAATTTGCTCCCAGCTGCAAGAACTCTTGAGCCTTTGGCAGGAAGCATGGGGGAGAAACCCCATTCAGAAATTTATATGAAGTAGACATAAAATTATTTGAAAAATCAAACAGACCCTCCTCATTATGTTATTTTCTTACTATGTCAGTCCAAAACACTACTAACCGCCTTTTATTATTATTTACATCCATGATATTTAACCCCAAATGCAAGAATTCCTCTACATTTTGAGATAAAAAGAGGTAAATAATAAGAGAGGGGAACCTGAATGACCTAGTCAGTGATAAACTCATAAGTTGAGTATTGACAAATTCTTGCCAATATGAAGGAATATCCAGCACTACCCTTGGCTTCATCATCAAAGCAAACATTCCCAAAATTGTTTTGTAAATTGTGTTGTCATCTTATTTTCCCAATATATTTGAAATACACCTTAGCATTGGTCGAAGTTCTGCGTCGAAAAATTCCATGGAGAATTCTTTGTTGTCAGGTACAAACTGCTTCATATCTTACTTCAGGAAAAAGACAAATTGATTGAATTATTGACCCGCAAGACTATCATAATGTGTTATCAAGGAGTCGTCAATGAATTGGACATAAGATTATGACTCAGGGTAACACATGGCTTGAAAAATTAACAGGGTTGAGACTTGTAAGACATTATCTCCTTGACAATTCATTACAAAACACTTGCCAGGGTACATGACAAACACTAGCCAATAGAAAAACTCAGGAAAAAGATGTGTTCTTGAAACACATGCAGACAATACACCTGTTTTGGCCATGGCAGAAAAAATTGGAGATGCTTTGTCATTCAGACAGACCTGTTGGTAGAATTGGAGGTGATCTAAAGAGCAGAGAGTGTCTCGAATATCCCTCTCAGTGTTCATGAGAGGAATATGGCTGGATGAACTAGAAAGAGATGAACTCTTGGCCATAAATTTTCTTAGGGTGGCAAACAATGAAAAAGTGGCAGACAACAATGGAAGACACAGGCGCAGTCAAATTGATAAGTACAAAGAAACAACAATAACCTTGTGAAAATAGGAACCACTTTTAAATAGGTGGCACGGTGCTTGGTGAATTTAATGCTAAGTTTACTCGCCAAAATACCGTTAAACAATATCATGACATGGTTGATAGCTGTCTCCAACCAGCAGCTTACGTCACTGCGGGAGGCTCAAAGGTACAGTGATATCATCAGGGTCATGCCCCCATAGTTAATCCTGACCGCAGATCTTGATCGGCCCCGTAGTCAACAGGGTCAACTACGGAGGCACCCTCTTCATTAACCTGTGTGTTGAATTTTCCCACGGGTTGCTGCTTTTACCTCCTTCCCATCAAATTTTTGGATCCCACTCATGAACTTGCTCGTTTATTAACTGAGGGCTCGGACCCACCTTCTTGAATCTTTTAAAGCTTTGAACTTTAAACTTATACAAATATTACATATTTATGCTAAAGTATTATAAAACATGTACTTTAACATACATTTTAATATTTTTCTATTTTTTTGTATTTTTGAAAATTTAAAATAAAGGATATTTCAAATGAGCCACAACACTTCCAATAAACGACATGATTTATTGGCCATCATATATGCTTTTGATTAAGGTTTTTGATGATGTGCCAAGCTTGAGAGGTTTCAAATGAGTAAAGGATGCTTTGAGCACAAATGATAGTATGGCTAAGGTGGTTTTCCTGGTCAAGAGAGGAGATTCTAAGGTGTTTGATAATCATATAGGAGTGACCCAATATTATGATGCTTTTAATTTCCCTCTTCTTCGATATAATGATCCCCATATACTAGTTGTAAAGTTCCGCTTGATTGCCATTCTTGATGCCTATACCCCATGCATACTTGTCCACAGTGATTCCATTAGGATTAAACAGAATCCATCCCCCTCTTTCCACCCTTGGATTTATTTTTGAAGCTCCATCGAATTGAAGGATCCAAGATTGGGTTTTCAATTTCTAATCAACAAACTTGTTAAGGGATAAATGAAGGATCGAGTTAGGATGGGATTTTGGATGAGCACATTTGCAAGAGGGAGGTCGAATGATAAACCAAGGCTCCAACCAACACTTCTCCATTGGGTCGAGATTGGGATCCAAAGAGGGGATATTGAATTCAAAGCAAGACGAAAGGGCACTGAGAGTAGAGATACTGGGAGATGGATGAGAGGCTTTGAAAATAGTTTTATTTTTTGACAACCAAATTTTCTAGTAGATATATTTTGGAAGAGCCACCCAGGAATATTTCAAGGATTTTTTGGCCTAAAGGGAGCCCGAATAGAGATTCATCCAAGAGGAAAATAAGGGGGCGATGTCGATGGGGAATCGAGTCTTAGAGAAGAGAGGACCCAAAACAAGAGACCAAAAATATATGGTGTAGTGACAAGAGAGGAAGAGATGGGAGATTCTTTCTTCCAATTGCTCATAGAGTGAGAATCAATAAGGGTGAGTGATTCCTCGTTTCCTCAGGTTCTCAGCAGTGAGGAATTTTTTTATGCAGAAGTAACTAGCAAAAACAGCTCATTTTGGGTATGGCATTGGGCTTCCAAATATTGCTCCATATCGAAAAATTTGGAGGGATCTGCTGATTAAAGAGGAGAATGGAATAAAATTCCTTCACAAAGTAGGAAGAGGATATCCACCCCTATCTTTCAAGCATCTCCTAACGAATAGAAGCGCAACCATTTAATTGGTTTTTCAAATCTTTCAACGATTGCGTTAGATGAGTAGGAATATTCACAAACCTCCATCCATTCCAATTTCCTTTTTCATCCTAGTCTGAGACCTGATCCAAGAGGGAAATTCTATCCTAAAGGAGATGATCCCTTAGAGGGGAGATGGAAAGGTCAAACCTTTGGTGGGGGGACTTAAAATGGAGTTAAACCAAAGGTTTGTAGAGCTTACATTTCATATAATTTTATTGAGGTTGTCTAGGATAAGGGAGGAAGAGACCCAAAGGAGCTTCCAAATGGGGGTTGAATATTTGGCTTCACCTTGAGTATTATATTTTTTTTATTTTTCCTGCAAAACTTAAACCTGCCATTTCTCTGTCTGTGTTTTAAATCTCTAGTAGATCTTAGCACCCATTGATAAATTTACCAAGGATGGATCTCTTATCCCCAACCCCCCATGTTGCTTAGGGGCACAGACATTCTTCCAGTTAACCAAGTGAAATTGTTTAGTTTCATGTGCCCCCCCCTTCCCATAGGAATTATCTTATGCAAACTCCTAGCTGGTGCATGACACACTTTGGTGCTATTAAAGTGGAAAATTGGTACAAGGGGGTGGTTGATAGAACGACCTTCACCAAAATAGTCCTTCATGTTCTATTAAGCCAAGACATCCCCCAATTAAGAAGTTTAGTTTTGAATTTATCTAAGGTCCCCTGCCACACTTTAGGGGAATTTATTTTTAGGAAAATAGGGATACCAATATACTTGAATTCCTTCCAGTCCTTGACAATTTTATATCCCAAAATATCTTCAATCTTCTTAGCTTTCTATGCAGGAGTGTTCTAAGTGAAGATGTGACTTTTTATATCATTCAAAACTCCACCAGAGGTTTTTAAGAAGTTTTTAAAGGAATATTTGAATCTTTTCGTGATTAAATCTGAAGCTTCTCCAATGAGGATGGTGTCATCAACGAATTTCCCATGTTTTATGCTCTTTATCCCTAGTGTAAATATGATTCCTAGGAGATTATATCTTTATGTTTCCCACTCAAGACTTCTACTTAGGGAGTCAACCATTATTATATATAGAAATGGAGATAGGGGCCATCCCTATCTCAACCCTCTCGATGCTTTAAAGAAACCTGCAACCATTCCATTTACTAGGAGGCAGAGACGCAGAGGGCTATCCATTGGATAAAGGGAGACACATATCCCATTTTCTGCATTACCTCGATTAAAAATTCATGCCTTACCCTGTCAAAATTATTAGCCAAATCAAGCTTGATTATCATCCCCTATATCCTCTTTTCCAGCTGGAGTCCATTGCTTCTTGGATCAGAATGATATTGTCAATAATTTTACTACCACGAAAAAATCCTTCTTGGTTAGCTGAGATCAGATTGGGAAGGATTCATTTGATTCTGGAGGCCAACAACTTCAAGATGATTTTATAAGAGACATTGCAAAGTGAAATTGGGTGAAACCTCAAGAAGGAGGAAGGGTTGAATTATTTCTAGATTAAATGAATGAAAAAGGAATTAATCCTATCATTCTGCACAAATCCTTTTTTATTAAATCCTAGAAGCGATGGTAAAAGAGGGTTGAAAAATCATCTAGACTCGGGGATTTATCCAGGATAAATGATAAGACAACCTTCATAATATCCTCATTGGAAGGGGGTGTAGTGAGATGAGAATTCATTTCCTCAGAGATTATGGTGGGCACATGCTCTAGCATATAGTATTCTGAATCTTGTTCCCTCTGATTGTCTTTCTGGTATAAGGCCTCGAAGTGTGGAACAACAACTTCTTTGATTTATCCAAATTATGATATGTTCTGACCCCCATGTTGAATATGCATGATTTAATTTTTACTTTCTCTATACTGAGGTTACTTACGGAAAAACTTTGTGTTTTAGTCTGTTGAAAAATGTGTAACTAGGTTCGGTATTCATAAATACAAAATGTACTTTTGATTCTTGTAAATTGTGAATTGAAAGAAAAATTATTATTATTATTATTGGAGAATGGGTTTCATGCTCAAAGTCTTTTATTTTATTGGTCAAGAACCCATTGAGTGATATAGGGTTTTTCTTAGGTCAAGAAGTCAAAAGATTCATTGTCATAAGTTGAAGACCCCATTGGGCACATTTTAACTTGTAAAGAAAAATATTTTTTTATTTAAAATTTTCAAAATACCCTACAAGACCAAGTCAGCCTAGTAGATCGCAAGTTGGCCTAAAAGGAAGAGCCATGTCCACCTTGAAGAGCCTATATATAGGAGGGAAATCATCCTCCTTGAGATACACTCACTCATCACTCATTCTAGCGAAGGAAGAGGAAGGAAAAGGAAGAAAAGAAGGAAGAGGACAAAGGAGACTATTTTTTGGGCTATTTATCTCTCACATGTCCTAAGGAGGACTGGGGTTTATGCAGAAGATCTAGGGTTTATATTCAAGGGTTCAATATTGGAGAAAAGAAGGCAAGAAGGTCAAGTGAAGGTCACTAAGGGTCATCCTCAAGCTCCAGAAGTCAGAGAGAGGAAAGAGAAGATCAAAGGAAGGCTCAGAAGGCATATCGAAGCTCACACGTGTGGCAACAACAACTGCAGGGGGACAAAAATTTCAGATCTGCAGTGGAGGCTGAAAATTCTACATCAGAAGATCGAGGAAGGGCTAATGGAAGATATTTGACTAGGTTTGAATGGATCAAGGTTAGCACATCATTCGAAGAGTTTGGTCTTGGTCTAGGATGGTATTGGTCTCAGTCTCGAGGTCTTGGAATTTTTCAATTGAAGAATCTATAAGGAAGAGAAGATATTTTCAGGTTTTCCTCTCAAGTGGAGAGGTTTTGGCCTTGGCTTGCAACCTACACTTTGTGTTTATGTTCTTCTTGTTTTGGTATTTTTTTTATGATTCACACACATAATAAAAAGTAACAAAGATAATAAGTAAAACTAAATCACAAGAAATTATCAAGTAAAATATAAATCATCCTAATAATTTCCCTATAAATTTATCAACATGGTTTCACAGCTAAGGTTGGTGAAGGGTGTTACATAGCATTTTTTCACTGTCCCCGCAATCCCCATCCCACACATTGGAGGCTTATTTTTGTGACCAAAATAAAGTTTCATGCCTTGCAAAGACCATCATTGCATCCCTTGCCATGAGGACAACACTCCTTCTGTTGACCATTTCCTGAGCAGACCATCAGAAACGCATGTTTTTTCCTTGGTGCTAATAGACCGTTATGCCCTCGTGCCATTGAGAAGATTAACACTAGGCCCCGCACCCATTGGTGCTCTGTCCCCAGTGGAGTCGCCAATTTGTTGGGAAGGTAAATCCTCTCTGCAGACATAGACGATCCCTCTAGCCCTAGAGTGGGTCTACCTGTAGAAATTATATACAAGATGCATGTATATATCCAGATTCTCCTGATCTAACAATATTTATATTCTTTCTAAATACAGAATCCTTCCACTGTTAATCTTTTGTAGAAATTAAAATCAATTTTAAACACATGAAGCAATAAAAACAATCGCACATAGCACAATTGTTTAATGAGAAAGCCTGAAGCTGAAAACCCCAACTATCATATATTATGTATCATGGAGATCATGTAACAATATCATACAAATCTTAGTACATCAAGCTCTCAGTACAATCAATTGTCAAACACTAATCATAAGAAATCTACAAATCCATGCATTGATTTCTTGCCACCTGATAGCATGCCTCCACTGCGCAATCCCTGCTGAAGAAGACCCCTAAATGAATTCCAATCTACCTTGCCTTGACTACACAATCCTCATTGGAAACTCCAATGTGTGTGTGAAGCAATCTATGCATCACTATAGTCACAACAAATAGTCCATTTCACCCTTTCACCTATCTCTCCACTGGGTCTCCACTGAAACTGACATGCACTGTAGTTAACTGTTGTTTTTGTTCAGTTGTTAGTGATTTATTAGTTGTGAATTAATTAACTAATTAATTCACTTAACTCTCACTAGTGTATCATTCAGTTAGACTAGATACAACTAGCTCAACTAAGTTTAACTCACTTAACTGAGTTAAACTAAATAACAACTCCATGAACTACTCTTCCAACTTTGTCATAACTTTTCCACTTCAGTTCCAACTGAGTCCTCCAGGAATGAACCACTAGTAAGCCCTAGGAATTGAGTAATTCCTTTAGCCAACTGATTTTCCAAAAATGTATACTGAAATTAAGTGCTCCAAGAGAATAAGTTGATATTTAGAGTTTGATTATTATTAAGAGCTAATAATAATCGACACTTCTATTTTTAGATCGACGATCTATAAATAGACTTCGCCCAATATTATAAAAATGAAATTTCATCTATTTTTCCAAATTGACTGACCATCCACAAATAGCATCCCGCAACTTCTGAAATATGATCACTATGTCTAAAAATAGACATAGTCTAAGAATAGACTCACACCTAAAAATAGCTTGCGGCCCCACTTAGTGAAGGTGACTGATTTTCACTAAGCTCATCATCTTTTTGAATCTCAATACTCCCTCTCAACAAGATAGGGATTATCCTTCACCCCGATCCTGCCTCTATGGTATTCGAATTTGCTCCTACCGAGCGCCTTCGTCAGAATATCTGCATCTTGATCTTCCGTATGAATGTACTGAAGCAACATGATCTTCCGCTACACACAATCTCTATGTTTAGATCTATAATGAAACACATGATTAATCGAGAGTTTAATGCAACTCTGATTATCACAATGTATCACTGTAGGATCTAGATGTGAACCAAACAAACCAACCAGGATCTTCCTCATCCAGATGGCCTCACATGCAGCTTGACTTGCTGCCATGTATTCTACTTCCGTCGAACTGAGTGCCACATATCTTTGTTTCCTACTATACCAAGAAACTGTTGTAGATCCAATACTAAAAACCCCTCCTAATGTTCTCTTTCTGTTCGTTGGGCTACCTACCCTATCTGCATCCATGAAGCCATGCAACTTCACCTCATCCTTCTATCTGTACCATAGGCCATACTCAGATGTGCCCCTGAGATACCTCAGGACGTGCTTTCCTGCCTTCCAAAAGAGCTTGGTAGGCTTAACCATCGCTTGTGAAAGTTGGTTCATCGCATAGCATATGTCTGGTCTTGTATTAACTAAATATATGAGTGAACCCACCAACTGTTGATAAACAGTGACATCCACTACCTTTGTCGATGTAGCATCCTCTTTCCTCCAATTTCCTAGAAGAGGAGTGTCGATAGGCTTGCAGCCTTGCATGTGAAACTTCTCAAGTATCTCCCGCGCATACTTGCCTTGAGACACACAAAGTTCAACTTCCCGCTGCCATATTTCCAATCCAAGGAAATAATTAAGGAGGCCCAAATCCTTCATCTCAAACTCCTTTGCAAGATCTGCCTTGCATGAGTGTATCATCTGCTTATCGCCCATTAGTATTAAATCATCAACATAAAGAACAATGATTAAAAGGTTACCCTCCACCAAAATTTGGTACAGGTTCGCATCCGCCTCACTCTTGGTGAAGCCAAGTCCAATGAAATAGCTGTTGATCCAAGTGTACCAAGTGCGTGGTGCTTGCTTCAGTCCATACAACTCTCTTTTGAGTCTGCACACATGAGACTCGTTGTTGAAGATCTCAAATCCTTCAGGCTGCTCAATGTACACTTATTCCTCAATGATCCCATTAAGGAACACAGTCTTCACATCCATATGATGAATGTGCCAACCCATCTACGCTGAGAGAGCAAGGATGGTCCTTATAGATGAATACCATGCGACAGGTGCAAATGTTTCTTCATAATAAATCCCCTCGATCTGTGAGAAGCCCCGAGCAACAAATCTTGCCTTATACTTCTTGATGCTCCCATCAGCATCTTGTTTTACCTTGTAGATCCATTTCGAATCTACCATTGATTTACCCACTGGCCTTGGAACAATCTCCCAAGCACTGTTTCTGATAATGGAGTCATACTCCTCCACCATGGCATCTACCCATGTGGGCTCCTGCACTGCTTCTTCAAAATAATATGGCTCTGTCACAATACACTTGCTCATGAGAGCCATGTATCCAATAAATTGGTCAGGTGACTGTGTCTGTCTACGCTGTGATGTAGGGACTCCTACATTATGTGCCACATCAAGATTCAGTCTCTCAGCTTCTGTGGTACGCTTTCTTCCTTGTCTAATTTTTGGTTCTGCATGATTGGACTCCTCCACTCCATGAATCTCCTCCTGTGGCTGATCCACATCTATAGGCTCATCTTTGGGAATAAGAAGTTCCTCCTCTACATGAAAGTGTAGCTCCCTCTCAAGCGAAAACTTCATGGCTTTCACCTCATTGAATTTTATATCTCGTCACACCACAATCATCCGACTATCTAGAAAATACACACGATAATTATGGGGTGTTTCTGTGTACCCCACAAATATCCCAGCTTCTGCAGTCGGCTCCAGATTCTTCCTGGCATCCTTTGTTACATGAATGTAAAAAGATGAGCCAAAAATCTTCAAATGAGAAATATCAGACTTCTTACCAGTAAAAGCTTCTTTAGGTGTACTCATGCCAAGTACTCTATAAGGACAACGGTTTTGTACATAAACCGTAGTGTTGCATGCTTCCACCCACAAGTGCATCGGTAGGCCCTGGTCATGCAGCACCCATGATCGTTTTGTTCTTCCTCTCCGTGACCCCATTCTGTTGTGGGTTATGAGGCACTATGAGTTCTCTTCAAATTCCTTCTTTGATACATAAGTCTTTGAATTCGCCCGAGATGTATTCACCACCATTTTCACTCCGTAGAGCTTTCACTTGCTTCCCTGAGTCCTTCTCCACCAATGCTTTAAACTCACAAAACTTTGAGAATGTTTCACTCTTCTTCTACATGAATAAGTTCCAGCATCTACGAGAATATTCATCAACAAATATAACATAATACCTATGTTTTGTTGTTGAAGCAACTGAGAAAGGTCCACACACATCTGTGTGAATTCTCTCCAGGATCACCGAAGCACGGTTCTCCTTCTCATGAAAGGTGGTCTTCACAAACTTACCCATAGTACATCCCTTGCACTGATCTGACTGTGCAAGATTACCCTTGGGAAGTCTAGTAGAAATATTTTGCAAAATATTCAAAGCGCCATGGTGAATATGACCCAATATCCTGTGCCATAATTCGCCCTCATCCCGGATTACCACTTCTTCTGCTTTGCCCATCATTGCAGCACAGCCATATACCTCCAGCTTGTAGATATTCTTAACTCAAATCCCTATCCTCTTTGTTTGACCCATTTTTTTATGTCACAGTAAAGCTTTTCCATCGCTAAAAACAATGTCATAACCTTTGTCTTCCAACATTGTGACTGAGACCAAGTTCTTCTTCAAACCTCGAAAATGCATAACATCTTTCAACAGAAATGGATTACCTTACTCCCTCTAAAAGGTAATGGTCCCAATGTTGGTCGCAATGTATCGACCATCGTTGCCCATGTCTGTATGCATTTGAAGGTCCTTCTCCTCTAAGTCACTAAACAACTCCTTGTCTCCTGTCATATGGAAATACGCACCACTATCAAGATACCACACCGATCCCATTGATATTGAAACCAAGCATGCGATCAAAGAGAAATCAAGTTCAAATTTTGAGGCTAAGGCCTCTCCAGCTGTAGCACCAGTAGCCTTCTTGTTCTTCTTCTTTTGTGGGCATTTAGTGGCGAAATTCCCATGTTCGTGACAGTGAAAACACTTCACCTTGGACAAATCTTGCTTCTTGATATTAGCTTCGGATTTTGAAGTAAACTTCTTCCCCTTCCCTTTCCTTGCTTTGGTAGCCAAAGCGAAATTATCTTCATCTTCATTCTTCAATGAAGAGCCATCCCTGGTACTTCGCCTTATCTCCTCCTACACAAGATCTGACCAAATTCGCTCCCATCCCGGCAGTTTCTCTCATCCATCGGACAGAGTCTTTGTAGCTATGCCAAATCTTCGGAAGCCCAAGGAGAGCCAAGATCACCAAGTCTTCATCATCAACAGTAATCCCCATACTTCCCAGTTCATCCCTACAGTGGACAAAATTCGTGAGATATTTTGGAATACTGTCGCCCTTCTCCATTTTTATTTTTCTGAGCTTATCTTTCAGCACCAACTTCCTCTGGTCGCTGCTGCTTTGGAACAAATCTGTCAAAGCCTTCCACATTGAAAATGGAGTGGCTTTCCTGTGAAGTCTGGACACAATATGGTCCTTCACACCTTCCAACAAAATTCTTCTTGCCTTTGCTACCTTCTTTTGCCATGCGTCAAGTAATGCAGCATCGCTAGATCCCGGCTTAGGAACATCGCTATCGATGAACTCCTTCAGTCCATTATCTTCTAGCACTGCCTCCATCCTATCCTTCCAGGCTATGTAATTAAAGCTACCACCAAGGGCATACACTAATCACAACCCATTGAAAGACTTTTCAATGTATACTCAACTGTTGAACCAAGAATTTTCTACAGCAAATTTGAATTTTCCACCAGCACAAACTCAACAATTCTTCACAATTGCAATCTTCAAGAATTAACACTGCTCTGATACCATGTAGAAATTATATACAAGATGCATGTATATATCCAGATTATCCTAATCTAACAATATTTATCTTCTTGCTAAATACAGAATGCTTCCACTATTAATATTTTGCGGAAATTAAAATCAATTGCAAACACATGAAGCAATAAAAACAATTGCACATAACACAGTTGTTTAACAGGAAAGCCTGAAGATGAAAACCCCAACTATCATATATTTTGTATCATGGAGATCATGTAAAAATCTCATAAAAAGCTTAGTACATCAAGTTCTCAGTACAATCAATCGTCACACACTAATAAGAAGAAATCTGCGAATCCATGCACTAATTTCTTGCCACCTGATAGCCTGCCTCCACTGCACAATCCCTGCCTTGCCTTGACTGTGAAATCCTCATTGGAAACTCCAATGTGTGTGTGATGCAATCAATGCATCACTATAGTCACAATAGATAGTCCATCTCACCCTTTCACCTATCTCTCCACTGGGTCTCCACTGGAACTGACATGCACTGTAGTTAATTGTTGTTTTTGTTCAGTTGTTAGTAAGTTATTAGTTGTGAATTAATTAACTAATTAATTCACTTAACTCTCACTAGTGTATCATTCAGTTAGACTAGATACAACTAGCTCAACTGATTTTGACTCACTTAACTGAGTTAAACTGAATAACAACTCCATGAACTACTCTTCCAACTCTGTCATAACTTTGCCACTTTAGTTCTAATTGAGTCCTCCATCCATGAACCACTAGTAAACCCTAGGAATTGCGTAATTCCTTCAGCCCACTAATTTTCCAAATCTGTATACTGAAATTAAGTGCTCCAAGAGAATAAGTTGATATTTAGAGTCTGATTATTATTAAGAGCTAATAATAATCGACACTTCTATTTTTCGATCGACAATCTATAAATAGACTTAGCCCAATATTCTAAAAGTAGAATTTCATATATTTTTCCAACTTGACCAACCATCCACAAATAGCATCCTGCAACTTTTGAAATATGATCACCATGTCTAAAAATAGACATATTATAAAAATAGACTTACACCGAAAAATATCTTGCGGGCCCACTTAGTGAAGGTGACTGATTTTCACTAAGCTCATCATCTTTTTGAATCTCAACACGAGAAAAAAAGGGACAAGCTAAAGTGTAGGTTCCTTAATTAATGAATGAAAATGACAAAGTAGACTGGCCAACCTGAAGTCCAATGTTGTCTTCGCTGTAGTGGTGGTGGCCTCTTGATCTTTACTCCGATGGGTCACAATCCTTCCGCAACAATGCTCGGATACCTACACGAAGATTAGAAAACAAGAGCATCATACAAAACAATGATTTCTTTCATAATCAACTAACCATTCAAGGAGGTTTAAGCATATTGCATCAAATAAAACACATCAACGCAAGATGGGAACCAGACAATAGTCATGTATATGTATTAATAGAAGAAAGTGTTACAACCGAAGCCTTGACGTTGCAGCCTCCTTCAGTGGGGTTCAGTGGAATCACGTCTCGATGAATCGTCGGGGAATTCAGATGGGAGGAAGACACAAGCCTAAGCTCTCTCAATAAGGGTCTCTTTCGTTCTATCTTTCTAGCAAAATGTATAGGAATCTCTTCAGTGTTTCAGCTATAATATGTTCAGTTCAATTAGCACATCAATGGAAGATGGCTATATTTATAGAGGGAGAGGAGGAGGTTGGGATCCCTACAATGGTGGAAGGGAGGCCTTATCCTTTGGGAGGTTTCCCCAAAAGGTGGAAACAAGAGGCCAAAGGAGGGAGGTCATGGTTATTCAATCGAGCCACTACAAATGACTTGCCCACGAAGTTGTTATGATGGAAACTTCGCCTCTATTTTTAAAAAAAATTCAATAAAGAGGTTGGCGTGGGGAATATCAGTGTCTACAGGGGAATATCAGCTTTTTCTTGAAGATTTCCCATGTGTCTCTAATCAGTCTTCTCCTCCATCGATGTCACTTCCACCCAGTTATCAGACTTTGAGTTAGTTTATTTCTGGTGTTGCGTCCATGGAATCTTCTAGTACTTAGACTCCTCCAAGGAGTTTGGTCCTTCCTTCATTAGGACTGTCACCGTAAACACCTAGTTCAGTGGTCGTTGTTACATCTGTCCCAGTCCAACCTACCATTTGTGTGGATTCGTCTGCACCAGTTGTTATGCATCAGTCGTCAGGATCCTTTCACACTCGCAGGTCTATCTTTCTTAATCCTATGTGGCCTGTCAATCCCGGCCCGGGCAAATAAAAACCTCACGCTACTGAGTCCACACCTGTTTAAAGTGTGGTTGCAACTTCCTTTGCCCCTATGATTCCTGGAGGCCTTAATTTTGAATATTATTTGTTGGCTATTCAACATCAGAACTCTCAGGGTTCTCAGCAGCCCCAAGCTCCTGTCAATCCTCCACATCACTATGATGTCTATGGTAACCCTGTTTATTTGCTTCCTATTGATCCTAATCAGGTTTTTTATCTACCTCCGGCTGATCCTTATCGGTCCGTCCCTCATCGAGGGCCGGTAATACAAGGACAACCCTCTGGTATACAAGGAAAAACCTCACAGGGACAACCTTTGATCCAGCAGGGACAACCTTATGGTCTGCAAGGACAACCCTTACCGGGTTAACCTTCAGTCCAGCAACCCTACAGTCCTTCCGGTCAACCTCAATATCAATATCAACCAGGTCCATCTTATGTTCCTGGGGGAAAATGTATCCACCACAAGGACAACCTTTTGTGCAACAGTAGCAGCCTTACATCCAACAAGGCCAAAACTTTGTGCAACAAGGACAAACCTACAGTCCTTCTCCGAGTCAACCTGGTTATCAGGGACAACCTGGTCCATCGCAACCGTCGAGCCAACCTCTTCTACAAGGGCAACCCGGTGGCCCTCAGTATCCATTCCAACCTAATCTGCAGGGACAGCCTGCCCATCCTCATCAACCGGTTCAACCCGCTCAGTAACTGGTTCAACCTGCTCAACCAGCCCAGTAGCCGGTTCAACCTGTTAAATCAGCTCAGCAGCCCATTTAGCCTGCTCAGTAGGGTCCACCTGCTCAACCTCAAGGCGCTACTTACCCTCCTCAAGGTCAATATCAAGCAGTATATAGTGCGCCCCAAGGTTTTTCTTATTACCCTCAAAATCAATCCCATGTGGTGTATTATCCACCTCAAGGCAATGCTTACATTACGCAACATAATCCATACGTTGCTCAGTAAGGACCTCAATGGTATGCTCAAAATCAGTGTCCTGGTCCTCAACCCCAGTATGGGCAGAATCTTCAGGCTTATAACCCCTATGGTCAGAATTCTCCGGGACAAAACATATGGGGGCATAATTTCTATCAGACTAGATGGAATGTTAACACGGGTCCTTATCAAAGGCCTCCAATGCCTTTTAATCGCCAATTACCATTTCTCGCTATGTTGGAACTGCCAGATGTGTCAAATATTATGAACGATCCAATTCTTCATAACTCGTATTGGCCTCTGGTTCCAACTAAGATTCCTGGTGATTGTCCCAAGTTTGAGGGAAAGTATGGAGAAGACCCCCAAGCGCATGTTATGACATACCACTTGTGGTGTTCCTCTAACTCTTGGGTTGACGATTCCATCTAACTCCTTCTTTTCCAATGGACTCTTACTATTGCCGCTACAAAGTGGTACATCGAATTATCTCGTGGCATTTTTCAAGATTTCAACTCTTTAGCCATGGCGTTTCTTACCCATTTTCAGTTACCAGTTCGTTATGAGACCGGGACACACCTCCTCACATCCTTGAAACAGGACCGAGCTACTCATATCTCAGATCATATTCATGAATGTAGGCGTTGTCGTCGCTTGATCAAGTTTGACATTCCTGATCAGATTTTGACTGATTGGTTCACTACCTCCTTTGTCAATCAGATCGCTAAAGAAATAGCTATGGGGGTGTGTGTAATCAAAGAACAGGCCATTGCTCTTTCCCAATACCTTGATCTCGTGTACTCTCAATCTAGCACGTTGTATGATATCTTGCTTCATTAGTACATTTGGTGGAAACTTTTACACTTTAGTTCCGACACTTTTGACGAAATGTCGGAAATTTCCCCAAATTTGATCAATTTTTCAAATCCCGCCACAAACTGTCGCTATACCAATGTTTGGAGACAAGTTTCGGTATTGCGACACTTAGAGGTAAGTGTCGTTCTTGCGACGTTTGTAAAAAAGTGTCGTAATTGCAATGGATTGCTGAAATATGTCCATATTGCGACACTTAGACAAGGTGTCGCAATTGCGACGTTTCGAGGAAGGCGTCGTTATTGCGACGATTTTGGGTAAAGTGTCACTCTTGCGACGTTATAGAGACAAGGTGTCACTATTGCGATGTTTAGAGGAAGGCATCGCTATTGCGACGGTTTGTGGCAAAGTGTCACTCTTGCGATGGTTTGGGGCAAATATACTTTCATGGAATTCTTGCGCTTTACAAGTTGTGCTTTACAACTTGCGGTTCTGTTTCGTCTCCAGAATTCTTGCGCTTTACAACTTAAGTTGGCTGTAAATATCAAACCAGAATTCTTGCACTTTACAAGTTGCGCTTTACAACTTGCGGTTCTGTTTCATCTCCAGAATTCTTGCGCTTTACAACTTTATTTGGCTGTAAATATCAAACCAGAATTCTTGCGCTTTACAAGTTGTGCTTTACAACTTGCGGTTCTGTTTCATCTCCAGAATTCTTGCGCTTTAAAAATTGAGTTGGCTGCAAATATCAAACTAGAATTCTTGCACTTTACAACTTGTGGTTATGTTTCATCTCCAGGATTCTTGTGCTTTAAAACTTGAGTTGACTGCAAATATCAAACCTCGTCTCTATTTGAGGGACACCTCGAGGATCAGGATGAATTCCATCCAACCGAAAATTCCCAATCCACTTGTTGTCCTCGATAAAAAAATAGAACTGAGCTCTGAAAACAAGGTTCAAACCTCCTATATTTATTTTTTGTTAATATCATTGGCTAACTTGACAAGTCGGCAAGAAGGGCACTAGACACATTGTCAAGAAGGGCCTGGTTGACCCCGGTGTTAAGAGTGCCGAGGACGCCGAGAGATCATACTTGCGGTGATCAGTGCCTGTTGTTTTCCATTTTTATATTCTTCTATTCAGTGGGATAATCCCACATTCACCGAGCGTATAAGCCATACTGGTGTTTATAAACGTGTTGAGGTTTTACATGTTTCTACTACGAGCTGAAGGCTATGCACACTAATACATTCAATTGGGACTTGGTGCATGCACTGGGCCCCTCCCCTCATCACTTGGACTTGATTGTGGTTTAGCTTGTGGTTCTCGGCCTCAGTTCTGTGGTGATTAGTGTAGGTGCTTGGGCTGAGCTAGGGGCTCAATAGAGTTCAAGAGCCCATCTTTTGATTAAAAATATAAACAATTTTATACACTTTTTTATTTTCCCAATAAAATAAGCTAGAATACGAACAATTTTAGATTAAATATAAAATTGATATACACTTTTTTATTTTCCCAATAAAATAAGCTAGAATACGATAGGATTAGGGCATTTTGAGATTTTTTACAAAAATGGAAAAAGAGGGAAATAGATAGGACAATCATTAAGATAGTTTAGGAAAAATAGGATTTCATATATTTTAGCATGCAAATGGCTAGATTGGGGTAATTTAGGGCTTTTTAGAAAAATTGAGGTATATGATAACGAGGGAAAATGGTGAATATAGTGAAGGCGTAAGGAATCATAGCCAAAAAAAGATCATATAAGACAACTTTCGAGGGTGAAAAAATGAATGCTAACCAGATGCATGCTCTGATTCTAAGTCAGAACCCGATAAGGGGAATGACAAAGGGAAGCATATGATTGATGTAGAGCCCAGTGCCACTGTTACCGCCACCAAGATCCATAAGGATGAGCCCAAATATCCAGAGGAGGGGGATCGCCTCTTCCACTCATAGATGTGGGTGAAGGGTTCTCTGCTGTAGTTCATTGTCAAAAACAAGAGCCAAAAGAACCTCATTTCAGTAGAGGTTGTGAATCAGCTAGGCCTACCGACCACAACACACTCGCAGTCGTACACCATCGGGTGGCTTCACCTGTAGTCATACACCATAGGCCCATTTTTCATTTGCTCCCTTGTGGCATATTCATTCGGTCAAGTGCGTCATGTCACGCCGTGTGAGGTCTCTTGACCGGGCGCGTTCGGGTCACGCAATTTCGTTCGAGGGTGCCCATATCAATTTTGCTAAGTTGTGACCACCCAAGTGCCTTGTGCATGTTCAGGTGGCCCATTTTCCATTTTCTCCCTTGTGGCATCGTTCGGTTAGGCGTGCCGTGTGAGGTTGCCCAACTGGACGTGTTCGGGTCGGGCTGTTTCGTTCGAGGGCACCCATATCAGTTTTGCTAAGTTGTGACTGCCCAGGTGCCTTGTGCACGTTCAAGTGGCCCGTTTGCCATTTTCTCCCTTGTGGCATCGTAATTCGTTGGGCACACCGTCATGTCGCGCCGTTTGAGGTCGCCCGACCAAGCACGTTCGGGTCGAGCCATTTCATTCGAGGGCACCCGTATCAGTTTTTCTAAGTTGTGAATGCCCAGGTGCTAGCTTGTGCACGTTGTGAACATTGTGAATGCCCAAGTGCCAGCTTGAGTGTGTTCGGGTCGGGGCGATTCCTTCGAGGGTGCCTGTATCAGTTTTGCTAAGTTGTGACTGTCTGGGTACCTTGTGCACATTCAGGTGGCTCGTTTGCTATTTGCTCCCTTGTGGCATCGTTCATTCGGGCACGTCGTGTCGCGCTATGTGAGGTCGCTCGACCGGGCGTGTTCGGGTCGAGCCGTCTTTGCTCAGTGGTTCCAACAGCGAGTGCAGATCGTCTTGTTAACCACCTATGAATTTTTTGACAAGCAAAAAGGTGGCTAAAATGTTTGTGAGCCTTCAAGAAATACATTTACTCTGAAAACATATCATTCTTGAAGCCTCCTATGTCTTTTCCCTTTGAACAACCTTCACTGTTGTTTCCGTTTTAAAAAACCACTCTGTCTGTGAAATAATTTTGCTCAGAAGACCTCCATTTCCCCATTTTAACCCTTTTTTCCCTTCTCAAATTTTCCCCTTTAACCCCCAAAATCCCTTCCTAAGTCTTCTAAACCATCTAATTCCACTTTGTAAACCTTGTGGCCCCCTTCATTCGGTTTTAAAATCCCTTTTTCCCTCTACCGAAACCCCTTTTAAAGCCTTAAAAGTCCTCTTTTTGGCCTTAAAAACACTTATTTTTCCATACAGGCTTAAGCCCCTTTCAACCAGCCCCTAACCACTTCCCCTCCATGCAACCGGGAGTCGGAACCTAGCGCTAAGGCTTTGGGCGCTTATCGCAATCGGAGATTTGTGCGAGCACGTTTTCCTTTGTTAGCTTGAATTTCTCCGATGCTAGGTCTTTTGATCTATAGACCGCGGGCGTGTTTTGAGCCGTTAATCTCCATAGATCTAACGGTCAGTGCTTGTACCATAGTCCACCATTTACCCTATCCATTTACCCATCCAATCATACATGAGCTGTCGATTTGTCTCCAGATTGGATGGTGGTCGCTTAATCGCACCGTCAAAGCGCCCAATCCATCACATTTGAGCTCCGTCGATTGGCGAGTCCCGATTCGATCTTCGCCGTCGACTCCCCACCGATCCAATGGCCCTGGTGTAATCGCAAGTTTAAATTCAAGAGCCTTGGCCTCCTATTTCCTCCGATTTTGATTGATTTCCCACCGTTGATCACTTTAGATCCAACGACCCTCTTTTCTCCCGCCCATTCATTTAACCCTTTGCCTTCCTGCTCCCTCTTTAATCCTGACCATCCATTCTTTAGATCTGACGGCTGCGATCTAACCTGCCTTTGACTTTCCACCGCCTAACCGACCACGCATCTCCCCATGTGGTGCTCAACCCTACACCTGTCCGATATTCCACCACTCCATCTGACGGTACACATGCATATCGTGTTATTTTGGCGTCCGGACTTTAATGATTAGAAATCATGCGATAAAAGTGGCTTTGTTTTGCCACTATCGCGTTTTTTCCTGAAGATTTTCTAAACCACCCTAAAGCCGCGTGACAGCAGCTGTTTTCTTACTAAAACCATTTTCCTTTTCTTGCCCCCGAAATCTCCATCATCGATCACAGCCGTCCATCTGATTAGATCTATGGTCCATGTTGCATCGCGTCTCCACCATATTCCTTCATCGGAGCCTCTATTAACTTCATCATTTAACCTCCGCCATTGATCTCCTCCTGAGATCCAACGGTCCAAAGCTAATCACCCTCCACCCGTCGGGTCCCACCATCAAATGGCCCCGCTTTCATACATTTTTCTCCATTTCCTTTGTATTCTTCCCAAGCATTAAACTTTGGGTTTTACACTAAATCTTATTTCTTCTGCCCCACTTACTATTAACACCTCCATTCGTGAATTCTGACCGTTGATTGCCATTTCCACATCTAATCCAACGGTCTTCGACCTTTTCACACCAGCTCTCTGTCAGAACATTCTTCCACCATTCTTTCACAGTTTCCACTGTTCTCCACTGCTGCACCATCATTCCATAGGCCTCCACAGCAAATATTCCACCACTCCATGGATTTTATAACAGGTTTATTGCATTTGTGCAGGGTATACGGAGTGGTAAATTCACTATGTTTCAACAATCACCGCCCTGTGACTGAGAGCACAGAGGGACCACCACAGCAGCAGCATGGAAACAACAAAAAAGATGGATTAGAGGATTTAAGCCCATAATTGAAGATTTAATGCTTTAATCCGTGTTCAAAGGAAGAAGACGCAATTTGAAGACTTAAGAGCACATTAACGAGTCATATCTGTGTTTCAGCATCAGCAAGACATTTTTTCTCAGATAGATCACCTTCGGACAGTGTTCTCCATGCCTCCTCGAGCCCTTAAACAGTTAAGTACACTGACAGAAGCTTCTTAAAGACTGTCAGGACTGCAATTATGGAGTATGGAGACCTGCAAACCTTTCTATCCTGGTTTCTTATTTTCAGAAGGCTACTCAGAGTACCAAACAGCCAGAAGGACTTCAAGAACACATCCGAGGTCAAATATTGACCTGACAAAGACTCCCAGACCATACTACAGAGTGCATACAACGATGCAGAGCCATTCAGTAGAGTGGGATTGATCTTCTACCTCCACTCTGTCTTAATGAGTCAATTTAATTCACTTCTACACCGGCTATTTCATTCTCCTATAAGAACTCCCAAAGAACATATTGTGTGGTTGTTGTTGTTGTTAGTTGTAGGGATTCATTCGACTGTTAGAACAGTTGTTGGAGGGAAGTAGCTGAGTAGTTTTTAATTTAGTAGGTTGGGAGGAGAATTTTGGATTGTAATCAGCTATTGAGCTCAGAGTATGTGACTCGTTTTGCATATCATTTGAACAAGAAAATTTCACAGGATCCTGGTCTATATTACGGGTGATGTTTCCTGTCTTATTTCATTTTAATCATGTTGTTCATATTTCTCTGATAAGAATCAGTAAATCAGGCTTAAAATATACCCCTACATGGTACCCTAATGCCCACTGCTCTTCTTATCATTGATGTTTTCTGCTGATAGTGAATCTAAGAGCAAATTCATATAGTTTAACCAGTCAAATATGTTGGTCCAACCCATGCTTACTGATGTATGAATTTGGGGTTTGTTGCTTAGATGTTCTTGTTGGGTTTAAGCTGGAAGAATTGGAATACCGGGGATTTAGTGTAAGCCCTGTCCACTGGGGTCCTTTTAAAATAGAGCGGCCTTTCTAAGATCCCTTGGAGCTGGTGTCAAAGCATTGAAGGTTCAAAGTCCTTCTCTGATCTTAGGCCTAGTTCTATGTTTAAATCTTAAGTGTTTTCCCTTTGAGAGTATGCTGAAAGCAGGTCTAGAGTTAAATGACCTCTGACCTGATCTTAAGCTGCCCTTTGTGTCTCTCTGTTTCACTCCTTGATGTTCCATTCCACCATCTATATAAAATATCCTTCGGTATAAATGACTTTCCCTATGGAAAGCCTTGCTTAGTTGTTATGCAAGTAATCCCCTTTCATGACTCCATAGCCCAATGGATGATACTTTCTTGATATATCCTCTTTTACCGAAACGTCCTGCTTCTTTGCTCCTTTCATTCCATAACCTTCTCAGTTAATGATCTCCAACCAACCCAACAACCAAATCATTTAAAAACCTTTGTGCCTCATACCTAGCCTAATATCTCATTTCGAGCTTTCAAAGATATATATATTTCTTTGCCTTTATAGAGAGATCCCTCTCCGGATCCAAGAGGGATGGATCCTAGGATCACAAAGTGGTTCTGATGTTGTCTAGTCTTTTGGTCTTGCCAATCTAGCCAAAACACTGGAACCCCAACATAATGGCGACTCCGCTAGTGAAAAATTTGAGAGTCCTTTTCTGCTAATATCTAGTCTGGTGTCCCATTGTCATCACCAACATAATGGCGGCTCCACTGGGGAAAATACCAATAGCTTTGATTTGGTAATCAATCACTGTGGTGGACAGTAAATCTCTTCAAACATCTTAAATCCTCCACCCAACAACTCCACAATTTCTAAATGATTAAAATACTCCATTGGTGATCAGTAGGCCGCTGATTATCTTTGTTTTCACAAGACTCCATTGGGAGACCAGTCGCATTACAACATCATCCATGCTAAAGATCCAGTCACTTCACTAATGGAAGACTCTGAACAATTTGCAGAAATGCACCCTAGTCTCATAGCAGAGTTTCAGTATGGAATATCAAGTGTACTGGCAGAAACTGAATGAGAAGACCTTCCAAAGGTTGTCCTTCTCAGCTCAAAACTCAATACTCAACCCGAGCTCAAGAAAATGTTTCTAGATTTGGTGGTTGAGAGATATGAAGCTGAGATTGAACTTTTGAACTCACAAGAAAAATCATATCAGTTCAGACACCCCAGAGCATTTTTGGAAAGTATCCCTCCCCCTAAGAAAGAAGAGATTCCACTGCCTTTCAACATGTAAAGAGAAGATGATCGGGCTTTCAAGAGCCACACTAAAGATGTAGTGGAAGATACAGTAATCAAAGCTTCCGAGGATGAAGATAACCTACCATTCATGGGAGGCCTGAAAGAAGAAAGTGTACATTATGTGTTCATTGATCCTATGGCAGAGTATATGGAGGCCCTAATTAGCTCGAATTCTCCAGCATTGATCCTTCGCAAGGGTAGAATTCATCAGGAATGGTCACCATTGATGGTGACCTCAGTTTTGAAGAACCACACGTAGAGCACCCTATGGTTGTCTCTGATGAGCAGTCAGTGCTTCTATCCTTTTTTGTTAGTGCTTGACTGGCTGCATTGGCATTATTGTATCACCTAGAACATCAGAGATTTCCAAGTAGAAGTAGGGTAGGTAGGAAGTTCAATAAAGTTCAGTCTATGAGCATTTAATCAATGTTTTTAATTTCTAGAAAGTTTCAGTCCATGAGCAATTTTGTCTTTAGGCCATGGTCCACAACAAGCCAGATAGTCTAATCCAGGCTTGACTGTTTTTCAATTTCTGTCTTAGAATGTAGAGAAGAAATCTGCTAGACAGTTTAATCCTAGCAGATAATAGTTTAGGAAGCTATGAGGCCAACTGTCTAAGCTGGTCTCATGGAGTAATAAGGGTGGAAATAGAATAGGTTTATTTTCCTGTTTGTAAAAAATTGATGATGTAAAGGGTCTGCAAGTCCAAATGCACCCAGAAGAAAAAATGTTAGGACAATAGTATGGGTAGGTAGTTGTTTGGGAGAAAGTTACTACTAATATAATGTCTTCATGATTGTGGTAGATGATCCAAGAAATAAAATGGATGTGTCAAGTACCAGGCATCTGGCCTACTCCAAAGATTATTTTTTAAATTCTTGACACCTTCAAGAAGATGCCATCCCCATGTGGAGCCACTGTTAGCCACCTATGAATTTTTTGACAAGAAAACAAGTGGCTAAAATGTTTGTGAGCCTTCAAAAAATACATTTTCTCTGAAAACATATCATTCTTGAAGCCTCCTGTGTCTTTTCCCTTTGAACAATCTTCACTATTGTTTCCGTTTCAAAAAACCGCTCTGTCTGTGAAATAATTTTGCTCAGAAGACCTCCATTTCCCCATTTTAACCCTTTTTTCCCTTCTCAAAGTTTCCCCTTTAACCCCCAAAATCCCTTCCTAAGTCTTCTAAACCATATAATTCCCCTTTGTAAACCTTGTGGCCCCCTTCATTCGGTTTAAAAATCCCTTTTTCCCTCTACCGAAACCCCTTTTAAAGCCTTAAAATCCTCTTTTTGGCCTTAAAAACACTAATTTTTCCATACAGGCTTAAGTCCCTTTCAGCCAGCCCCTAACCACTTTCCCTCCATGTGACCGAGAGCTAGAACCTAGCACTAAGGCCTTGGGCGCTTATCGCAATCGGAGATTTGTGCGAGTGCGTTTTCCTTTGTTAGCTTGAATTTCTCCGATGCGAGGTCTTTTGATCTATAGACCGCGGGCATGTTCTAAGCTGTTGATCTCCACAGATCTAACAGTCAGTGCTTGTCCCGAAGTCTGCCATCGCCCCTATCCATTTACCCATTCGATCATACATGAGCCATCGATCTATCTCCAGATAGGACGGCGGTCGCTTAATCGCATCGTCGCAACGACCAATCCCATCGCATTTGACCTCTGTCGATTGGCAAGTCCCAATTTGATCTCCGTCGTCGACTCCCCACTGATCCAACAGCCCTGGTGTAATCACAAGTTTAAATTCAAGAACCTTGGCCTCCTGTTTCCACCGATTGCAATTGATTTCCCACAGTTGATCACTTTAGATCGAACGGCCCTCTTTTCTCCTGCCCATTCATTTAACCCTTTGCCTTCCCGCTCCCTCTTTAATCTTGACCATCCATTCTTTAGATCTGACGGTGCGATATAACCCACCTTTGAATTTCCACCGCCTAACTGACCGTGCATCTCCCCATGTCACGCTCCACCCTACACTGTTCGATCTTCCACCCCTCCATCCGACGATCCACATGCATATCGCGTTATTTTGGCATCTGGACTTTAATGATCAGAAATCACACGAAAAAAGTGGTTTTGTTTTTCCACTATCGCATTTTTTCCTGAAGATTTTCTAAACCGCCCTAAAGTCGCACGACACCAGCTATTTTCTAACCAAAACCATTTTACTTTTCTTGCCCCCGAAAGCTCCATCATCGATCACAGCCGTCCATCTGATCAGATCTACGGTCCATGTTGCATCGCGTCTCCACCATATTCCTTCATCGAAGCCTCTATTAACTTCATCATTTAACCTCTGCCGTTGATCTCCTCCTGAGATCCAACGCTCTAAAGCTAATTGCCCTCCGTCCGCCGGGTCCCACCATCAAATGGCCCCGCTTTCATACATTTTTCTCCATTTCCTTTGTATTCTGCCCAGCATTAAACTTTGGGTTTTACACTAAATCTTATTTCTTCCGCCCCACTTACTATTAACATCTCCATTCATGAATCCTGACCGTTGATTGCCATTTCCACATATAATCCAACAGTCTGCGACCTTTTCACACCAGATCTCTATTAGACCATTCTTCCACCATTCTTTCACAGTTTCCACTATTCTCCACTGGTGCACCATCATTCCATAGGCCTCCACAGCAAATATTCCACCACTCCCTGGATTTTATAACAGGTTTATTGCATTTGTGCAGGGTATACGGAGTGGTAAATTCACTATGTTTCAACAGTCACCACCCTGTGACTGAGAGCACAGAGAGACCACCACAGCAGCAGCAGGGAAACAACAACAGAGACAGATTAGAGGATTTAAGCCCATAATTGAAGATTTAATGCTTTAATCCGTGTTCAAAGGAAGAAGAAGAAGTTTGAAGACTTAAGAGCACATTAACGAGTCATATCTGTGTTTCAGCATCAGCGCGACATTTTTTCTCAGATAGAGCACCTTCGGACAGTGTTCTCCATGCCTCCTCAAGCCCTTAAATAGTTAAGTACACTGACAGAAGCTTCTTAAATACTGTCAGGACCGCGCTTATGGAGTATGGAGACCTGCAGACCTTTCTATCCCGGTTGCTTATTTCCAGAAGGCTACTCAGAGTACCAAACAGCTAGAAGGACTTCAAGAACACATCCGAGGTCAAATATCGACCTAACAAAGACTCCTAGACCATACTACAGAGTGCATACAGCGATGCAGAGCCATTAAGTAGAGTGGGCTCGATCTTCTGCCTCCACTCTGTCTTAATGAATCAATTTAATTCACTTCTACTCCGGCTATTTCATTCTCCTATAAGAAATCCCAAAGAACATATTGTGTGGTTGTTAGTTGTAGGGATTCATTCCACTGTTAGAAAAGTTTTTGGAGGGAAGTAGTCGAGTAGTTTGTAATTTAATAGGTTGGGAGGAGAAGTTTGGATTGTAATTAGCTATTGAGCTCGGAGTATGTGACTCGTTTTTCATATCAATTGAACAAGAAAATTTCACAGAATCCTGGTCTATGTTACAGGTGATGTTTCCTGTCTTATTTCATTTTAATCATGCTATTCATATTTCTTTGATAAGAATCAGTAAATCAGGCTTAGGATATACCCCTACATGGTACCCTAATGCCCACTACTTTTCTTATCTTTGATGTTTTCTGCTGATAGTGAATCTAAGAGAAAATTCATATAGTTTAACCAATCAAAGATTTTGGTCCAGCCCATGCTTACTGATGTATGAATTTGGGGTTTGTTGCTTAGATGTTATTTTTGGGTTTAAGCTGGAATAATTGGGATACCGGGGATTTAGTGTAAGCCCTGTCCACTCGGGTCCTTTTACAACAGAGTGGCCTTTCTAAGATCCCTTGGAGCTGGTGTCAAAGCATTGAAGCTTCAAAGTCCTTCTATGATCTTAGGCCTAGTTCTGTGTTTAAATCTTAAGTGTTTTCCATTTGAGAGTATTCTGAAAGAAGGTTTGGAGTTAAATGACCTTTGACCTGATCTTAAGCTGCCCTTTGTGTCTCTCCGTTTCACTCCTTGATGTTCCATTCCACCATATATCTAAAATATCCTTTGGTATAGATGACTTGCCCTATGGAAAGCCTTTCTTAGTTGTTATGCGAGTAATCCCCTTTCATGACTCCATAGCCCAATGGATGATACTTTCTTGATCTATCCTCTTTTACCGAAACGTCCTGCTGCTTTGCTCCTTTCATTCCATAACCTTCTCAGTTAATGATCTCCAACCAATCCAACAACCAAATCATTTAAAAACCCTTGTGCCTCATACCTAGCCTAATATCTGATTTCGAGATTTCAAAGTTATATATTTCTTTGCCTTTATGGAGAGATCCCTCTCCGGATCCAGGAGGGCTAGATCCTAGGATCCCAAAGTGGTTCTGATGTTGTCTAGTCTTTTGGTCTTGCCAATCTGGCAAAAACACTGGAACCCCAACACGTCCTTCGAGAGTTTCAGAGCGACGCCATTGGCTTCCTCGTCCAACTTGCTCATCTTACCATCACCGTTGATCCTCCATGATTTTTTCTCCGGTTTGAGAAGAGGGGGGTTCATACTAGCTTCAATTCCCCAAATTGCCTCATGCCAAGTCTTTTAAAGATTGAATGATTACAAAAGCTTCCCTATTAGACATGTAGTTTGGTCAGTCACATAGAGGAGGATAATTTAAATTTTAAACCACATTTTTATTTCTAGATTGCAAAGCTCGGGTATAAGCCTGAACTATAGCAAGGGTTAATGCCATTGTTCATGGGGTACATAGCCTGTGACATAAAAGCTACCATAATGTCCTTTATGTGAACTATAAAACGAGCCAATTTTGGAATAATATCAGTCTTTAAATCCCAAGAATTTTAGTGTAACTACCAAACAGGCTTGTAGCTTTGTTACCAATAGGGATGCCCCTCTTTTCGAGTGTATGGAGCAGAATCAATTTGAATTTTGTCCTTGAATTTTAAGGAGCGTAACTAGGCTCCTCATAGAACAAAATCAAAGGAATTGGCATTACTAAGGACTGTGCGTAGAATCCATATAATGGCCCTATTAAGTGATCCCTGTCTGTCATTGCAATTTCCTAATCTAATCTTGAGTCTTGAAACATGATAAAAAATTAAAATAGTATTGATGATTACAATGGAATCTACCAAATCTGAATTACTATTTGCATTCAATTACAGGTAAAGATCCAAGGAAAAAATAATACATAAATTATAAAGAAAAAATATATAAAAAAAAGAGATTAAAACTCCAAATATTTAAAATAAAACATAATTTAATAGTGTAAAGTTTAAAACTCCTTTTAATAAAGCATGATGATTTAATAGGGTAGAAGGATTACTATATGCAAAAACCACTCCATTATTTACTCATATAATTTTAATTGCTCTTCAAAAAATATGTTTTATTTTTTTGATTGTAAATATTTTTCAACAATCAAAATAAACAAACATTTAATTATTTAGAAAATATTTTAGTTATTTAAAAATTATTATAATTATTAAAAAATATATATTTTTAAATTAATTTGAGTGGCATTAAAAAAACACACTTGTTTCATTTCAAAATGTCAAAAAATTTCAAATATCAAAAGTTTTAAGTTCCCTCGTTCATTTCCCTCTGGTTGCATGGTTTGTCTAGGGAAGGAGGGAGGATGCGGCCATACTGTCGCCAGTTTTGAGGAAGGATGCAGCCATACTATTGCAGGTTTGGAGGAAGGATGCGAGACATTTGTGTCCTGAGCCGTGCTCATGGATCTGGCACCATGAAAAGTCTGAGGATCTCTGCATTGCTCTCAACTCCACAACTCCAAAAACAGGTACTCTTATTCTTCAATACAACAAGAATTTTGGTTGGCGTTTTAGCTTTTTTTTCAGGATCTTGTCTCATGGGTCTACTTGTAATTTTTTCTATTGGGACTGCAACCCATTACCAACCTGATTTGATGAAACAAATGCACAGTGGCCTCTTTGGGAGCTTATAATCCTGATCAGACCTTACCACAGAAGCTGCACTGCTATCACTCATTGCAGGCGTTACACTGGCTAAGCTTCACTTTGCTTCATCACCTTTTTCCCCTTGTTGAAACGCTACTATATGGCACATTTTATTGTCTAGACGAATAATATTATTTTTGTGTGTGCGCAGGCGCTAATCTGCCTAAATTAGGGGTTTGGGTTTTGATCCCTAGCTAGAACTTGTATTACCTGCACTATTTGATCATTGTTCTATTTTTATCATTGTTTTGTTACATAAGTTAAGTGTCCAGCTACTAGGAGAAATGGCTTACTGTGCACCCCAACAGCTATCACAATGTCTTCCAAAAATTGTTCCTAAATTGACTGAGGTTTGGATCAATGAAGAAATATTGAAGTAAACTTTGAGATTGCTTAGGGTTCTAAACTATCACAATCTTTGTTTTACCTAATTATCTTATTCTTTTGGTTCAATAATCTAATTCTTTGTCATGGACATTGCAGGTTTTAACATACACACACCCAAAGGTTCAATCTGCTGTTCAGATGGATTTACAGCAGGTAACATGCCTTGTATCCGAGTGTCAATTCCAATCGTCTCTATTTTGTTCAATATTTATTGCTTATTCTTCTATTCAAATAATTGTTATTTGACTGGTGCTAACTGCATCAACAAGTTGGCAGTGTAATCAAGAACCCTGAAATATCTGCACTAGTTTCAACATTACTCTTGAGTATCTCAGATCCCAATGAATACACAAAGCATTCCCTTGACATTCTTCTACAGGTATTTTTTAAAGTTTCGTGTCAGGCCTTCTATACCATTTTTTGCGAGATTTGATGTTGTTTATTTATTACCAACATCTTGTATTCCTTTATCTCTTACCATAATTGCAGACAACGTTTGTCAATACTATTGATGCTCCATCACTAGCATTGTTGGTGCTTATAGTCCACCGTGGTCTTAGGGAAAGAAGTGCAGATACTAAAAAGAAAGCAGCCCAGATTGTTGGAAACATGCTTTCTTTGGTAACAGAGCCAAAGGATATGCTACCATATATAAGCTTGATGCTTTCTGAAGTGAAGAAGGTATTGGTAGAATCTTTTTCCCTGTATGTGTCTTCGCCTCCTGCGTACATCCTGACCTTTGAAAACAACCCAGAATACTTTGAATGATTTTGTGTAGGCCGAGAAATGTTTGAAAGGCTTGCTTGTAGTGTTAACATTTTAATCTATCCTAGGCTCTATGGCAGAAAGAATGTATTTTCTTTAGTAGTACAAACTTCTAGAATCTTAAGTGACTGCATGAACACCAAAAGTTGTCATTATATTTTTTCCCTTCAAATGAGAATACAAATTGTTAGCCTTAAAGGAGATTGGATTCCAACCACTTCTGTATTTTAGAAGCTTATATACATTTTTTTTTAATACAGATATATTGCAGGATTTTTCCTTTACTAATATTGGAACTATGGCATCTGGATAACAAGTTGAGCAAGCACATTTGATAAAAACGAATTTTGTTAGTCCAACTCCTTCAAAAGGCAATACCCTTGGGAAATGGAATAAACGTGTTAGGGTGTTCTCATCAATGCCAAGCCATCACAGCTTATTAAATTTCGATATAACATTCTAGTGATTATTGGGTTACCCTTGTACAAGATGAGCATTCTTGCTTGCTATGTTGCATTGTGTGGGTTATGTTTTGAGATGTGTGGCTGCCATTTGCCATAAAATTGCATTGTCCTGAGAGGTCTATGTGAGATGGCCTGTCAATGTGCCTTTATTTCTCATCTTGCAGGTCCAAGCCAGGCATTGAGTCCAATTTTTCTTCCTTTTATTTCTCATCTATTCGTTTTTACTACTGTTTATATGTACCAATAGTGCCATTGCCAATGAAGGTAGGTGTTACTGAGAATTTTAGGTGCAATTTCTTTAAATTTCTCAAGTTTTTGCCCTGAAAGTTGAACTCTTGAGCATGCATTTCATCCTTGCCTCAGCTTTTTCGGGCAGAGCAGAATAAAAATGTAATGGCAGACATGTTTTTTCAAGTGAAGCCTGGCCATATAGAACTACCACCTTTATGGACTCTGCAAGAGGATTGCCTTTTTTTTGTTGCAATTAAAGTTGCATTTTGTTCATCAGGTAATACAAACTCTTATCAAATTACAAGGTGTAATTCCAATCTAAATAATATGGGGTGGACTGTTATGGCCTAAATCTACCTTAGGCTGAGGAAGGCAGAGTCTAGGGTAACATCAAACCACGCTTAACCTGGTAGCTAGCCCTACCAGATCGGGAGAGGGCTCTCTCCTTGTCAATCTCGGCAACAAATAATTAGTGGGGCTTGAGATGACTTGAATAAAGGCTGATTTTAGGCTAGGTATATATGTAAGAGAGTTTGACTTGATTTTGAAGGTGTTTGTTGGATCAAAGGGAAAGGCAGATTTTGGGTCTGGGGAATGAGGCCTAGTTTTTGCAGAGATCTGAATGGGGCAAGATAGGCAATTGTTTTGACACTTCAATTTTGAATGAAATGGATAGCTTAGATCGGTGAGGAGTTTAAGAGGGAAAGAAAATTTCAGGAATCCTCTTCAAACAGTTGAAAACATAGAAAATTAAACAAACTCTAGGTAGAGCACTGCAAATCTAATGAATTCCATCTTTATCCTTATTTGTTTAACTTAAGAAGAAATAAGAGGGAAGATGATACACATAAGCACCAGTAACAATAACAGAGAGAAAGAAATCATCAAAACAAAGATCCACATGAATCCCAAGGAGTGTTGCAAACCCTAGTCTATTCCTTTTCCAAACTACAAAGATGAAATGTACAATGATGCTCCAAGCAATCCCAAGTGTCCAACCATGCAAATGACTGAAAAACTACAAGATATAGACAAGAATAACTCATCCCCAGCCTCTAGGGGTCAAGCTCACAAGTTTAGGAGTTGTTTTAACAAGATATAAACTAAGAACTAGAAAATAGGCAGTGGAACAGCTTGCCTCTATAAGATAGGAAACTGATTCATTCAGTTGCAATTCACCTTTTGATGGATGAATCTACTTCCATGAGTAAAAATTTTCCAAAATTACATAAAGACCCATAAAATTACATAAAATTACATCATGAGTTTAACATTTGGAAGTAAGAAAGTCAAACTGTCCAAAACTAGGCAAAAAACAGAGTTACTGAGTCAAAAATGAGCAAAAATCCCCAATGCGCGGCGCTTGATTTCTCTATGCATCACACCATTCTAAAGCCGATTTTGAAGGCCTTCCCAGTGTCCAAATTTTCTCCAAGTGGGCTTTCTGGAAAGGTATGCCTGTCTACTTTCCAAAACAAGTGGAATTTCTGAATTTTTCTTCCATTTTCCTTCCAAAAATGAGTTCTCCCAACACTGCTTCCTGTGTGTCCAAAATGGGGCAGAAAGGTCATTTTTAGGGTGTTTTTGACCCTTTTAGAAGCCCAAAACCTGTCAAAATATCTTGTCCATAGGTATGCATGCATAAATTTTCATGAGAAATCAAAAAATATAAATTTTTACCCAAGATTAGCCTCCCATAAAAGCGCGCGCCAAGTGGCGCGACGCGTAGAGCTGAAAAATCTGTGTTTAGGCCCAAAAAAACAAAATTTGAAAAAAGTGTCCCAAATTTCTTGAAATTTGGGCTGAATGTCCTCCATCATGTACTATGCTGGTCCAAGGAATCCTCAGCCAAAATCTGAAGTCTATCATGCCTTTTCCGACGCTTTGAGGCCTTCTTCAACTTAGCCTTCAAAATTTTGATCCTTGTTTTGCAAACATGATTTCTTGCCCAATAATGATTGACAACGTGCCTGAACATATTTTATCTTTGTTGGCCTTCACTAGAAATTAAAGGAGTCTTAAATCACTTGCACACCACAAATTTGAGAAAATTTGGAAGTTTTGGGGAAGTTTATGGTGAAATTGGGCTTGCAGCTCTATGCGCCACGCCACAAGCCCAACGCATCCCACCCTTTTGCAGGAGACTTTTAGAGACCTTCCCAGTGTCCAAATTAGGAATGGAATAGCTTTTTGAAAATATTATTGAGTCTATTTTTCAATCCAACTGGAATTTTTCAATTTGGAGTTCATTTTCCATGTCAAAAATCAAATCTCCCAAGACTGGTCAAAATGTGCAAAATGAGGCTGCCTCGAGGCAGAGTGCTGTTGCAGCCAACGTTTGAAGGTATTCCTCAACTCAAAATTGAGCTCATGATTTCTCATTGGAAATATATTTGTGTCTAGTTATCATTTGACTTATCAAGCAAGTCATTTGGCCAACCAAGCTAGGAGAAATCGTAATTTTCACAAGGTCACTTCAGAGGTGCATCAATTCTCCTAAGGCAACTGTATTTTTGACATTTATATAAAACCATGACACATGTGTAAAAATTGAAGGAGGTTTTTATTCCTTGGCCTATTTTTGACAAAAACCTCTCTCATTGTTCCCAAATTCATTTTTTATTGCTCAGAAACATCATTGGAGTAAAACCTATCCCGATATGTGGAACAAGGGATTTGTCGAAATGAAGCGAAATGAAGGGGATAAAGGGCTTCTAAATTCTTGATAAAATTTTAGGAAGTAGGGAGGGATGTTAGGAAGTAGGGGAAAGTGGAATTTCAGAGATTGAGTGTGAGGAAGGGGTCCAAAAGGGAAAAACACAGGCCTAGCCTAGAAAATTGCCAAGTTGTAGCAAGAAACTAGGGTTTGTGCGAAAATGAGGAATTTGCGGGATCTCAGTGATGGAAAGTGTTTAATAAGGTACAAGGTGTATGAACATTAGGATACAATTTTTGCTGATGATTTGACCATCCAAAAGAAATTACCTTAAAAACCCTAGGAGAGGGAAATGAACCTTACCTAGGCACAACTGAAGCATGAACAAGGTGTAAAATGACCCTTTGGAATCTGGCATGATTATGAAAACCCTTTGAATGATGGTACACTTAGCTGAATGGTGACATGGAATGACATTTGGACAACTTTTACAGGAGTAAAAGAAAACCCTATACCTAATACCTAGTGACCAAATTTTGCTTGAAGACTCACTGAAATGACAAAATTTGACCTTGAAACCTTAAAATCACTTTGTAAGAGCATGTTTGATCACTGGAGGAAGGCTGCAAAGAATAACACTAACATGGAAAACATGCCATGAACATCCAATTCAAAAGTGCTTTTTAGGGTTTAAGTAGCTTACAGTTCTTGTTCCTGATATTAGTTTTTGAAATATCAATTTTCTAAACTTTTTTAACCCAATTTTCTCTTGATTTTATGGAAATTGGGTGTTTGGATCTAGAAAATTTAATCTCTATTATTTTGGCTTCTCTTAGTATGAATACAATTTTAATATGTAAAACCCATTACAATAAGTAATCAAGTTTTCACTGGAGAAGCAATACCCAGTTTCAATAATCATGCTCTCCTCCTTAGTATGGTAGTTCACTCAAGTCATCCTGAACTCTGAAAACAACCCATAAGACTTTGAATGATTTTGTGTAGGCCAAGAAATGTTTGAAAGGCTTGCTTTTAGTGTTAATATTTTAATTTTTCCTAGGCTCTATGGCAGAAAGAATGTATTTGCTTTAGTGGTACAAACTTCTAGAATCTTAAGTGACTGCTTGAACACCAAAATTTGTCATTATATTTTTTCCCTTCAAATGAGAATAAAAATTTTTAGCCTTAAAGGAGATTGGATTCCAACCACTTCTGTATTTTAGAAGCTTATATACATTTTTTTTAATACAAATATATTGCAAGATTTTTCCTTTACTAATATTGGAACTATGGCATCTGGATAACAAGTTGAGCAAGCACATTTGATAAAAACGAATTTTGTTAGTCCAACTCCTTCAAAAAGCAATACCCTTGGGAAATGGAATAAACGTGTTAGGGTGTTCTGATTCACACCTCTTGGAAACTGTCTTGTATCATAACTTGGAAAGTGTGAGGTCATGGCACTTGGTTCCAATAAGGTTACACAAGGAAAATTGCAAACTCTAGGAGCTCAAGCAATATTGTGTTGCCTTCTGCTTCTTTAAAGCTAAACCCATGTATTTAGTGTTTGTGATTTCCATTGCACTAATTTAGTTTAGTCAAGGAAAATATCTTTGGAAATTGTCACTGTACATCTATTCCATTACCCAAAGAATGGACATTTTATTACCAATTGCTTCCAGTATCCAAAGAATGGAAATTTTATTACCAATTGCTTCCTGTATATGCACAACTTGAGTGGGCCTATTGTTAAGAATGTGTTTCCTCCTTGGAGGCCTTAGGTCTACACATGTTTGAATGATTAATATTGGTTTGTTGTGATATGAGGCTTGAAATTTGGGCACACCCCATGGAGTAGAACCACTATATGTGAGTGTCTAGATATCTTAGCCCTTGCCAAGTCACAAGTTCCTGCTAGTACTCGCTTGTAGGTTGTTGGTACTAGATACGCAATTTTTTGTTATTATAATGTTTATTTTATAGGTACAACTTGCAGTGTTTTTTTTTATTGGGTGGTTTTAGTGTATCATTGTTGCCTCTTGCTGTCAAAATTGTTGGTACTAGATACACAATTTTTTGTTATTATAATGTTTCTTTTATAGGTACAACTTGTAGTGTTTTTTTTATTGGGTGGTTTTAGTGTATCATCGTTGACTCTTGCTGTCAAAACTGTGTTGTGTCTTTTCATCATACTCTATGGCCTTTAAGTTATCCATCCCTCCTTTCCATATTCCTGTCTTTATTTTATTATTTTTAACTTCTTTCCTGTTTTTCTAATCAATGCCAATCCATCACAACATATTGCATATCGATATAACATTCTAGTGATTATTGGGTTACCCTTGTACAAGACGAGCATTCTTGCTTTCTATGTTGCATTGTGTGGGTTTTGTTTTGAGATGTGTGGATTGCGCTGCTATTTTCCATAAAATTGCATTGTCCTGACAAGTCTATGTGAGATGGGCTGACAACGTGCCTTTATTTCTCATCTTGCAGGTCCAAGTCAGGCATTGAGTCTAGTTTTTCTTCCTTTATTTCTCATCTATTCGTTTTTACTACTGTTTATATGTACCAAAAGTGCCATTGCCAATGAAGGTAGGTGTTACTGAGAATTTAGGGTGCAATTTCTTTAAATTTCTCAAGTTTTTTCCCTGAAAGTTGAACTCTTGAGCATGCATTTCATCCTTGCCCCATTGGGCACATTTTAACTTGTAAAGAAAAATATTTTTGTCTTTAAAATTTTCAAAATACCCTACAATACCAAGTCGGCCTAGTAGCTCGAAAGTTGGCCTAAAAGGAAGAGCCATGTCCACCTTGAAGAGCCTATATATAGGAGGGGAATCATCCTCCTTGAGATACACTCACTCATCACTCATTCTAGCGAAGGAAGAGGAAGAAAAAGGAATAAAAGAAGGAAGAGGACAAAGGAGACTATAATTTGGGCTATTTCTCTCTCACATGTGCTAAGGAGGACTGAGGTTTATGCAGAAGATCTAGGGTTTATATTTAAGGGTTCAATATTGGAGAAAAGAAGGCAAGAAGGTCAAGTGAAGTTCACCAAGGGTCATCCTCAAGCTCCAGAAGTAAGAGATAAGAAAGATAAGTTAAAAGGAAGGGTCAAAAGGCATATCGAAGCTCACATGCGTGGCAACAACAACTGCAGGGGGACAAAAATTTCAGATCTGTAGTGGAGGCTGAAAATTCTACATCAGAAGGTTGAGGAAGTGCTAATGGAAGATATTTGACTGGGTTTGAATAGATCAAGGTTATCACATCATCTGAAGAGTTTGGTCTTGGTCTAAGAGGGTATTGGTCTTAGTCTTGAGGTCTTGGAATTCGTCAATTGAAGAATCTATAAGGAAGAGAAGATATTTGCAGGTTTTCCTCTCAAGTGGAGAGGTTTTGGCCCTGGCTTGCAACCTACACTTTGTGTTTATGTTCTTCTTGTTTTGGTATTTTTTTTATGATTCACACACGTATTAATAAGTAACAAAGATAATAATTAAAACTAAATCACAAGAAATTATCAAGTAAAATATAAATCATCTTAATAATTTCCCTATAAATTTATCAACATGGTTTCACAGCTAAGGTTGGTGAAGGGTGTTACATAGCATTTTTTCACTGTCCCTGCAATCCCCATCCCACACATTGGAGGCTCATTTTTGTGACTAAAATAAAGTTTCATGCCTTACAAAGACCATCATTGCATCCCTTGCCATGAGGACAACACTCCTTCTGTTGACCATTCCTGAGCAGACCATCAGAAACACATGTTTTTTCCTTGGCGCTAGTAGACCGTTATGCCCTCGTGCCGATGAGAAAATTAACACTAGGCCCCGCACCCATTAGCGATCTGTCAATTTGTTGGGAAGGTAAATCCTCTCTGCGGACATAGACGATCCCTCTAGCCCTAGAGTGGGTCTAGCTGTAGAAATTATATACAAGATGCATGTATATATCCAGATTCTCCTGATCTAACAATATTTATCTTCTTTCTAAATACATAATCCTTCCACTGTTAATATTTTGCAGAAATTAAAATCAATTTTAAACACATGAAGCAATAAAAACAATCGCACATAACAAAGTTGTTTAACGAGAAATCCTGAAGCTGAAAACCCCAACTATCATATATTATGTATCATGGAGATCATGTAAAAATCTCATACAAATCTTAGTACATCAAGCTCTCAGTACAATCAATCGTCAGACACTAATCAGAAGAAATCTACAAATCCATGCATTGATTTCTTGCCACCTGATAGCATGCCTCCACTGCGCAATCCCTGCTGAAGAAGACCCCTGAGTGAATTCCAATCTACCTTGCCTTGACTACGCAATCCTCATTGGAAACTCCAATGTGTGTGTGATGCAATCTATGCATCACTATAGTCACAATAGATAGTGCATCTCACCCTTTCACCTATCTCTCCACTGGGTCTCCACTGGAACTGACATGCACTGTAGTTAACTGTTGTTTATGTTCAGTTGTTAGTGAGTTATTAGTTGTGAATTAATTAACTAATTAATTCACTTAACTCTCACTAGTAATTCTCTCGCCTAGACTAGATACAACTAGCTCAACTAAGTTTAACTCACTTAACTGAGTTAAACTGAATAACAACTCCATGAACTACTCTTCCAACTCTGTCATAACTTTGCCACTTCAGTTCTAACTGAGTCCTCTAGGCATGAACCACCAGTAAACCCTAGGAATCATGTAATTCCTTCAACCCACTGATTTTCCAAAACTGTATACTGAAATTAAGTGCTCCAAGAGAATAAGTTGATATTTAGAGTCTGATTATTATTAAGAGCTAATAATAATCGACAATTCTATTTTTAGATCGACGATCTATAAATAGACTTCGCCCAATATTATAAAAATAGAATTTCATCTATTTTTCCAACTTGTCTAACCATCCACAAATAGCATCCTGCAACTTCTGAAATATGATCACCATGTCTAAAAATAGACTTACACCTAAAAATAGCCTGTGGTCCCACTTAGTGAAGGTGACTGATTTTCACTAAGCTCATCATCTTGTTGAATATCAACACTCCCTCTCAACAAGATAGGGATTATCCTTCACCCCGATCCTGCCTCTATGGTATTCAAATTTTCTCCTGTCGATTGCCTTCGTCAGAATATCTGCATCCTGATCTTCCGTAGGAATGTACTGAAGCAACATGATCTTCTGCTGCACACAATCTCTATGTTTAGATATATAATGAAACACAGGATTAATCGAGAATTTAATGCAACTTTGATTATCACAATTTATCACTATAGGATCTAAATGTGAACCAACAAACCAACCAGGATCTTCCTCATCCAGATAGCCTCACATGCAGCTTGACTTGCTGCCATGTATTATACTTCTGCTGAACTGAGTGCCACAGATCTTTGTTTCCTGCTATACCAAGAAACTGTTGTAGATCCGATAATAAAAACCCCTCCTAATGTTCTCTTTCTGTTCGTTGGGCTGCCTGCCCAATCTGCATCCGTGAAGCCATGCAACTTCACCTCATCCTTCTGTCTGTACCATAGGCCATACTCAGATGTGCCCCTGAGATACCTCAAGACATGCTTGCCTGCCTTCCAAAAGAGCTTGGTATGCTTAACCATCGCTTGTGAAAGTTGGTTCACCGCATAGCATATGTCTAGTCTTGTATTAACTAAATACATGAGAGAACCCACCAACTGTCGATAAACAGTGGCATCCACTACCTTTGTCAATGTAGCATCCTCTTTCCTCCAATTTCTTGGAAGAGGAGTGTCGATAGGCTTGTAGCCTTGCATGTGAAACTTCTCAAGTATCTCCTGAGCATACTTGCCTTGAGACACAAAAAGTTCAACTTCCCACTGCCATATTTCCAATCTAAGGAAATAATTAAGGAGGCCCAAATCCTTCATCTCAAACTCCTTTGCAAGATCTGCCTTGCATGAGTGTATCAATTTCTTATCACCCGTTAGTATTAAGTCATCAACATAAAGAAAAATGATTAAAAGCTTACCCTCCACCACAATTTGGTACAGGTTCGCATCCGCCTCACTCTTGGTGAAGCCAAGTCTAGTGAAATAGCTGTCGATCCAAGTGTACCAAGCACGTGGTGCTTGCTTCAGCCCATATAGCGCTCTTTTGAGTCTGCACACATGAGACTCGTTGTTGAAGATCTCAAATCCTTCAGGCTGCTCAATGTACACTTCTTCCTCAATGATCCCATTAAGGAACATAGTCTTCACATCCATATGATGAATGTGCCAACCCATCTATACTGAGAGAACAAGGATGGTCCTTATGGATGAATACAGTGCGACAAGTGCAAAGGTTTCTTCATAATAAATCCCCTCGATCTGTGAGAAGCCTCGAGCAACAAATCTTGCCTTATAGTTCTTGATGCTCCCATCAACAACTTGCTTTACCTTGTATGTTGGGTATGTGTTATATTCTTTCCACGACTAGCCCCACGTGTTGTACGTTGCACCGGGTGTAGCAGGGGGGTCACAGGGCAGCGCCCTGGCGAATTTTTTTTTGGTATGCGGTCCCACTCATAGGCAGACCCACCCATGTTGTGTGCATGAGTTTGCACATGGTTTTGGGGTACGATGGTTTTCGGCCCCTGGTATTTTGTAGATCCGGTCAAGGGAACTATGGTTATGTTCTAATCCAGGGTTAATGGATTGGGGTTTATGTATGCTTCGGCATGTATATATATGTGTTGTAACACTAAAAGGAATATAATGAAAAATCAAGCCGGTCGTCCCGATTTGGGATCCAGGGGAAAATCTCTGTGTTTATCTGTTTTATGTTTTATGCTCTCGCTATTGTTTATTTTCTGTTATAAGATTCATGTGTAGATAATTTCTATTCAGGTTTAAAACCTACATTTGGTATCAAAGTTGTTTCGGCTTCAAGGGGATGCCTTTGCTGCTGAGGGTTTTTTTGCTCGAGCCTGAGGTAGACCCTGTTCAGTGGGAGATCTGTGGGATCAATTCTTGCGGCGGAAAGATAGAGATTGATAAATTTAATGGTCAGAGTTTTGAGTTGTGGAAGCTCAAGATGGAGGATCTGCTGGTGGATAAAGATCAGTGGATCACGGTAGATCCAGGTACAAAACCAACGGCAATGTCAGATGAAGACTGGAAGAAACTAGATCGGAAGGCTAAGAGCACAATATGGTTGCGTGTCTCAGATTCAGTATTATTGAATGTATCTGGGGAAACTACAGCGAATAATTTGTGGGAAAAACTTGGGTCTTTGTACCAATCTAAGTCTTTGGTGAATAATTTGTTCCTGCGGAAAAAGCTGTATAACCTGAGGATGAAGGATGGAGACTCGATGATAGAGCATCTAAACGCCTTCAATACTGTGGTAAGTCAACTGTCATCTGTTGATATTAAAATCTCAGATGAAGATAAGTGCATTAGTTTTTTGTGTTCTCTAACAGACTCGTGGGACAGTCTGGTTATTGTAATAGGTAGCAATACAACTACCTTGAATTTTTATGACATTGTCTTAGCCTTGTTGTCGGAGGAAATGAGACGGAGAAATATGGAGGGTCAAAATGGAGATGCCTTATCTATACGAGGAAGGTCCCAAAACAGAAACAAGAATAAGGTTTTGAGTGGGAGATATAAATCTAGAGGGAGATCTAAATCTCATGGAAAGTTGGTAAAGGTATGCTAGAAATGCGGAAAGGATGGGCACTACAAAAAGGAGGGCAGATCTAAAGCTCCTGAGAAAGGAAAGGGATCTGATTATGCTCCTTCTGCAGAGGCAAAAACCACCTCGGATGAAGGTGGGGATGTGTATTTGGCTTCTTCTTCAAGTACACATGTAGATCACGAGTCATGGTTGATTGACTCAGGTGCATCCTTTCACTTCACTCCCCATAGGGAGTGGTTCTGCGAGTATGAGAAATATGATGGTGGTGATGTCTTCCTAGGGGATGATAGGAAGGCCAGAATCGTCGGACGTGGAAAGTTCAAGCTAAAGCTGCAAGGTGGAAGGATTAGAACACTTCCTGGTGTTCTGCATATTCCTGCATTGGCCAGAAATCTGATTTTTGTAAGCAAGATGGATGATGCAGGTGTAAAAACAGTGTTTGAGAAAGATGCCTGCAAGATGGTTCATGGAGCACTAGTATTAATGCGGGGAGTTCGGATTGGAACTCTGTACAAGCTACAAGGTAGCACTGTTATTGATGGGTGTAACAGTTCTGTGGTTCCTGAAAGTGGAGCGGAAAGCCTAGCTAACTCTGGAAGGAGGCCATGGTTGATGAAATGGCATCCTTGCACAAAAATGAGGCATGGGATCTGGTGGAGTTGCCGGCTGGAAGGAAGCCCATCGAGAGAAAATGGGTGTTTAAGAAGAATATGAATGTAGAAGGCAAGGTGGAGAAATACAAAGCTCAGTTGGTAGCAAAAGGTTATTCCCAAGTGCCAGTAATTGATTTTGGTGATATTTTTTCTCCTGTTGCCAAAGTTACTTATATTAGATTACTTTTATTTGTTGCTGCTGCATTTGATTTTGAGATAGAACAGATGGATGTGAAGACATAATTTCTTCATGGGGATCTAGAAGAGGAGATCTACATGAAGCAACCTGAAGGCTTTATGGTGAAGGGTAAGAAAGAACTGGTGTGTAGGTTGAAGAAGTCTCTGTATGGGTTAAAACAGTCACCAAGGATGTGGTATCAGAAATTTGATACCTATATACGGGGACTTGGCTTCACCAGAAGCAAGGAGGATCACCGTGTTTATTTTAAATTAATTGGTGACCGTGTTATTTATTTGGTCTTGTATGTGGATGATATGTTGTTGATTGGAAATGACAAAGAAATTATCCAATATTTGAATACCCAATTGTTCTCCAAATTCGACATGAAGGATCTTGGTGCTGCAAAATATATTTTGGGCATAGAAATTAAGAGAGATCGGGCAAAGAGGAAGCTCTGGTTAAACCAGAGGAAGTATGTCGAGACTATATTGCAGAGGTTCAATATGCAGGATAGTAAACCGGTGAGTGTTCCTATTCCTGTAGGTGCAAAGCTGTCTTCTGAACAGTGTCCCAAGACACAAGAAGAAGAGGAGGATATGTCACGTGTTCCATATGCAAGTGCAGTGGGTAGCCTGATGTATGCAATGGTCTGTACTAGACCAGACATTGCACATGCAGTGGGAGTATTGAGCAGGTTTATGTCAAACCCAGGGAAGGAGCATTGGACAGCAGTGAAGCGGGTTTTCAGATATTTATGTGGCACTAGTGATTATGGCTTGTGCTACCAAGGAAGACCAAGATTAGAAAGAATGTTGGACATTCGTGGTTTTGTTGATGCAGACTGGGCTGGAGATCTGGACCAAATAATATCTACAAGTGGGTATGTGTTTAGCCTATTTGGAGGTGCAGTCAGTTGGATGAGTAAAAGACAGTCTGTAGTGGCGCTTTCAACTACAGAGGCAAAATACATAGCAGCCACTCATGCAAGCAAGGAAGCAGTTTGGTTGCAGAGATTGTGTTCAAGTATGGGGTTGGTACAACAAGCTATAAGGATAGACCGTGATAGCCAAAGTGAAATTTTCTTGGCTAAGAACCCTGCTTATCATTCAAAGACAAAGCACATTGATGTTCAATATCACTTTGTTAGAGATATGGTTGAGGCTAAAAGGGTGTTGCTGGCAAAGGTGGACACTTTGAAGAATGTTGCAGATGCATTGACGAAGTCTGTGAGCACTCAGAAGTTCTCTTGGTGTAGAGAAACAATGGGTGTTGAAGAATTGGCCCAATGACTAAGCTCTCATGTGGCCCCCTGTGGAAAGAAAACAACAAGTGGGAGAATGTTGGGTATGTGTTATATTCTTTCCACGACTAGCCCCACGCATTGTATGTTGCGGCGGGCACAACACGGGGGTCACAGGGGGGGCGGCAGCCCCCCCTGTCGAGGTCTGGGGCAACGCCCCGGCGAAATTTTTTTTGGTATGCGGTCCCATTCATAGGAAGACCCACCCATGTTGTGTGCATGAGTTTGCACATGGTTTTGGGGTACGATGGTTTTCGGCCCCTGGTATTTTGTAGATCCGGTCAAGGGAACTATGGTTATGTTCTAATCCAGGGTTAATGGATTGGGGTTTATGTATGCTTCGACATGTATATATATGTGTTGTAACACTAAAAGGATAATAATGAAAAATCAAGCTGGTGGTCCCGATTTGGGATCCAGGGGAAAATATCTGTGTTTATCTGTTTTATGTTTTATGCTCTCGCTATTGTTTATTTTCTGTTATAAGATTTGTGTGTAGATAATTTATGTTCAAGGTTGAAACCTACATTGTAGATCCATTTCGAATCTACCACTGATTTACCCACTGGCCTTGGAACAATCTCCCAAGCACTGTTTCTGACAATGGAGTCATACTCCTCCACCATGGCATCTACCCATGTGGGCTCCTACACTGCTTCTTTAAAATAATATGGCTCTGTCACAATACACTTGCTCATGAGAGCCATGTATCCAGTAAATTGGTCAGGTGACTATCTTTGTCTGTGCTATGATGTATGGACTCCTACATTATGTGCCACATCAAGCTTCAGTCTCTCAGCTTCTATGGTACGCTCTCTTCCTTGTCTGATGTTTGGTTCTGCATGACTTGACTCCTCCACTCCATGAATCTCCTCCTGTGGCTAATCCACATCTAGAGGCTCATCTTTGGGAATAAGAAGTTCCTCCTCTGCATGCAAGTGTAGGTCCCTCTCAAGTGACAACTTCATGGCTTTCACCTCATTTAATTTTATATCCCGTCGCACCACAATCATCCGATTGTATGGAAAATACACACGATAATTATGGGGTGTTTCTGTGTACCCCAAAAATATCCCAACTTCTGCAATCGGCTCCAGATTCTTCGTGGCGTCCTTTGTCACATGAATGTAAATATATGAGCCAAAAATCTTCAAATGAGAAATATCAGGCTTCTTACCAGTAAAAGCTTCTTTAGGTGTACTCATGCCAAGTACTCTATGAGGACAACGGTTTTGCACATAAACCGCTTTGTTGCATGTTTCTGCCCACAAGTGCATCAGTAGGCCCTGGTGATGCAACACCCATGATTGTTCTATTCTTCCTATCCGTGAACCCATTTTGTTGTGGGTTATGAGGCACTATGAGTTCTCTTCAAATTCCTTCTTTGCTACATAAGTCTTTGAATTCACCCGAGATGTATTCACCACCATTATCGCTCCGTAGAGCTTTCACTTGCTTCCCCGACTCCTTCTCCACCAATGCTTTAAACTCACAAAACTTTGAGAATTTTTCACTCTTCTTCTGCATGAATAAGTTCCAACATCTATGATAATAGTCATCAAAAAATATAACATAATACCTGTGTTTTGTTGTTGAAGCAACCGAGAAAGGTCCACACACATCTGTGTGAATTCTCTCCAGGATCACTGAAGCACAGTTCTCCTTCTTATGAAAGGTGGTCTTCACAAACTTACCCATAGTACATCCCTTGCACTGATATGACTGTGGAAGAGCACCCTTGGGAAGTCCAGTAGAAATCTTCTGCAAAATCCTCAAAGCGCTATGGTGAATATGGCCCAATCTCCTGTGCCATAATTCGCCCTCATCCCGGCTTGCCACTTCTTCTACTTTGCCCATCATTGTAGCGTAACCATATTCCTCCAGATTGTAGAGATTATTAACTCAAATCCCTATCCTCTTGGTTTGACCCATTGTTTTATGTCACAGTAAATCTTTTCCATCTCTAAAAACAATGTAATAACCTTTGTCTTCCAACATTGCGACTGATACCAAGTTCTTCTTCAGACCTAGAAAATGCATAACATATTTCAACAGAAATGGATTACCTTACTCCCTCTCAAAGGTAATGGTCCCAATGCCGGTCACAATGTATCGACCATCATCGCCCATGTCTGTATGCATTTGAAGGTCCTTCTCCTCCAAGTCACTAAACAACTCCTTGTCTCCCGTCATATGGAAAGACGCACCACTATCAAGATACAGCACCGATCCCATTGAGATTGAAACCAAGCATGCAATAAAAGAGAAATCAAGTTAAAATTTCGAGGCTAAGGCCTCTCCGGATGTAGCACCAGCAACCTTCTTGTTCTTCTTCTTTTGAGGGAATTTAGTGGCGCACGTTCGTGACAGTGAAAACACTTCACCTTGGACAAATCCTGCTTCTTGCCTTCAGCTTCGGATTTTGAAGTAAAATTCTTCCCCTTCCATTTCCTTTATTTGGCATTCAAAGCACAATTCTCTTCATCTTCATTCTTCAATGAAGAGCCATCCCTGGTACTTCGCCTTATCTCCTCCTGCACAAGATTCAACCAAATTCGCTCCCATCCCGGCAGTTTCTCCTGTCCATTCATACAGAGTCTTTGTAGCTATGCCAACTCTTCGGAAGCCCAAGGAGAGCCAAGCTCACCAAGTCTTCATCATCAACAGTAATCCCCACACTTCCCAGTTCATCCCTACAGTGGACAAACTTCGTGAGATATTTTGGAATATTGTCGCCCTTCTCCATTTTTATTTTTCCGAGCTTATCTTTTAATTGGCAATTTTCTGGCCACTGGATTGTTGACAAATCCTTCCACATTAAAAATGGAGTGGCTTTCCCATGAAGGCCGGACACAATATGGTCCTTCACACATTCCAACTGAATTCTTCTTGTCTTTGCTATCTTCTTTTGCCATGCGTCAAGTAATGCAACATTGCTAGATCCTGGCTTAGGAACATTGCTATCGATGAACTCCTTCAGTCCATTATCCTCCAGCACCACCTCCATCCTATCCTTCCAGGTTATGTAATTCGAGCTCCCATCAAGGGCATACTCCAATCGCAACCCATTGAAAGACATTTCAATGTATACTCAACTTCTGCACCAAGAATTTTCTGTAGCAAATTCGAATTGTCCACCAGCACAAACTCAACAATTCTTCACAATTGCAATCTTCAAGAATTAACACTGCTCTGATACCATGTAGAAATTATATACAAGATGCATGTATATATCCATATTCTCCTGATCTAACAATATTTATCTTCTTTCTAAATACATAATCCTTCCACTATTAATATTTTGTAGAAATTAAAATCAATTGCAAACACATGAAGCAATAAAAACAATCGCACATAACACAGCTTGTATAATAGAAATCCCCGAAGATGAAAACCCCAAATATCATATATTATGTATCATGGAGATCATGTAACAATCTCATACAAAGCTTAGTACATCAAGCTCTCAATACAATCAACAATCGTCACACACTGTCATGCAGAAATTTACATATCTATGCGCCAATTTCTTGCCTCCTGACAACCTGCCTCCACTGCACAATCCCTGTTGAAGAAGATCCCTGAATGAATTCAATATTTCCTTGCCTTGACTGTGCAATCCTCATTGGAAACTTCAATGTGTGTGTAGATTCATTGAATTCATCACTATAGTCACAACAAATATTCCATCTCACCCTTTCACCTATCTCTCCACTAGGTCTCCACTAGAACTGACATGCAAGTAGTTAACTGTTGCTTGGTTCGCTTGTTAGTCAATTATTATTTGTGAATTAATTAACTAATTAATTCACTCCACTCTCACTAGTGTATCATTCAGTTAGACTAGATACAACTAGCTCAACTAATTTTAACTCCAATAACTGAGTTAAACTGAATAACAACTCCATGAACTACTCTTCCAACTCTGTCATAACTTTTCCACTTCAGTTCTAACTGAGTCCTCCATGCATGAACCACTAGTAAACCCTAGGAATTGTGTAATTCCTTCAGCCCACTGATTTTCCAAATCTGTGCACTGAAACTAAGTGCTCCAAGAGAATAAGTTGTTGTTTATTGTCGGATTATTATTAAGAGCTAATAATAATCAACACTTCTATTTTTAGATCGACGATCTATAAATAGACTTCGCCCAATATTCTAAAAATAGAATTTCATCTATTTTTCCAACTTGACCAACCATCCACAAATAGCATCCTGCAACTTCTGAAATATGATCACCATGTCTAAAAATAGACATATTCTAAAAATAGACTTACACCGAAAAATAGCCTGCGGGCCCACTTAGTGAAGGTGACTGATTTTCACTAAGCTCATCATCTTGTTGAATCTCAACACTAGCAACAAAGGGAGAAGCTAAAGTGTAGGTTACTTAATTAATGAATGAAAAGGAAAAAGTATATTAGCCAACCTGAAGTCTAATGTTGTCTTTGCTGTAGTGGTGATGGCCTCTTGATCTCTGCTCCGACGGGTCACAATCCTTCCACAAAAATGCTCGAATACCTACACGAAGATCAGCAAACAAGAGGAACATACAAAACAATGATTTCATTCATAGTCAAATAATCATTCAAGGAGGGCTAAGCATATTGCATCAAATAAAACACATCAACGCAAGATGGGAACCAAACAATAGTCATGTATATGTATTAATAGAAGAAAGTGTTACAACCAAAGCCATGACGTCGCAGCCTCCTTCAGCATGGTTCAGTGGAATCGCGTCTTGATGAATCGTCGGGGAATTCAGACTGGATGAAGACACAAGCCTAAGCTCTCTCAATAAGGGTCCCTTTCGTTCTATCTTTCTAGCAAAATGAACAGGAATCTCTTCAGCGTTTCAACTATAATATGTTCAGTTCAGTTAGCACATCAATGGAAGATGGCTATATTTATAGAGGGAGAGGAGGAGGTTGGGATCCATACAATGGTGGAAGGGAGGACTTATCCTTTGGGAGGTTTCCCTAAAAGGTGGAAACAAGAGGCCAAAGGAGGGAGGTCGTGGTTATTCAGTCGAGCCACTACAAATGACTCGCCCACGAAGTTGTTATGATGGAAACTTTGCCTCTATTTTTAAAAAACATTCCATAAAGAGGTTGGCGCGGGGAATATCAGTGTCTACAGGGGAATATCAGCTTTTTCCTGAAGATCTCCCATGTGTCTCTAATCAATCTTCTCCTCCATCGATGTCACTTCCACCCGGTTATCAGACTTTGAGTTATTTTATTTCTGGTGTTGCGTCCATGGCATCTTCTAGTACTTCGACTCCTCCAAGGAGTTTGGTCCTTCCTTCATTAGGACTGTCACCATCAACACCTAGTTCAACGGTCGTTGTTACATCTGTCCCAGTCCAACCTAACATTTGTGTGGCTTCGTCTGCACCAGTTGTTACGCATCAGTCATCAGGATCCTTTCACACTTGCAAGTCTATCTTTCTTAATCCTACGTGGCCTGTCAATCCCAGCCTGGGAAAATCAAAACCTCATGCCACGGAGTCCACGCCTGTTTAAAGTGTGGTTGCAACTTCCTCTGCCCCTATGATTCCTGAAGGCATTACTTTTGAATATTATTTTTTGGTTGTTCAGCATCAGAACTCTCAGGGTTCTCAGCAGCCCCAAGCTCCTGTCAATCCTCCACATCACTATGATGTCTACGGTAACCCCGTTTATTTGCCTCCTATTGATCCTAATCAGGTTTTTTATCTACCTCTGGCTGATCCTTATCGGACCGTCCCTCATCGAGGTCTGGTAATACAAGGACAACCCTCTGGTATACAAGGAAAACCCTCACAGGGACAACCTTTGATCCAACAGGGACAACCTTATGGTCCGCAAGGACAACCCTTACTGGGTCAACCTTCGGTCCAGCAACCCTACGGTCCTTTCAGTCAACCTAAATATCAATATCAACCAAGAGCATCTTATGTTCCTGGGGGGGAAATGTATCCACCACAGGGACAATCTTTTGTGCAACAGCAGCAGCCTTACGTCCAACAAGGGCAGAAATTTGTGCAACAGGGACAACCCTATGGTCTTGCTCCGGGTCAACCTGGTTATCAAGGAAATCTTGGTCTATCGAAACTGTCGAGCCAACCTCTTCTGCAAGGGCAACCAGGTGGCCCTCAGTATCCAGGCCAACCTGCTCCGCAAGGATAGCCTGCCCAGCCTCATCAACCAATTCAACCTGCTCAGCAACTGGTTCAACCTGCTCAACCAGCCCAATAGCCGATTCAACCTGTTCAATCAGCTCAACAGTCCATTTAGCTTGCTCAGTAGGGTCCACATGCTCAACCTCAAGGCACTACTTACCCTCCTCAAGGTCAATATCAGGTGGTATATAGTGCGCTCCACGGTTTTACTTATTACCCTCAAAATCAATCCCATGTGGTGTATTATCCACCTCAAGGTAATGCTTACATTCCGCAACATAATCCATACGTTGCTCAACAAGGACCTCAATGGTATGCTCAGAATCAGTATCTTGGTCCTCAACCCCAATATGGGCAGAACCTTCAGGCTTATAACCCCTATGGTCAGAATCCTCTGGGACAAAACAAATGGGGGCATAATTTCTCTCAGACTGGATGGAATGTTAACACGGGTCCTTATCAAAGGCCTCCTATGCCTTTTAATTGTCAATTACCATGTCTCTCTACGTTAGAACTGCCAAATGTGTCAAAGCTTATGAACGATCCAATTCTTCATAACTCGTATTGGCCTCCGGTTCCAACTAAGATTCCTGGTGATTGTCCCAAGTTTGAGGGAAAGTCTGGAGAAGACCCCCAAGCGCATGTTATGACATACCACTTGTGGTGTTCCTCTAACTCTTGGGTTGACGATTCCATCTGACTCCTTCTTTTCCAACGGACTCTTACTAGTGCTGCTACAAAGTGGTACATCGAATTATCTCGTAATATTTTTCAAGATTTCAACTCTTTAGCCATGGTGTTTCTTACCCATTTTCAGTTACCATTTCGCTATGAGACCGGGACACACCTCCTCACATCCTTGAAACAGGACCGAGCTACTCATATCTTAGATCATATTCACGAATGGAGGCGTCATCATCGCTTGATCAAGTTTGACATTCCTTATCAAATTTTGACTAATTGGTTCACTACCTTGTTTGTCAATCAGATCGCTAAAGACATAGCTATGGGGGTGTGTGTAATCAAAGAACAGGCCATTTCTCTTGCCCAGTACCTTGATCTCGTGTACTCTCAGTCTGGCACGTTGTATGATATCTTGCGTCACTAGTACATTTGGCGGAAATTTCGACACTTTAGTTCCGACAATTTTGACGAAATGTCGGAAATTTCCCCAAATTTTATCAATTTTTCAAATCCCGCCACAAACTGTCGCTATACCGACGTTTGGAGACAAGTTTCGGTATTGCGACACTTAGAGGTAAGTGTCAGTCTTGCGATGTTTGTAAACAAGCATTTTAATTGCAACGGATTGCTGAAATATGTCTGTATTGCGACACTTAGACAAGGTGTCGCAATTGCGACGTTTCGAGGAAGGCGTCGTTATTGCGATGGTTTGGGGAAAAGTGTCGCTCTTGCGACGTTATAGAGACAAGGTGTCGCTATTGCTATGTTTAGAGGAAGGCGTCGCTATTGCGATGGTTTGGGGAAAATATACTTTCATGGAATTCTTGTGCTTTACAACTTGTGGTTCTATTTCGTCTCCAAAATTCTTGCACTTTACAACTTGAGTTGGTTGTAAATATCAAACCAAAATTCTTGCGCTTTACAACTTGCGATTTTGTTTTGTCTCCAGAATTCTTTCGCTTTACAACTTGATTTGGCTGCAAATATCAAACCAGAATTCTTGCGGTTTACAAGTTGCGCTTTACAACTTGTGGTTCTGTTTCATCTCCAGAATTATTGTGCTTTACAACTTGAGATGGCTGCAAATATCAAACCAGAATTCTTGCGCTTTACAACTTGTGGTTCTATTTCGTCTCCAGAATTCTTGTGCTTTACAACTTGAGTTGACTGCAAATATCAAACCTCGTCTCTATTTGAGGGACACCTCAGGGATCAGGATGAATTCCATCCAACCGAAAATTCCCAAGCCACTTGTTGTCCTCGATAAACAAATAGAACTGAGCTCTGAAAACAAGGTTCAAACCTCCGATATTTATTTGTTGTTAATATCATTGGCTAGCTTGACAGGTTGGCAAGAAGGGCACTAGACACGTTGTCAATAAGGGCCTGGTTGACCCCGGTGTTAAGAGTGATGAGGACGCCGAGAGATCATACTTGCGGTGACTAGTGCCTGCTGTTTTCCATTTTTATATTCTTCTGTTCGGTGGGATAATCCCACATTCACCGGGCGTATAAGCCATATTGGTGTTTATAAATGTGTTGAGTTTTTACATGTTTCTACTACGAGCCGAAGGCTATGCACACTAATACATTCAATTGGGACTAGGCGCATGCACTACGCCCCTCCCCTCATCACTTGGACTTGGTTGTGGTTTAGCTTGTGGTTCTCAGCCTCAGTTCTATGGTGATTAGTGTAGGTGCTTGGGCTGAGCCAGGGGCTCGATAAAGTTAAAGAGCCCACCTTTTGATTAAAAATATAAACAAGTTTATACACTTTTTATTTTCCCAATAAAATAAGCTAGAATACGAACAATTTTATATTAAATATAAAATTGATATACACTTTTTTATTTTCCCAATAAAATAAGCTAGAATATGATAGGATTAGGGAATTTTGAGAATTTTTACAAAAATGGAAAAAGAGGGAAATAGATAGGACAATCATTAAGATAGTTTAGGAAAAATAGGATTTCATATATTTTAGCATGCAAATGGCCAGATTGGGGTAATTTAGGGCTTTTTAGAAAAATCGAGGTATATGATAACGACGGAAAATGGTGAATATAGTGAAGGCATAAGGAATCATAGCCAAAAAAAGATCATGATAGACAACTTTCGAGGGTGAAAAAATGAGTGCTAACAAGATGCATGCTCTGATTCTAAGTCAGAACCCAATAAGGGGAATGACAAAGGGAAGCATATGATTGATGCAGAGCCCAGTGCCACTGTTACCACCACCAAGATCCATAAGGATGAGCCCGAAGATCCAGAGGAGGGGGTCACCTCTTCCACTCATAGATGTGGGTGAAGGGTTCTCTGCTGCAATTCATTGTCGAAAACAAGAGCCAAAAGAACCTCATTTCAGTGGAGGTTGTGAATCAGCTAGGCCTACCGACCACAACACACCCGTAGTCATACACCATCAGGTGGCTTCACCCGCAGTCATACACCATAGGCTAGTTTGTCATTTTCTCCCTTGTGGCATATTCGTTCGGTCAAGCGCGTCATGTCGCGCCGTGTGAGGTCGCTCGACCAGGCGCGTTCGGGTCACGCTGTTTCGTTCGAGGGTGCCCGTATCAGTTTTGCTAAGTTGTGACAGCTTGGGTGCCTTGTGCACATTCGGGCAGCCCATTTTCCGTTTTCTCCCTTGTGGCATCGTTCAGTCGGGCACGCGGTGTCACGCCGTGTGAGGTCGCCTGACCGAGAACTTTCGGTTTGGGCTGTTTCGTTCAAGGGTGCCCATATCAGTTTTGCTAGGTTGTGACCACTAGGGTGCCTTGTGCACATTCAGGCGGCCCATTTTTTGTTTGCTCCCAGCTTGTGGCATTGTTCGGTCGGGCGCGTCGTGTCGCACTGTGCGAGGTCGCCCGACCGGGCGTGTTCAGGTCGGGTCGTTTCATTCAAGGGCACTCGTATCATTTTTTCTATGTTGTGACCGACTGAGTGCCGTGTGCACATTCGGGTGGCCTGTTTGCCATTTTCTCCCTTATGGCATCATTCGGTCGGGCACTCTGTGTCGCGCCATGTGAGGTCGCCCGATCAGACGTGTTCTTGTCGGGTCGTTTTTTTCAAGGGTGCCTATATCAGTTTTGATAAGTTGTGATCGCCTGGGTGCCTTGTGCACGTTCGAGCGCCCGTTTTTTGTTTGCTCCCTTGTGGCATATTCGTTCGGTCAGTCGCGTCATGTCGCACCTTGTGAGGTTGCTCGAATGGGCGCATTCGGGTCGGGCTATTTTGCTTGAGGGCTCCCGTATCAATTTTTCTAAGTTGTGACCGCCTGGGTGCCTTCTACACGTTCGGGTGGCCCGTTTGCCATTTGATACCTTATGGCATCATTCGGTCGGGCGTGCCATGTCACGTCGTGCGAGGTCGCCCGACCGGGCGCGTTCGATTCAGGCTGTATTGTTCGAGGGCGCCCATATCATTTTTGCTAAGTTGTGACCGCCCAGGTGCCTTGTGCACATTTGGGCAGCCCGTTTGCCATTTTCTCCCTTGTGGCATCATTCGGTCAGGGGCGTTGTGTCGCGTTGTGCGAGGTCGCCTAACCGAGTGCGTTCTTATAGGGTCGTTTCGTTCGAGGGCGCCCGTATCAATTTTGCTAAGTTGTGACTGCCCAAGTGCCTTGCGCATGTTCGGGCAGCCCGTTTTCTATTTTCTACCTTGTGGCATCATTCGGTTGGGCGCGCAGTGTCGCGCCATGTGAGGTGGCCCGACCGAGCGCGTTCGGGTCGGGTCATTTTGTTCGAGGGTGGCCGTATCAGTTTTGCTAAGTTGTGACTGCCCAGGTTCCTTGTGCACGTTCGGGCGGCCCGTTTGTTGTTTGTTCCCTTGTGGCATATTCGTTCGAGCAGGCGCATCATGTCGCGCAGTGTGAGGTCGCTCGACCGGGCACATTCGGTTCAGGTCATTTTTTTTTAGGGCGCCCGTATCAGTTTTGCTAAGTTGCGACCGCCCGGGTGCCTTGTGCACATTCAGGCAGCCGATTTGCCATTTTCTCCCTTGTGGCATCATTCGATCGGGCGTGCCGTGTCGCACCGTGCGAGGTCGCCGACCGGGCGCATTCGGTTCAGGCCATTTTGTTCGAGGGCGCCCGTATCAATTTTGCTAAGTTGTGACCGCCTGAGTGTCTTATGCACATTCGGGCGGCCCGTTTTCCATTTTCTCCCTTGTGGCATTGTTCGGTTGGGCGCGTCGTGTCATGCCGTGCGAGGTCGCTCGACCGGGCATGTTCGGTTCGGTTTGTTTCATTCGAGGGTGCCCGTATCAGTTTTGCTAAGTTGTGACTACCCGAGTGCCTTGTGCACATTCGGGCAGCCCGTTTGCCATTTTCTCCCTTGTGGCATCGTTCGGTCCAGCGCGCGCATGCATTAATCCTAACCCATGATTTAACCCCCTAAACCCCAAACATCTAACCCCTAAACCCCTTAACCACTTGATCTGCTAGGGGCCAGTTACCTTGATATTAACGATGGTGTATTCATACTCCTTCTGAATAACCAATAAAGGGTCAAGGAAATTGACCAATATGTTGTCAAGTTTTATCTTATCCATCTCTGGGGTTATAAGCTTCTTATGTTGTCACTATATCCCTCTCTTACCCTTCTCTACCTCTCTCACTCCTCTCCCTCTCTCTCTCTCTCAGATGATCCATTCCTTCTCTCCCCTCTCCTTCACTTTATCTCCATCTCTCCCTTGTGACTCCCCTTGTCTCACCACCTATATCAATCTATGTCTTTATAATTACTCCTTCTCATATATATCTAGAGTTAATATATATCATGACATATTGGTACCTACGATTGGGTTAATTCCACCTTGTCGGCAAGGTTAAAATGGTTAATCTTCGATAGACAAATTGTAAATCAAATATTTCATCAAAAAGAGGGAAGCATATCCTATATTCTTCCAGGCTATGCCTATCAGTCGCTTGGCATCTTCTTGCTCTCACATGAATGTAGTCTTGCTTGACTGGTACAGAAGAAGGTTTCGCATTATCAACTATTTGTTTGGGACAACTTTTAGTTGTTTCAACACTGCTACATTCTATTTTAAGCTTATCCTTTAAACTATCTTAGTCTTTTGTACTCACTTCAACTTTGAAGTGCTTTCCATTCCTCTCAGTCACATATGTTTCCTTGGTCTCTTAAGGGACAAGGTCAACAACATTAGGATGTTTTTGCAATAAACAAGAGTATTTCCAGGACACAGTGATCAGGTGGAGCAAGAGTATAAGAGCCAAATTTTTCATGATTGTGGGACACTTGAACTTAAGATTTTCTAGAGTAGTTATGAGGTGCAGTCTGGTTATTAAGACTTCATCAGATGGCCATTCTCTGGACTTAAATTGTGTGACAACATTGTGGCTGAGTTTGAAACTGGATATTGAACATACATTTGGTTTGATTGCAATAGACATTTTCATCATTAATAAATGTAAAGCAATGGCTAACAAATACTATAAATTAATAAATAAAGAAGACATGGCAACAAGCAACATTAATACTTACAAAATTGTTACATTAAACCCCTAACCCCTTACTCCTAACCCCTAACCCCTTAAACCCTAAACCATTAAACCCTTAACCCTAAACCCTTAACTTTCCATTTCATTGTTTTCTGTTAGGCTTTCCATTTCATTCTTAAATTGTTGCACAATTTCCATTAACATGCCATTCATATCACAAGATTCATTCCTCACTTACATCTACAATAATGGATGCACCACTTCCTTTCCTCATAATTCTTTCTTTGTGAATGATACAATAAAATTTATTATTTTTCATTCTACAGAGTCTATCATCTATTTATACTATATTATTTCTTTTCCAGTTCTAGTACACATTTAAAAAGGTTTGGGATGCTAATTCACTCTCTGACTAACTTTCGACATATGTCAACAATGATTTGATATTATTTGAATTAATTAGGATTCCTCCCTAGGTTCCACCTTAGCTATAAAACATTTCACATGCCCATATTGAAGAATACATAACTCAAGTGTCATTGTCTTCCATCTAGTGGCTCATGACCTAGAGATTGCATAAGGATCTATGGTGCTCATCACTTGGCCGTTTCAAATTAGCGATGTAGGGAGGTTGGAGTAAGTTAGAGGGTAGCTACCCCTCTTCTCCCCAACCTTTTTCCAGGCTAATTTTCCTTTGTCACTAATTTGTAATACGATTGTGAAATTGATTATGGTTTTTAGTCGCAAGAACGGATTGAAGCTCTTGATAGTCACGACATCCCGGGCTTCAAGTTGGGATTCATTATTTTTGTTTTGGGGATAAGATTTTATAGAATTCTCGCTCGACTTCAATGGTGAGGATTCAAAGACTCGTCCTTTACCCATTTATCTATACATATATATATATATATATATATATATATATATATATATATATATATATATATATATATATATATATATATATATATATATATATATATATATATATATATTCCCTATAAATAAAAGGCTATTTACATTTGTTTATTTTTGTCGGGGTCTTTGGCATCATCCCATCACAATCCCTCAAGATCAGAATTGATCCCTTCCACAGGTGAGCTATTACACTATTTTATTAACCCCCCTTCATGTTATAAACTAAATTTCCTTATTCTAGTTGGCTTAGTAGAAAATTAGGGTTTTATTTTTTTGTTTCTTTTCGTCATGGTGTCCTGGAGCTTGTTCGACCACTAATAAACTTGTTCGGGTAAATTTTTCTAATTCTCTCTATGGAAATTACTCCCCTCTAAGTCCCAGCTGATCTCTCTTAAGTCCTATCTCTTGTCCTTCTTCTCTCTCCCTTTCTCACCTTATACCTCCCTCTCTCTTCCCCAATCTCCCTCTCTCTCTCTCTCTCTCTCTCTCTCTACCCTCCAATCCTCTCACTATATCCTTGTTACATTGAGATGCAAAGAATAAGCAACTAATGTACACAAACAGAGATAAATGAAACTATCATCTTAACCCCTAACCCCTTAAACACTAATTTCCAACCCCTAACCCATTTAACCCCTAAACCATAAACCTCTAAACCCTTAACCTCTAACCCATTTAACCCCCTAAACCCCTATTAAACCCCTAACCCATTTAACCCCCTAAACCTATAAACCTGATTTGTTCGAGGGCGCCCGTATTAGTTTTTCTAAGTTGTGACCGTTTGGGTGCCTTGTGCACGTTCAGGTGGCCCGTTTGTTGTTTTCTCTCTTGTGGCATCGTTCATTCGGGCATGTCGTGTCGCGCCGTGTGAGGTCACTCGACTGGGGGCGTTCGGGTCGAACCGTTTCGTTTGAGGGCGCCCATATCAGCTTTGCTAAGTTGTGACTGCTCGGGTGCCTTGTGCACGTTCGGGTGGCCCGTTTGCCATTTTCTCCCTAGTGGAATCATTTGGTTAGGTGCGTCGTGTCGCGCTGTGTGAGGTCACTCAACTAGGTGCGTTCAGGTCGGGTCGTTTAGTTCGAGGGTGCTCTTATCAGTTTTGCTAAGTTGTGACCGCCCGGGTGCCTTGTGCACGTTCGAGTGGCCTATTTGTTTTTTGCTCCCTTGTGGAATCGTTCGTTCGGGCGCGTTGTGTCATGCTATGTGAGGTCGCTTGACCGGGCACGTTCGGGTCAGGCCTTTTCGTTCGAGGGCGCCCATATCAGTTTTGCTAAGTTGTGACCGCCTAGGTGCCTTTTGCACATTCGGGCGGCCCGTTTGCTATTTTCTCCCTCGTGGCATCGTTCGGTCGGGCGCACCATGTGAGGTCACTCGACTAGGCGCGTTTGGGTCGGGTCATTTCGTTCGAGGGCACTCGTATCAGTTTTGCTAAGTTGTGACTGCCCAGGTGCCTTGTGCACGTTCGGGTGGCCCGTTTGCCGTTTTCTCCCTTATGGCATTGTTCGATCGAGCGCACTGTGTCGCGCCGTGTGAGGTCGCCCGACCGGGCACGTTCGGGTCGGGTTGTTTTGTTTAAGGGCGCCCGTATCAGTTTTGCTAAGTTGTGACCGCCTGAGTGCCTTGTGCATGTTTGGGCGGCCTGTTTGCCATTTTATCCCTTGTGGCATCGTTCGGTTGGGCACGCCGTGTGAGGTCGCCCGACCGAGTGCGTTCGGGTCAGGCCGTTTCGTTCGAGGGCGCCCGTATCAGTTTTGCTAAGTTGTGACCGCTCAGGTACCTTATGCATGCTCGAGTGGCCCGTTTTCCATTTTCTTCCTTGTGGCATCGTAATTCGTTGGGAACGCCGTCATGTCGCGCCATTTGAGGTCGCATGACTAGGCGTGTTCGGGTCGGACCGTTTCATTCGAGGGTGCCCATATCAGTTTTTCTAAGTTGTGAACGCCCAGGTGCCAGCTTATGCATGTTCGGGAGGCCGTTTTCCATTTTCTCCATTGTGGCATCGTTCGGTCAGGCATGCCGTGTCGCGAGGTGTGAGAGCGCCTGACCGAGCGCGTTCGAGTCGGGGCGATTCCTTCGAGGGCGTCTGTATCAGTTTTGCTAAGTTGTGACCACCTGGGTGCCTTGTGCACGTTCGGGTGGCCCGTTTGTTGTTTTCTCCCTTATGGCATCATTCATTTGGGCGCGTCGTGTAGTGCCGTGTGAGGTCGCTTGACTGGGCACGTTCAGGTCGGGCCGTCTTTACTCAGTGGCTCCAACAACGAGTGCAGATAGTCTTGTTAGCCACATATGAATTTTTTGACAAGAAAAAAGGTGGTTAAAATGTTTGTGAGCCTTCAAGAAATACATTTCCTCTAAAAACATATCATTCTTGAAGCCTCCTGTGTCTTTTCCCTTTGAACAATCTTCACTACTGTTTCCGTTTAAAAAAAATTGCTCTGTTTGTGAAAGAATTTTGCTTAGAAGACCTCCATTTCCCCATTTTAACCCTTTTTTCCCTTCTCAAAGTTTCCCCTTTAACCCCCAAAATCCCTTCCTAAGTCTTCTAAACCATCTAATTCCCCTTTGTAAACCTTGTGGCCCCCTTCATTCGGTTTAAAAATCTCTTTTTCCCTCTACCGAAACCCCTTTTAAAGCCTTAAAAATCCTCTTTTAGGCCTTAAAGACATTTATTTTTCCATACAGGCTCCATGCGACCGGGAGCCGGAACCTAGCGCTAAGGCCTTGGGCGCTTATCGCAATCAGAGATTTGTGCGAGCGCATTTTCCTTTGTTAGCTTGAATTTCTCCGATGCGAGGTCTTTTGATCTATAGACCGCGGGAGTGTTATGAGCCGTTGATCTCCACAAATCTAACGGTCATCCCTTGTCCCATAGTCCGTCATCACCCCTATCCATTTACCCATCCGATCATACATGAGCCGTCGATATGTCCTCAGATCGGACGGCAGTCGCTTGATCGCACCGTCGCAACGCCCAATCCCATCACATTTGACCTCCGCCGATTTGCGAGTCTTGATTCGATCTCCACCGTTGACTCCCCGCCGATCCAACGGTCTTGGTGTAATCGCAAGTTTAAATTCAAGAGCCTTGGCCTCCTGTTTCCTCTGATTGCGATTGATTTCCCACCGTTGATCACTTTAGATCCAACAACCATCTTTTCTCCAGCCCATTCATTTAACCCTTTGCCTTCCCACTCCCTCTTTAATCTTGACCATCCATTCTTTAGATCTGACAGTTGCGATCTAACCCGCCTTTGACTTTCCACTGCCTAACCGACCGCGCATCTCCCCATGTCACGCTCCACCCTACACCGTCCGATCTTCCACCCCTCCATTCGACAGTCCACATGCATATCGTGTTATTTTTATGTCTGGACTTTAATGATTAGAAATCACGCGATAAAAGTGGTTTTGTTTTGCCACGCATCAGGCAGCGACATATATCGCGTTTTTTCCTGAAGATTTTCTAAACCTCCCTAAAGCCGCGTGACACCAGCTGTTTTCTAACTAAAACCATTTTCCTTTTCTTGCCCCCGAAAGCTCCATCATCGATCACAGCCGTCCATCTGATCAGATATACGGTACATGTTGCATCACATCTCCACCATATCCCTTCATCGGAGCCTCTATTAACTTCATCATTTAACCTCCGCCGTTGATCTCCTCTTGAGATCCAACGGTCCAAAGCTAATTGCCCTCCGCCCGCTGGGTCCCACCATCAAATGGCCCCGCTTTCATAAATTTTTCTCCATTTCCTTTGTATTTTTCCCAAGCATTAAACTTTGGGTTTTACACTAAATCTTATTTCTTCCGCCCCACTTACTATTAACACCTCCATTCGTGAATCCTAACCGTTGATTTCCATTTCCACATCTAATCCAAAGGTCTACGACCTTTTCACACCAAATCTCCGTCAGAACATTCTTCCACCACTCTTTCACACTTTCCACTATTCTCCATTGTTGCGCCATCATTCCACAGGCCTCCACAGTAAATCTTCCACCACTCCCTGGATTTTATAACAGGTTTATTACATTTGTGCAGGGTATACGGAGTGGTAAATTCACTCTGTTTCAACAGTCACCGCCCTGTGACTGAGAGCGCAGAGAGACTGCCACAGTAGTAGCAGGAAACAACAACAGAGATGAATTAGAGGATTGAAGCTCGTAATTGAAGATTTAATTCTTTAATCCGTGTTAAAAGGAAGAAGACGCAGTTTGAAGACTTAAGAGCACATTAATGAGTCATTTTGTGTTTCAGCATCAACAGGATGTTTTTTCTCAGATAGAGCACCTTCGGACAGTGTTCTCCATGCCTCCTCAAGCCCTTAAATAGTTAAGTACACTGACAAAAGCTTATTAAAGACTGTCAGGACCGCAGTTATGGAGTATGGAGACCTACAGACCTTTCTATCCCAGTTGCTTATTTCCAGAAGGCTACTCAGAGTACCAAACAGTCAGAAGGACTTCAAGAACACATCCGAGGTCAAATATCGACCTGAAAAAGACTCCCAGACCATACTGCAGAGTGCATACAGCGATGCAGAGCCATTAAGTAGAGTGGGATCGATCTTCTACCTCCACTCTATCTTAATGAGTCCATTTAATTCACTTCTACTCCGGCTATTTCATTCTCCTATAAGAACTCCCAAAGAACATATTGTGTGGTTGTTGTTGTTGTTAGTTGTAGGGATTCATTCGACTGTTAGAACAGTTGTTGGAGGGAATTAGCTGAGTAGTTTGTAATTTAGTAGGCTAGGAGGAGAAGTTTGGACTGTAATCAACTATTGAGCTCAGAGTATGTGACTAGTTTTGCATATTAATTGAACAAGAAAATTTCACAGGATCCTGGTCTATATTAGGGTGATGTTTCCTGTCTTATTTCATTTTAATCATGCTGTTCATATTTCTCTGATAAGAATCAGTAAATCAGGCTTAGGATATACCCCTGCATGGTACCCTAATGCCCACTGCTCTTCTTATCTTTTATTTTTTCTGCTGATAGTGAATCTAAGAGAAAATTCATATATTTTAACCAGTCAAAGATGTTGGTCCAGCCCATGCTTACTGATGTATGAATTTGGGGTTTGTTGATTATATGTTCTTGTTGGGTTTAAGCTGGAAGAATTGGGAAACCGGGGATTTAGTGTAAGCCCTATCCACTGGGGTCCTTTTCCAACATAGTGGCCTTTCTAAGATCCCTTGGAGATGGTGTCAAAGCATTGAAGGTTCAAAGTCCTTCTCTGATCTTAGGCCTAGTTCTATGTTTAAATCTTAAGTGTTTTCCCTTTGAGAGTATGTTGAAAGCAGGTCTGGAGTTAAATGACCTCTGACCTGATCTTAAGCTGCCCTTTGTGTCTCTCCATTTCACTCCTTGATGTTCCATTCAACCATCTATCTAAAATATCCTTTGGTATAGATGACTTTCCCTATGGAAAGCCTTGCTTAGTTGTTATACAAGTAATCCCCTTTCATGACTCCATAGCCCAATGGATGATACTTTCTTGATCTATCCTCTTTTACCGAAATGTCCTACTGCTTTTCTCCTTTTATTCCATAACCTTCTCAGTTAATGATCTCCAACCAACCCAAAAACCAAATAATTTAAAAACCCTTGTGCCTCATACCTAGCCTAATATCTCATTTCGAGCTTTCAAAGATATATATTTCTTTTCCTTTATGAAGAGATCCCTCTCCGGATCCACGAGGGCTAGATCCTAGGATCCCAAAGTGGTTCTGATGTTGTCTAGTCTTTTGGTCTTGCAAATCTGGCCAAAACACTGGAACCCAAACATAATGGCGACTCCGCTGGGGAAAAATCTGAGAGTCCTTAACAGCTAATTTTTGAGCCCCAAAGATGTCCTTTTCTTTCACCAAATTTCACTTCATTTCCTTTGTCCTTTATCAGTTATAGGCTTAAAAGATCAATACGATTGATTAAAGTTACTTTAAGAATGCATACAAAGACTGACTTGCTATACTTTTATGGTTATGTTGTTATAGTGATTTTTTATCAGACTTAGCTACAAAATGTAGCCATTCTGTAGCTAGTCGCCTATTCCGCAACTATCTTCATGTTCACATAGGTTACAGGTGTCACTTAAAGGAAAAAATCATATGGTTGAATTCCACAACACTCCTACATCATTTATTTCCCTCTACGAAGTCTGAGCAAAATTCTACAGGTGGTTATGCACGTGGAGGAAACCAAAACTAAGAAGTGGATTCCTACCAGGACAAGGACTCTACAGATGTCTTCAGCAAAGTACGAGGCCTCCACAATATTTCTAATTTGATTTTAATTGAAAAAGACACTTATCCCTACTTATTGTCCAGGACAGTTATGTATTTCTCTTATAAGAATAACTTGGGAAACCGAGAGACAGTTAGCTAGATTGATGTTTTATTGTTAAGATTGTCTAAGACCGTAATACTCTGTTTTGGAAGCATTTTCCTTTAATGAAAGAAGAGAAACTTTAATACATGATCTGAAGAAATCTTAAGGAGATTCGTGTGCTAATCTGGTGGTAGAGGGCCCCTACTTCTCGAGAGGCTCTATGCATATTGTTTAGATAAGTAACTTTAGCTCTGTTTCATTCCTAATTTAGGTAGTTTTCTGAACTTTATGTTTTATGCTCACTTTCCTCGAATGGTACAGCCAGTCTTGTTCTTATGAATTATTCCAAAATATCACTAACATTGAATGAAATAGAGCTGTAGTATTTCAGAGATTAATTGCATTTTATTTTAGCTGTATTATTTCAGAGATTAATTGCATTTTAGTTCAGCTGTAGTATTTCGGAGGTTAATTGCATAATTAGTTCAGTTCTGTTTAATGTATTTTAAGTTTTATTAGCTTGTTGTATTCTAGTTCTGTTACATTAGACTTAAGGCCTTCATTATTTGCAAACTTCTCTTGTTCTTAATCTCTGCTAATACATCATTGTCATAGGAACAAGAATTGGTAATGTTATTTTGAATTCTTCACTGTTCTGCAATTTCTCATAATTTTACAAACTTGCCTTTTCCAAAACTATTCCAAAAGATTTCTAACCCTTGAATGAGGCTTAATAGTGAAATTTTGAGTTGCAGAATGGATTAATTTTAGTGTCATAAGTTAATTTAGAGTAGGGTTCCTTACTAGGTTACAGATAATCTTTTCCAAATGTGTTCCAACAAACTTCTAACCATGGATGAGATTTTCTCTGTGATAATTGTAAGTTGTTGTTTACTTAGAAGAACCTCATTGCATTAAACTTATCCTTTTCTCAAGTTGTTCCAACATACTTCTAGTGAAATGAATTGGAGTGAGTTCATATTATGAGTTATTTTTCTTGTCAAGTTTTGAAATCTGTGAATTAGCATTTTCTGTTTCTTAGGTGCCATACCTAGTTTAGAATAGACTTTTATTTGTTTTAGTGTGACCAATAACTTCTCTTTGTAAAACACTTAGTTATTTTCCTCTTAGCATAAAAACACAAAACCAAAAACATTATAAAAACACTAACACAACAAAGTAGGAAGCAGATACGTAGGCACATATAGTGCACTTCACTTCAACGGTTTACTAGCCCTGGTTGACAATTTATGACATCAATTTAGGAACACTAAGTTGAGCAGACATTTTTGGTGCCGTTTCCAGGGAAGTGTAACTAGGTAGCCTTGTTTCTTACCTCCCAAAAACAATGATATGCGTAGAGAAAGAGACTCAAGGGGTAGATTCATAAAAAGCAGAAGCTTGATTCCTAGAACACCACTTGTGCCACCAAGACCAAGAGGCAACACACCTCTAACTCAAACCCACATCCCATACTCCACTGATCATAGACTTCCAGAGGACTTAAGATCAGACATTCCATCAAAATAACCTTCCACTTCATCCATTGAACCTGTCTTAGAAGAAGATTCAAGTACCCTTGCTAGAGACCTAAACTTTTCCACTTCCACAGGAGAATCAACCATGGCAGAAGAAGGGGGAGGAGGAGTCTTTAATGGAGAACATACACTATTTGGAGGGGGTAGAGGTAGAGGTAGAGGAGAAGGAGGTAAAGGTGAAGAAGGAGGCAGAGGAAGAGGTAGAAGGGAAATGGGAAGCTCTTTTTGGTTTCCTATAGCAGATGAAGAAACCAATGCAACTATGAAAAAAATTTCACCCTCTGTCCTTCCAAAATTTTAAGGACTCAAAATTGAAGATCCTGAAACCTTCCTATTTGAATTTTAAGTCCTATGTAGAACCTATGACTACTTACAAGATGCTCAAAAACTTAAACTATTCCCTTCAACATTGAAAGGAGCAGCATTAAAATGGTTTATGAGTTTGATCAACAGTTCTATTAGGACATGGGAATACATGAAACATGCATTTCTAGAGAGTTATTTGGATTATTGTATGCCAGTCAACCATAAGGAGGAAGTGTTTAAAATGCTACAAAAAGAGGATGAAAACCTAGAATATTTGTTGGAGAGGTTTAACTACAACATTAAAAGAGCAAAAATGGAAAACTTAGACCAAGATACTTTGAAAGCTCTCTTGTTGGAGACAATCAGGGATGAATGGTTAGATATCCTTAACATTATGGGAAAAGGGGATATATCTCAACTCACATTACCTGAAATAGTTGAATTATGTATCAAACTTTCAAGAGGGAAATCTAAAACTGTAAAAGGACCAAGAGACCCTACTCTTGCAAGGGCAAGTAAGTCTGCTTCTGGGACAGTAAGTAGGGCAGAAATAGGACATATGATTGATGAATTCAAATCTGATATTTTAGGGAGTCTTAGTGAAAAAATAGACACCCTTAAATTACAAAACAAGAAAAAAGTTGAATCTGATGCCTTAGCAATCTTTTGTCCCAAATGTAGAAAGAAGCATGCCTTGAGAGAGTGCCCTTTGGATGCAAAATTAGTAGAGACTTGTGTAATTTGTTCATAAAAACATGAGACCAAGAGTTGTCCTTCACTTCCTAGTCTTAAAGTTGTCTTTCAAGAAGAAACCCCTACAAATTCCATAGAGTCTCTCAATTTTGTCTCTAGGAGGCCTTGGCAAGGACCTCAAACACAAGGATTCCATGATTGTCTGTATAATCAACCCCCACCAAATTGGAATTCTTGGCAGCAACCTTGGCCCCAATTCCAAAATCAATCTCAAACTTGGGCACAAGGAGCACAAAATCCCTATGGAAGATACTCTCAGTACTATCAATATCCACCATATCCACATTTCCCTCCTCAACAAAATCTTCAACAAAATCCTCAACAGAATCCTCAAAATCCACAACATCAAAATTCACCACTTCCATTACCATTTCCTCAGGAAACAAATCAGTTGCCTGCCCAACTTATACCAAACCCCAACAATAAAAATCCTCAGAATACATACATGATAGAAGGCCAACAGTTTCCAACCTATTTGATCACTTCTTTAGACCTTAATGATGTTCAACTTAGGTCTGGAAGAATACTTGAAAAGAAGAAACCTTCTGTAATCATACAAGAACAAAACAACTCTGAGGAAGATTCTCTACGGGTAAATAAAAGTCTTGAAGAGAACACACTTTTCCAAGACCTAAATATTGAAAAATCAAAACAAAAAGAGCCAATAATTTCAACTCCTATATTAGAGCAGCCATCAACATCCACCTCTACACCTCCCTTTCCAGAAAGATTACAAATTGATAGGGGTGTAGAAAAACAAATTATGGTGCCTAATTATGATTTCCTAGATGAGTTGAGAAATGTTTGTATTAAGATTCCATTATTACAAGCTATCAAGGAAATTCCAATTCTAGAAAAAACAATAAAGGAGTTGAGCATGAAAAAAACAGGAAAAAGAATCAAAGAGACAAATAAAATTCAACTGGCAGGGAAAATAGCAGATATCATGATGGGTAAGATTGCCATTCCAAAGTATCTAGACCTAGGAAATCCAGTTGTTAAAATACACATCAATGGAATTGAGATCCAAAACACACTTATTGATTTAGGAGTAGCAATCAATATCATGAGTAAACAAATCATGGATAAACTAAAACTTCGTAATATTCTTTTTACACCCACATTATTACAATTAGCAGACAGATCTGTGATCAAACCTGATGGGGTAATAGAAGACATTCCAGTGTCCCTAGATTCTTGGGAGTATCCTGTGGATTTTATGATCCTAACTCATAAGAATAATCTAGGAGGGCATCCTATTATATTAGGAAGACCTTGGTTAGCTACAGTGGATGCTTTCATTAGTTGTAGATCCGGTGATATGTACATCTCTGATGGTAGTTCAACCAAGAAATTTACCTTGTATCCTCCAACAAAGACAATTACAGAATTAGATGATACTCAATGGATTGAGGATGAAGAAGACATACAACCTCTCTTCACAATTTCAGAAATTAGTGAAGACAGCCAGATCCTGAATACCTTAGAAAATTTTGAATCCTCTTCGGAATACAAACATGAACAATTTCAAGAAGAATCCAACATTGAGTTTTTATCATCAAGACAGATGTCTCTTTACTCCATGGATAAATTTGGCAGCTCTACAATTGAGATATTTCCAGGCAAAACTTTAAACATAAACAAGAACCTAGAGAAATCTCAGCAAGAAAAGCTAGTCAAGATATTACAGAGACATTCTTCTGCATATGCATGGGAGTACACTGATATGAAAGGGATAAGCCCTAAGACTTGCACTCATCACATCTACATAGAGGAAAATTGTAAACCAATCAGACAACCTTAGAGACGGATGAATCCAAATCTTAGGGAGATTGTCAAAGAAGAATTGCAGAAATTGTTAAATGTCAACTTTATCTATCCCATTTCAAATAGTCAGTGGGTTTCTCCTTTGGTAATTGTGCCAAAGAAAAATGGTAAATGGAGGGTATGTATTGACTACCGGGAATTAAACAAAGCTACTCTTAAAGATCATTTTTCCCTACCTTTCATAGATCAGGTGTTAGATACATTAGCTGGCAAAAAGTACTTCTCATTTTTAGATGGGTTTAGTGGTTATAATCAAATTCAAGTAGCACTTGAAGATCAAGACAAAACCACATTTACTTGTCCTTGGGGTACCTATGCTTACCGAGTATTGCCATTTGGACTATGCAATGCACCTGCAACATTTCAAAGGGCAGTACTAGGAATATTTTTAGATCTAATACATGATTGTGTAGAGGTATATATGGATGATTTCATATTCTATGGAAACACATTTGAAGAAGCCTTAGTAAACTTGGAAATTTTTTTAAAGAGATGTAAAGAAGAAAATCTTTCACTGAGTCATGAGAAGTGTTTTAGGATGTTTACTTAAGGAATTGTTCTGGGGCATCACATTTCAGGGGATGGGATTAGAGTTGATGAGTCAAAAGTTGAAGTCATCTCTAACTTATTTGTTCCAAGTTGTCAAAAATATGTTAGGATTTTTCTAGGATTTACAGGATATTATCGAAGGTTTATAGAAAACTTCACCAAGATAGCATCTTCACTTTTCAAATTACTTACCAAGGACTATGAATTCAATTGGAATCCTGATTTCCAGTTAGCCTTTGAGAGCCTAAAAACAAAAATCTCTGAAGCACCTATTTTAAGGGGACCTAACTGGAAGTTACCTTTTCATATTTCAACAGATGCCTCAGATACAGCTTTAGGAGCAGTCTTGGGACAAAAAGACCTGATTCCTTATGCCATCTACTATACCAGTAAAAATTTGACTCCTTCAGAGTTAAACTATACTGTAGCTGAAAAATAATTCTTAGCTGTTGTTCATGCCATAAATAAATTCAGACACTATATAACAGGCTATGAAACTTTTGTTCACACAGATCACTCTGCAATTAAATATCTAATGAACAAATCAATTACTAATGGCAAAGTCATAAGATGGTTATTGCTTTTACAAGAATTCACATTACCATTCTAGATAGGCCTGGGAAACAAAACACAGTAGCTGATTTCCTATCTAGACTCCAAAACATAAAATACAATACTCCAGTTGAAGATCAATTCCCTGATGAATATCTTTTTGCAATTTCTACTCAAACTCCTTGGTTTGCTGACATTGCTAATTATTTAGTTTCAGGGAAATTTCCTTCAATAATGAATGCAAGAGACAAAAGAAACACCATTTATGACAGTGCAAAATATTCATGGGTTGCTAATGAGTTATACAAAACAGGTCCAAATTTTATCATTAGGAGATGTGTTCAGGAAGATGAGATGCCTGAGATCCTCAAGGCATGTCATGATGAACCTTGTGGCAGAAACTTTGCTGATAAAAGGATAGCCTATAAGGTCCTTCATTTAGGATACTATTGGCCATCCCTTTTTAAAGATGCTAAAGAGTATGTCAAAAGGTGTGACAGTTGCCAAAGGGTAGGGAAACCTTCTCCTTCAGGTGAAATGCCATTGCAGCCTCAGGTACATATTGAACCTTTTGAAAAATGGGCTTTAGATTTTGTAGGACCTATTAGTCCTCCATCAAGGCAAAAGAAATATATATTAGTTTGCACTGATTATGTTACCAAATGGGTAGAGGCCAAGCCATTACTTTCTGCTACTGAATTATCTGTAGTTAATTTTCTTTTTGAGGATATTTTTACTCGTTTTGGTGTCCCAAGAGAAATTGTAACAGATCAAGGAGCTCAATTCACATCAAGGCTACTGGAACAAATGATGGAGAGGTACAAAATCAGACACAGAAAATCTACTCCCTATCATCCACAAGCAAATGGTCAAGTGGAATCTACTAATAAGGACATTGAAGGGATCCTAACAAAGACTGTTCATTTACATAGAAGAGATTGGGTAGACAGGCTTCCTGAAGCCTTGTGGGCCTATAGAACTACATGGAGAAGCACAACAGACCATACTCCTTATGAACTTGTTTATGAAAAACAATTTTTGTTTCCCACAGAGTTTCAGATTCAAAATTTTAAAATGGCAGTTCATCTAGGACTTGATCTAACAGAGGCACAAAAGCACAGATTAGAACAGATTAATGAATTGGATGAGATTAGACAAGATGCAGTCCAGAAAACAAGTATAGTCCAGCAACAAAGGACTAGATGGCATGATAAGTACATCAAGGAAAAGAAATTCAAAGAAGGTGACTGGGCCCTCTTGTTTGATTCAAAGTTCAAATATTTTCAAGGTAAATTCCAAACACATTGGTTGGGGCCATATGAAATAATGAAATTTTTTGACAATGGAGTAATAAAAATCAGGACAATAGATGAAGAGAAGGTCACTTTTCTTGTAAATGGTCATAGATTGAAGCTGTATCATAAGCCACTTTCAAGAGAAGAATTTGTCAAGAGATTCCAGGAAAACAGTGATGTGAAGTTAATGAAGAATAATTCTTCTTCTTCATCAACTTAATTGAATTTTCTGAATTCAAAAGCATGAAAAAAAAAAAGTATAAACATGAAAACTAATCACTGATTAGCATGTTTATACAGAAATATAAAGTGAAAATCATAATCCTTCTGACACTTTAGCTTTTCAAATTTGTTCTTTTCCTGCAAGCAGCTATCACAAAATCATAAGTGCAGACCCATTTTATATATCATATTCCACTTATGATCCACTTCACTCCATCATGTCTCGCTTCATTCATATTTCATTCACTGCATTCATCCATACTTCATTCACTCCATTCCATGGTCCACTTCATTTTCATTTCAGAATTTTAAATTTGATCTCTTCCTGCAATTGAATATTACAAATCATAAGTTGCAGGTCACTTTTCATATTTCATTCCATCTTACACCTATGATCCATTTCATTCCATTTTTCACTTCACTCATGCTCCATTCCACCATATTTCATGATCCAGTTTATTTCATTTCATACTACACTCCATCCATGTTTCAAATCATTTCATTTCATGTTTCAAAGCTCCTACAGGTATATTATGCAGCCAGATATTCTGCAGCTAGACATTCTGCAGCCAGATACCCTGCAGGCAACTATCCAACAACCATTTGTTCAGCAGCAAATTGACCCTGCACACCTATGTCAACAAGCAAAATCAAAGGGATTATGAAGACTGAAGGATCAATGATTTTCAAAGGAAGATAAAGCATATTAAAATCATAAAAATCAAAGGAAAGGCTAAGGTAAAGTTGTGAAATTATTATGATAACAGATTATGAAAGTTATAGTATGGTTAAGTTATATGTGTGTTTCATAAAGTCATTTTAATTACTCATATTGATCGAGCTTATCATAAAAACCTTGGACAAAATCCCTTCCATTCCGCCATACCAAACCATCATTTATTAAAAATTAATAGTTAGTACTGAAGTGACCTATTAGGTCACGTCACTAATCCGAAGTATTCAGTGATGATTTTGAAATTCACACGAGATTTTTCCGCGGTCTTTTCCTCCATGACAGCTCTCAAACTCATTAATTCGTGTGAATCACCCTCACCATATTTCACTCATCCCATAACCACTTCATGTCATCTTTCCGTAGCCAATTCCTGCTACATAAACAAAGAAGTCATATTTGGGGTGAAAACAACTCTCTACAACCATTTTTACCGTGAATAGAAGATCAGTAACGGAGCAGTAAATTGAAGGTTGAGAAAAGAATCCATGGGTCTCATTGTAAGGTCCGAACTAGTCGGAACCAAATACTTAGAGGGTTACCCACAGATTAGAGAGATGCTACAGCAGGTTGGGTGGTTATAGTTTTTGGAAAAGTTCAATGGTTTTCATAAGGAGGTAACTAAGACATTTGCACGGTCCTTCAACGGATCAGAAGTTGAAATAGGAGATGTCAAGTTCGCTGTTACAGAATCATTCATTGCAGAAGCAGCAGAATTACCAAGGCAAGGTGAACGATGGTTCAAAAACAAGGAATTTCACAATGAGGCATGGAGGCAGATGCTCAAAACACCAAGTATGAGTATTTCAGTTTTCAAGAAGGGCATTCCTAGCTCAGCATTGAAGAATAAATGGCGAAATATGTTGCTCATTTTGCAAAAAATTATAACTTGTGAGGGAAGTTTTGGTACCCTATATGTTTATCACATTCGGCTTATGATGCATTTCCTAGATGAAGAAATCAATTTACCCTTTTTCTTACTTCATAGCCTAAAGAGAATGGCTTCTAATGTCCAAAATAGGGTTCAATTCTTGGAAACCACCTTGTATCACCATGGCCTAGTTAAAATCCTAATCGAGCATCATTTGAGAAAGGTGGGAGACAATTGGGATGAGTTCCTCTTGAGGAATCACTTTGAAGAACCCAAGGAATCTCCATCTGAAGGCAAACTTGCAAGAAGAAGCAGGAGAGGGAAAATTTCCAAATCTGTTGAACTTGAAACTGGTAAGTCCATACAAGAGGACAGTGATGAGATTATCTCTGAGAAATTGGCTGAAATCAAGAAACATCTTAAAAAGGAGAAGATAATAATAAAGTATGCTAAGGAGAGAGGTGAGGGACCATCTAAACTAAGATGAAGCCATAGGCTTAGAGGCATATTGAAGAAGACAACAGTTAAGCAAACAGGCATCATAGACATTGAAGATGAAGAGAGACCAACTGATAGATCTCCTGAGTACCAGTATGAAGAGGATCTTGATGAAGAAGCTCCAGAGATAGACCCAGCACAACAACAAATATATAATTATGTTGAGTCATTAGAAAAGAGAGCCTCGGAAAACAGAGGAAGAACTCCTAGTCCACCAGGATCTGCAATTGAAGTACTAATAAGAGACAAATATGAATTAGAAGTACTCAATAGGCATATAAAGAATGAAAATGAAATTTTAAAGGAACAATTCAAATTGAAGAGTAACATGAACACAACTCTCTCTCTGAAAATGGAAAAATTGTACAAGGCTAGTGAAAAGCTGAAGAAGAAAAACAAAAAGTTGAGCAGGGCACTTGTAAATTTGAGATTCAAGTTGGTCATAAGGAAACCTAGGATGCCATTGAACGCCAAGTAAAGCAGAAAAAGGAGGCTAGATTTCTTAGCAGAAGTTTCAGAATACATGGATTAATTGCATGAGGACATGCAAAAGTTTTGCAGTGGGGGTATGTTGAGCCCCAAAGATGTCCTTTTCTTTCACCAAATTTCACTTCATTTCCTTTTTCCTTTATCAGTTATAGGCTTAAAAGATCAATAGGATTGATTAAATTTACTTTAAGAATGCATACAAAGACTGACTTGCTATACTTTTATGGTTATGTTGTTATAGTGATTTTTTATCAGACTTAGCTACAGAATGTAGCCATTCTGTAGCTAGTCGCCTATTCCGTAGCTATCTTCATGTTCACACAGGTTACAGGTGTCACTTAAAGGAAAAACACATATGGTTGAATTCCACAACACTCCTACATCATTTCTTTCCCTCTACGAAGTCTGAGCAAAAATCTACAGGTGGTTATGCACATGGAGGAAACCAAAACTAAGAAGTGGATTCCTACCAGGACAAGGACTCTACAGATGTCTTGAGCAAAGTACGAGGCCTCCACAAGAGTTCTAATTTGATTTTAATTGAAAAATACACTTATCCCTACTTCTTCTCTAGGACAGTTATGTATTTCTCTTATAAGAATAACTCGGGAAACCAAGAGACAGTTAGCTAGATTGTTGTTTTATTGTTAAGATTGTCCAAGACTGTAATACTCTGTTTTTGAAGCATTTTCCTTTAATGAAAGAAGAGAAACTTTAATACATGATCTAAACAAATCTTAAGGAGATTCGTGTGCTAATCTGGTGGTAGAGGGCCCCTACTGCCCGAGAGGCTCTGTGCACATTGTTTATATAAGTAACTTTAGCTCTGTTTCATTCCTAATTTAGGCAGTTTTCTGAACTTTATGTTTTATGCTCACTTTCCTCGAATGGTACAGCCAGTCTTGTTCTTATGAATTGTTCCAAAATATCACTGACACTGAATGAGATAGAGCTGTAGTATTTCAGAGATTAATTGCATTTTAGTTCAGCTGTAGTATTTCAGAGATTAATTGCATTTTAGTTCAGCTGTAGTATTTCGGAGGTTAATTGCATAATTAGTTCAATTCTGTTTAATGTATTTTAAGTTTTATTAGCTAGTTGTATTCTAGTTCTGTTACATTAGACTTAAGGCCTTCATTATTTACAAATTTCTCTTGTCCTTAATCTCTGCTAATACATCATTGTCATAGGAACAAGAATTGGTAATGTTATTTTGAAGTCTTGATTGTTCTGCAATTTCTCATAATTTTACAAACTTGCCTTTTTCCAAAACTATTCCAAAAGATTTCTAACCCTTGAATGAGGCTTAATAGTGACATTTTGAGTTGCAGAATGAGTTAATTTTAGTGTCATAAGTTAATTTAGAGTAGGTTTCCTTACTAGGTTACAAATAATCTTTTCCAAATGTGTTCCAACAAATTTATAACCATGGATGAGATTTTCTCTGTGATAATTGTAAGTTGTTGTTTACTTAGAAGAACCTCATTACATTAAACTTATCCTTTTCTCAAGTTGTTCCAACATACTTCTAGTGAAATGAATTGGAGTGAGTTCATATTATGATTTATTTTTCTTGTCAAGCTTTGAAATCTGTGAATTAGCACTTTTTGTTTCTTAGGTGCCATACCTAGTTTAGAATAGATTTTGATTTGTTTTAGTGTGACCAATAACTTCTCTTTGTCAAAAACTTAGTTCTTTTCCTCTTAGCATAAAAACACAAAACCAAAAACATTAGAAAAACACTAAACACAACGAAGTAGGAAGAAGATACCTAGGCACATATAGTATACTTCACTTCAACAGTTTACTAGCCCTGGTTGACAATTTATGACATCAATTTAGGAACACTAAGTTGAGCAGACACTAATATCTATTCCTGGTGTCCCATTGTCGTCCCCAACATAATGGTGACTCCACTAGGGAAAATACCAATAGCTTTGATTTGGTAATCAATCACTGTGGTGGACAGTAAATCTCTTCAAACATCTTAAATCCTCCACCTGGCGACTCCACAGTTCCTAAATGATTAAAATACTCCATTAGTGATCAGTAGGCCATTGATTATCTTTGTTTTCACAAGACTCCATTGGGAGACCACTCGCATTACAACATCATCCATGCTAAAGATCCAGTCACTTCACTAATGGAAGACTCTGAACAATTTGTAGAAATGCACCCTAGTCTCATAGCAGAGTTTCAATATGGAATAACAAGTGTACTAGAAGAAACTGAATGGGAGGACCTTCCAAAGGTTGTCCTTCTCAGCTCAAAACTCAATACTCAACCCGAGCTCAATAAAATGTTTCTAGATTTGGTGGTTGAGAGATATGAAGCTGAGATTGAACTTTTGAACTCACAAGAAAAAACATATCAGTTCAGAGACCCCAGAGCATTTCTGGAAAGTCTCCCTCCCCCTAAGAAATAAGAGATTCCACTACCTTTTGACGTGCAGAGAGAAGATGATCGGGCTTTCAAGAGCCACACTGAAGATGCAGTGGAAGATACAGTAATCAAAGCTGCCTAGGATGAAGACTACCTACCAGTCATGGGAGGCCTGAAAGAAGAAAGTGTACATCATGTGTTCATTGATCCTGTGGCAGAGTATATGGAGGCCCTAATTGGCTCGAATTCTCCAACATTGATCCTTCGCAGGGGTCGCATTAATCAAGAATGGTCACCACTGATGGTGACCTCAGTTTTGAAGAACCACACGCAGAGCACCCTATGGTTGTATCTGATGAGCAGTCAGTGCTTCTATCATTTTTTGTTACTGCTTGACTGGCTGCATTAACATTATTGTATCACCTAGAACATCAGATATTTCCAAGTAGAAGTAGGGTAGGTTGGAATTTCAATAAAGCTCAGTCTATGAGAATTTAATTAGTGTTTTTAATTTCTACAAATTTTCAGTCCATGAGAAATTTTGTCTTTAGGCCATGGCCCACAGAAAGCCAGACAGTGTAATCCTGGCTTGACTGTTTTTCAATTTCTATCTTAGAATGTAGAGAGGAAATCTGCTAGACAGTTTAATCCTAGCAGATAATAGTTTAGGTAGAGAAGCTATAAGGCCAACTGTCTAATCTGGTCTCATGGAGTAATAAGGGTAGCAATAGAATAGGTTTATTTTCTTGTTTGTAAAAAATTGATGATGTAAAGGGTCTGCAAGTCCAAATGCACCCAGAAGAAAAAATGTTAGGACAATAGTATGGGTAGGTAATTGTTTGGGAGAAAGTTACTGCTAATATAATGTCTTCATAATTGTGGCAGCTGATCCAAGAAATAAAATGGATGTGTCAAGTACCAGGCATCTGGCCTACTCCAAAGATTATTTTCTGAATTCTTGACACCTTCAAGAAGATGTCATCCCCATGTGGAGCCACTGTTAGCCACCTATGAATTTTTTGACAAGCAAAAAGGTGGCTAAAATGTTTGTGAGCCTTCAAGAAATACATTTCCTCTGAAAATATATCATTCTTGAAGCCTCCTGTGTCTTTTCCCTTTGAACAATCTTCACTGTTGTTTCCGTTTAAAAAAACCGCTCTGTCTGTGAAAGAATTTTGCTCAGAAGACCTCCATTTCCCCATTTTAAGCCTTTTTTCCCTTCTCAAAGTTTCCCCTTTAACCCCCAAAATCCCTTCCTAAGTATTCTAAACCATATAATTCCCCTTTGTAAACCTTGTGGCCCCCTTAATTCAGTTTAAAAATCCCTTTTTCCCTCTACCGAAACCCCTTTTAAAGCCTTAAAAATCCTCTTTTTGGCCTTAAAAACACTTATTTTTCCATACAGGCTTAAGCCCCTTTTGGCTAGCCCCTAACCACTTCCCCTCCATGCGACTAGGAGTCGGAACCTAGCACTAAGGCCTTGGGTGCTTATCGCAATCGGAGATTTGTGCGAGTGCTTTTTCCTTTGTTAGCTTGAATTTCTCCAATGCGAGGTCTTTTGATCTATAGACCACGGGCGTGTTCTGAGCCATTGATCTCCACAGATCTAACGGTTAGTGCTTGTCCCGCAGTCCGCCATTGCCCCTATCCATTTACCCATCCGATCATACACGAGTCATTAATCTGTCTCCATATTGGATGGCGATTGCTTAATCGCACCGTCGCAGTGCCCAATCCCATTGCATTTGACCTCCGCCGATTGGCGAGTCTCAATTCGAACTCCACCGTCGACTCCCCACCGATCCAATGGCCCTAGTGTAATCGTAAGTTTAAATTCAAGAGCCTTGGCCTCTTGTTTCCTCTGATTGCGATTGATTTCCCACCGTTGATCACTTTAGATCCAACGACCCTCTTTTGTCCCATCCATTCATTTAACCCTTTGCCTTCCCGCTCCCTCTTTAATCCTGACCGTCCATGCTTTAGATCTGACAGCTGCAATCTAACCTGCCTTTGAATTTCCACCACCTAACTAACCACGCATCTCCCCATGTCGCGCTCCACCGTACACTGTCCGATCTTCCACCCCTCCATCCGATGGTCCACATGCATATCACATTATTTTGGCGTCCAGACTTTGATGATCAGAAATCACGCGATAAAAGTGGTTTTGTTTTGCCATGCGTCAAGAAGCGACATATATTGTGTTTTTTCTGAAGATTTTCTAAACCACCCTAAATCCGCACGACACCAGTTGTTTTCTAACTAAAACCGTTTTCCTTTTCTTGCCCCCGAAAGCTCCATCATAGATCACAACCGTACAACTGATCAGATCTACGGTCCATGTTGCATCGCATCTCCACCATATTCCTTCATCGGAGCCTCTATTAACTTCATCATTTAACCTCCATCATTGATCTCCTCCTGAGATCCAACGGTCCAAAGCTAATCGCCCTCTGCCCGCCGAGTCCCACTATCAAATGGCCCTGCTTTCATACATTTTTCTCCATATCCTTTGTATTCTGCCCAAGCATTAAACTTTGGATTTTACACTAAATCTTATTTCTTCCGCCCCACTTACTATTAACACCTCCATTCGTGAATCTTGACTGTTGATTACCATTTCCACATCTAATCCAATGGTCTGCGACCTTTTCACACCAGATCTCCTTCAAACCATTCTTCCACCATTCTTTCATAGTTTCCACTGTTCTCCACTGCTGCACCATCATTCCACAGGCCTCTACAGCAAATCTTCCACCACTCCCTGGATTTTATAACATGTTTATTGCATTTTTGCAGGGTATACGGAGTGGTAAATTCACTCTCTTTCAACAGTCACCGCCTTGTGACTGAGAGTGCAGAGAGACCGCCACAGCAGCAGCAGTGAAACAAAAATAGAGATATATTAGAGGATTTAAGCTGGTAATTGAAGATTTAATGCTTTAATCCATGTTCAAAGGAAGAAGACGCAGTTTGAATACTTAAGAGCACATTAACGAGTCATATCTGTGTTTCAGCATCAACATGACATTTTTTCTCAGATAGAGCACCTTTGGACAATGTTCTCCATGCCTCCTCGAGCCCTTAAATAGTTAAGTACACTGACAGAAGCTTCTTAAATACTATCAGGACCGCAGTTATGGAGTATGGAGACCTGCAGACCTTTCTATCTCGGGTGCTTATTTCCAGAAGGCTACTCAAAGTACCAAACAACCAGAAGGACTTCAAGAACACATCCGAGGTCAAATATCGACCTGACAAAGACTCCCAGACCATACTGCATAGTGCATATAGCGATGCAGAGCCATTAAGCAGAGTGGGATCGATCTTCTGCCTCCACTCTGTCTTAATGAGTCAATTTAATTCACTTCTACTCCGGCTATTTCATTCTCCTATAAGAACTCCCAAAGAACATATTGTGTAGTTGTTGTTGTTGTTAGTTGTAGGGATTCATTCGACTATTAGAACAGTTGTTGGAGGGAAGTAGCTGAGTAGTTTGTAATTTAATAGGCTGGGAGGAGAAGTTTGGACTGTAATCAACTATTAAGCTCAGAGTATGTGACTGGTTTTGCATATCAATTGAACAAGCAAATTTCACAGGATCCTGGTCTATATTATGGGTGATGTTTCCTGTCTTATTTCATTTTAATCATGTTGTTCATATTTCTCTGATAATAATCAGTAAATCAGGCTTAAGATATACCCCTGCATGGTACCCTAATGCCCACTTCTCTTCTTATCTTTGATGTTTTCTGCTAATAGTGAATCTAAGAGAAAATTCATATAGTTTAACCAGTCAAAGATGTTGGTCCAGCCCATGCTTACTGATGTATGAATTTGGGTTTTGTTGCTTATATGTTCTTGTTGGGTTTAAGTTGGAAGAATTGGGATACATGGGATTTAGTGTAAGCCCTATCCACTGGGGTCCTTTTCCAACAGAGTGGCCTTTCTAAGATCCCTTGGAGCTGGTGTCAAAGCATTGAAGGTTCAAAGTTCTTCTCTGATATTAGGCCTAGTTATGTGTTTAAATCTTAAGTGTTTTCCCTTTGAGAGTATGCTGAAAGCAGGCCTGGAGTTAAATGACCTCTGACCTGATCTTAAGCTACCCTTTGTGCCTCTCCGTTTCACTCCTTGATGTTCCATTCCACCATCTATCTAAAAGATCCTTTGGTATAGATGACTTGCCCTATGGAAATCCTTTCATAGTTGTTATGCAAGTAATCCCCTTTCATTACTCCATAGCCCAATGGATGATACTTTCTTGATCTATCCTCTTTTACCGAAACATCCTGCTGCTTTGCTCCTTTCATTCCATAACCTTCTCAGTTAATGATCTCCAACCAACCCAAAAACCAAATCATTTAAAAACCCTTGTGCCTCATACCTAGCCTAATATCTCATTTTGAGCTTTCAAAGATATATATTTCTTTGCCTTTATGGAGAGATCCCTCTCTGGATCCAGGAGGGCTAGATCCTAGGATCCCAAAGTGGTTTTGATGTTGTCTAGTCTTTTGGTCTTGCCAATCTGGCCAAAACACTGGAACCCCAACACGTCCTTCGAGAGTTGCAGATCAGCGCCATTGGCTTCCTCGTCCAACTTTCTCGTCTTACCATCGCCCTTTATCCTCCATGATTTTTTCTCCGGTTTGAGAAGAGGGGGGTTCATACTAGCTTCAATTCCCCAAATTGACTCATGCCAAGTCTTTTAAAGATTGAATGATTACAAAAGCTTCCCTATTAGACATGTATTTTGGTCAGTCACATATAGGAGGATAATTTAAATTTTAAACCACATTTTTATTTCTAGATTCCAAAGCTCAGGTATAAGCCTAAACTGTAGCAAGGGTTAATGCCATTGTTCATGGGGTACATAGCCTGTGACATAAAAGTTTCCATAATTTCCATTATGTGAACTATAAAACGAGCCAATTTTGGAATCATATCTGTCTTTAAATCCCAATAATTTTAGTGTAACTACCAAACAGGCTTGTAGCTGTATTACCAATAGGGATGCCCCTCTTTTGGAGTGTATGGAGTAGAATCAATTTGAATTTTGTCCTTGAATTTTAAGGAGCGTAACTAGGCTCCTCATAGAACAAAATCAAAGGAATTGGCATTACTAAGGACTGTGCGTCGAATCCATATAATGGCTCTATTAAGTGATCCCTGCCTGTCATAGCAATTTCCTAACCTAATCTTGAGACTTGAAACATGAAAAAAAATTAAAATAGTATTGATAATTACAATGGAAGCTACCAAATCTGAATTACTATTTGCATTCAATTACAGGTAAAGATCCAAGGAAAAAATAATACATAAATTATGAAGAAAAAATATATATAAAAAAAAGAGATTAAAACTCCAAATATTTAAAATACAACATAGTTTAATAGTGTAAAGTTTAAAACTCCTTTTAATAAAGCATGATGATTTAATAGGGTAGAAGGATTACTATATGCAAAAATCAGTCCATTATTTACTCATATAATTTAATTTTCTCTTCAAAAAATATGTTTTATTTTTTTGATTGTAAATATTTTTAAACAATCAAAATAAACAAACATTTAATTATTTAGAAAATATTTTAGTTATTTAAAAATTATTATAATTATTAAAAAATATATATATTTTTAATTAATTTGAGTGGCATTAAAAAAACACACTTGTTTCATTTCAAAATGTCAAAAATTTTCAAATATCAAAAGTTTTAATTTCCTTCGTTCATTTTCCTCCGGTTGCATGGTTTGTCCAGGGAAGGAGGCCCAGGATGCGACCATACTATCGTCGGTTTTGAGGAAGGATGTAGCCATACTATTGCAGGTTTGGAGGAAGGATGTGGGAGATTTGTGTCCTGAGTTGTGCTCATGGATCTGGCACCATCGACAGTGTGAGGATCTCTGCATTGCTCTCAACTCCACAACTCCAAAAACAGGTACTCCTATTCTTCAATACAACAAGAATTTTGGTTGGCGTTTTACATTTTTTTTCAGGATCTTGTCTCATGGGTCTGCTTGTAATTTGTTCTATTGGGACTGCAACCCATTACCAACCCAATCTGATGAAACAAATGCATAGTGGCCTTTGAGGGAGCTTATAAGCCTGATCAGACCTTACCACAGAAGCTGCACTGCTATCGCTCGTTGCAAGCATTACACTGGCTAAGCTTCACTTTGCTTCATCGCCTTTTCCCCCTTGTTGGAACCCTACTATATGGCACATTTTATTGTCTAGACGAATAATATTATTTTTTTGTGTGCGCATGCGCTAATCTGCATAAATTAGGGGTTTGGGTTTTGATCCCTAGCTAGAACTTGTATTACCTGCACTATTTGATCATTGTTCTATTTTGATCATTGTTCTGTTACATATGTTAAGTGTCCAGCTACTGGGGGGAAATGGCTTACTGTGCACCCCAACAGCTATCACAATTTCGTCCAAAAATTGTTCTTAAACTGACTGAGGTTTGGATCAATAAAGAGATATTGAAGTAAAATTTGAGATTGCTTAGGGTTCTAAACTATCACAATATTTGTTTTATCTAATTATCTTATTCTTTTGGTTCAGTAATATAATTCTTTGTCATGGACATTGCAGGTTTTAACAGACACACACCCAAAGATTCAATCCGCTGCTCAGATATATTTACAGCAGGTAACATGCCTTGAATCCGAGTGTCAATTCCAATCGTCTCTATTTTGTTCAATATTTATTGCTTATTCTTCTATTCAAATCATTGTTATTTGACTGGTGCTAACTGCATCAACAGGTTGGCAATGTAATCAAGAACCCTGAAATATCTGCACTAGTTTCAACATTACTCTTGAGTATCTCAGATCCCAATGAATACACAAAGCATTCCCTTGACATTCTTCTGTAGGTATTTTTTAAAGTTTCGTGTCAAGCCTTCTATACCATTTTTTGTGAGATTTGATGTTGTTTATTTATTACCAACATCTTGTACTCCTTTATCTCTTACCATAATTGCAGACAACGTTTGTCAATACTATTGATGCTCCATCACTAGCATTGTTGGTGCCTATAGTCCACCGTGGTCTTAGGGAAAGAAGTGCAGATAATAAAAAGAAAGCAACCCAGATTTTTGGAAACATGTTTTCTTTGGTAATAGAGCCAAAGGATATGCTACCATATATAAGCTTGATGCTTCCTGAAGTGAAGAAGGTATTGGCAGAATCTTTTTCCCTGTATGTGTCTTCACCTCCTACGTACATCCTGACCTTTGAAATCAACCCAGAAGACTTTGAATGATTTTTTGTAGGCCGAGAAATGTTTGAAAGGCTTGCTTGTAGTGTTAATATTTTAATTTTTCCTAGGTTCTATGGAAAAAAGAATGTATTTTCTTTAGTAGTACAAACTTCTAGAATCTTAAGTGATTGCTTGAACACCAAAAGCTGTCATTATATTTTTTTCCCTTCGAATGAGAATACAAATTGTTAGCCTTAAAGGAGATTAGATTCCAACCACTTCTGTATTTTAGAAGCTTATATACATTTTTTTTAATACAGATATATTGCAGGATTTTTCCTTTACTAATATTGGAACTATGGCATCTGGATAACAAGTTGAGCAAGCACATTTGATAAAAACGAATTTTGTTAGTCCAACTCCTTCAAAAAGAAATACCCTTGGGAAATGGAATAAGCGTGTTAGGGTGTTCTCGTCAATGCCAACCCATCACAACTTGTTACATTTCAATATAACATTCTAGTGATTATTGGGTTACCCTTGTACAAGACGAGCATTCTTGCTTGCTATGTTGCATTGTGTGGGTTATGTTTTGAGATGTGTGGCTTGTGCCGCTGTTTGCCATAAAATTTCATTGTCCTGACAGGTCTATGTGAGATGGCCTGTCAACGTGCCTTTATTTCTCATCTTGCAGGTCCAAGCCAAGCATTGAGTCCAATTTTTCTTCCTTTTATTTCTCATCTATTCATTTTTACTACTTTTTATATGTACCAAAAGTGCCATTTCCAATGAAGGTAGGTGTTACTGAGAATTTTAGGTGCAATTTCTTTAAATTTCTCAAGTTTTTGCCCTGAAAGTTGAACTCTTGAGCATACATTTCATCCTTGCCTCAGCTCTGTCTGGTAGAGCAGACTAAAAATGTAATGGCAGACATGTTTATTCAAGTGAAGCCTGGCCATATAGAACTACCACCTTTATGGACTCTGCAAGAGGATTGCCTTTTTTTTTTTTGCAATTAAAGTTGCATTTTGTTCATCAGGTAATACAAACTCTTATCAAATTACAAGGTGTAATTCCAGTCTAACTAAGATGGGGTGGACAACATGCCATGAACATCCAATTCAAAAGTGCTTGTTAGGGTTTAAGTAGCATACAGTTCTTGTTCCTAACATTATTTTTTGAAATATCAATTTGCTAAATTGTTTTAACCCAATTTTCTCTTGATTTTATGGAAATTGGGTGTTTGGATCTAGAAAATTTAATCTCTATTATTTTGGCTTCTCTTAGTATGAATACAATTTTAATATGTAAAACCCATTACAGTAAGTAATCAAGTGTTCACTGGAGAAGCAATACCCAGTTTCAATACTCATTCTCTCCTCCTTAGTATGGTGGTTCACTCAAGTCCTCTGCCTCCTGCATACATCCTAACCTCTGAAAACAACCCATAAGACTTTGAATGATTTTTTGTAGGCCGAGAAATGTTTGAAAGGCTTGCTTGTAGTGTTAATATTTTAATTTTTCCCAGGCTCTATGGCAGAAATAATGTATTTGCTTTAGCAGTACAAACTTCTAGAATCTTACGTGACTGCTTGAACACCAAAAATTTTCATTATATTTTTTCCCTTCGAATGAAATTACAAATTTTTATCCTTAAAGGAGATTGGATTCCAACCACTTCTGTATTTTAGAAGCTTATATACATTTTTTTTAATATAGATATATTGCAAGATTTTTCCTTGACCAATATTTGAACTACGACATCTGGATAACAAGTTGAGCAAGCACATTTGATAAAAATGAATTTTGTTAATCCAACTCCTTCAAAAAGAAATACCCTTGGGAAATGGAATAAACGTGTTAGGGTGTTCTGATTCACACCTCTTGGAAACTATCTTGTATCATAACTTGGAAAGTGTGAGGTCATGGCACTTGGTTCCAATAAGGTTACACAAGGAAAATTGCAAACTCCAGGAGCTCAAGCAATATTGTGTTGCCTTCTGCTTCTTTAAAGCTAAACCCATGTATTCAGTGTTTGTGATTTCCATTGCACTAATTTAGTTTAGTCAAGGAAAATCTCTTTGGAAATTGTCACTGTACATCTATTCCATTACCCAAAGAATGGACATTTTATTACCAATTGCTTCCAGTATCCAAAGAATGGAAATTTTAATACCAATTGCTTCTTGTATATGCACAACTTGAGTGGGCCTATTGTTAAGAATGTGTTTCCTCCTTGGAGGCCTCAGGTCTGCACATGTTTGAATGATTAGTATTGTTTTGTTGTGATATGAGGCTTGAAATTTGGGCATACCCCATGGAGTGGAACCATTTTATGTGAGTGTCTGGATATCTTAGCCCTTGCCAAGTCACAAGTTCCTGCTAGTACTGGCTTGCAGGTTGTTGGTACTAGATGCACAATTTTTTGTTATTATAATGTTTCTTTTATAGGTATAGCTTGTAGTGTTTTTTTTATTGGGTGGTTTTAGTGTATCATTGTTGCCTCTTGCTGTCAAAATTGTTGGTACTAGATACACAATTTTTTGTTATTATAATGTTTCTTTTATAGGTACAACTTGCAGTGTTTTTTTTATTGGGTGGTTTTAGTGTATCATCGTTGACTCTTGCTGTCAAAATTGTATCGTGTATTTTCATCATACTCTATGACCTTTAAGTTATCCATCCCTCCTTTCCATATTCCTATCTTTATTTTATTATTTTTAACTTCTTTCCCATTTTTCTCATCAATTCCAAGCCATCACAACTTATTACATATCGATATAAGATTCTAGTGATTATTGGATTACCCTTGTACAAGACGAGCATTCTTGCTTGCTATGTTGCATTGTGTGGGTTCTATTTTGACATGTGTGGCTTGCGCTACTGTTTGAGATCAAATTGCATTGTCCTGAAAAGTCTATGTGAGATGGCCTGTCAGCATGCCTTTATTTCTCATCTTGCAGGTCCAAGCCAGGCATTGAGTCCAGTTTTTCTTCCTTTATTTCTCATCTATTTTTTTTTACTACTGTTTATATGTACCAAAAGTGCCATTGCCAATGAAGGTAGGTGTTACTGAGAATTTTAGGTGCAATTTATTTAAATTTCTTAAGTTTTTTCCCTGAAAGTTGAACTCTTGAGCATGCATTTCATCTTTTCCCCGGCTCCGTGTGGCAGAGTAGACTAAAAATGTAATGGCAGACATGTTTTTTCAAGTGAAGCCTGGCCATATAGAACTACCACCTTTATGGACTCTGCAAGAGGATTGCCTTTTTTTTTTGTTGCAATTAAAGTTGAATTTTGTTCATCAGGCAATACAAACTCTTATCAAATTGCAAGCTGTAATTCCAATATAACTAAGATCAGTAACTCCACTACTACTAGGACTGGATCAGATAATAAGACTTGATCAGATCAAGGTACCTGTATATGAGAGCTCCGCCTCCTGCATACATCCAAACAAACAATAAAGTTGTCTTTAGCCAATGTAATCTCTGAAAAATGGATGTTTTCATAATGCTTGGACTTATAAACTAAACCATAAAAGAAAATAACCCAACAATTTAAAGCCTTAAACCCTGTCAGATTTAGGATTGCAGATAACTTGGATTTCAGACACCGTTTTCATTGTTGAACAAATAAGAGAATCTAAAATTAGGGCTGCAGAAAGTGTCGAAGCCACTAACCCGATTGGAGAAGCTACAACTGCTTCTGCTCTATACATCCGTTTTCATTGTTAAACATTTGGCGGACTTAAATTGGGTGTGAAAATAAATATACCTATAGCCTAAAGGCATTGTTTGGTAAGTATTTTTATGATTTGGACTAAATGTGTTGGCCCGTAAACCCTGTTGTGATTGGCATTGGCTCATAATCTCTATTATTGTTGTATATTGGCTTGAAGATGTCAGATCTGGTATAGTTTTCCGAGCTCCGTTATGAATTGGATCATAATTTCTATTATGAGTTAGGTCAAAGGTGTTGGCTTTAATATGGTTGTGCATTGGATCAAAGGCTTTGAATCAGAAGCTCTGGTCATGTACTGGCCTGAACTCGTTTGCCTATAAGTTTGGGTCATGTATTGGCCCGAAGGTATTGGCTCTATTATGGTGGTTTATTGTCCTGAATTCATTGGATTAAGCTGAAGTCATTGGATTAAGACCCACTCACATTACCAACTAACCACACTCACAAGACATAGGTCAGTAACAGAAGAAAATGTAACACCAACTTCAATAACGATATTTCGAACACATAGATACTCGATCGATACATATAAAATATACAATAGTTTCTCAAATTCGTGTTTGAAGAAGTTTTTCAGATTGACACCATCCCACAATACTAGCTGCTACATGGGTCATTATATTTACCGTAGGTTTTTACCTACTATGATTTTTTTTTAAATTTTTGTAATGTGCCATCAGAAGACCGACGTCTTGAAGCGTCGAAAGACTGACGCCTTGAAGTTGGAACAATTTGGCGTCGCTATTGTGACGGTTCTTTTTTTTTTTAAATTAAACTTTCTTCAATCTTCCGACGCCTTACGACACACAATGAAAAAATTGTCGTTGCTATTGTGACAGTTATTTTTTTTTTTAATTTAAACTTTTGTCCATATTCCGATGCCTTATGACACATAGTCGGTATTGTGACACTTTTGCAAAGTGTCATAATACCGACGCTTTGCATAACTGTCGCAATACCGACACTTCTACAAACCGTCGGTATTGCGACACTTAGGCTAAGCATCGGTATTGCGAAAGTTTGAGGCCGGACAAAGCGTGGTTAGCCTTAGAGTCACAATTCTAACACTTCTATAAAGCGTCGATATTGCGACACTTTAACAACGTCGGTATTGTGACACATTAAAAGCATCGGAATGAGTGTCGCTCTTCCAATGCTTTATAGAAGTGTCGGAATTGCGACTCTAAGGCTAACCACACTTTGTCCGGGCTCAAATTGTCGCTCTTGCGATGACTAGGTGTCGGAAAACCGACGAATTGGCCGTTGGAAATTGGGCCAAATTTACTAGTGCTTGATGCTCCTCGACCTGAAACTTCCAAGGCACCGGCGACACCATCCGTTGATGGTATCATAGGTTCTGTGTCTTAGGCTTCTCGAAATTCTTCTCCTTCAAATCCTGGGAAGCAAAAGTATAATCCTTCCAATGATGCTGCTTCTCAGTCCACCCCGAATTCTAGTAAAACCGTGGAAGTTAATGTCATTCAGGACAATCCAGCGGATAAGACTTCCAAGGGAAAAAAGAAGGGTAAAGGTAAGGCTAAAGCCAATACCCCGAAGCCAGATTCATCTAAATCTCGTGTTGACAATGGTTCACAGCGTAAGCCGAAGTACCCTTTCTTGATTTGTGATGAAGAGCACTACACCAAGGACTGTCCTCGACGGACCAAAGTAAGTAGACTACTCAAAGTCACCCAGGGAAATACGGATATTCTCAAATAACCTTTTCCATCTTAGCAGACCCAGATGGTAGAGCAGCCTCAGCCCTCTGCCCCATTTGGCTCTTAGGTTTTCATGATGAACGGTTCTGCATCTGTGTCTATCGCTATTCAGTCGAAAGATTATGTTGGATCATGTCAAGCAGCGGGGAAAGAGATCGCCGATGGTCCTCCTCCTCCGTTTGCTTCTGGTCCTCTTCAGATCGAAAAGCCCAGTACTGAGCCCATTGTATGGCCACCTTCCAAAGGTGTACTCCGTAAGTCTTCTTACAATCCCAACACCTGCGCTGCCCAAAATTACAATATTGTTGAGGAACTAGCCTAGGCGCCATCTGCAATATCGGCATTAGAAGTACTTCAGAGTTTTCTGTCTCAAAGGAAAGCTTTGTTATCTGCGATCGATGGGGTTGATCCTTCTGATACTAGCCTCCTCATTTTTGACTTGGAGAATTTCGTCCCATGACTCCCGCACCAAATTGCGCTCATTATACAAGTTGGTATTAATGGTTTGAATACCCATCGAGCGGTTGTGGATGAGGGTGCATCAACGTGCGTCATGTCATCTTCTTGGTGGAAATCCATTGGTTCTCCAGCTCTAGATTCATCACCAAATTCCCTTCAAGCATTTGATGGAAGAGAATCAAAACCCCTTGGTGTTCTCTCTAGTTTGCTGATTATATTGGAAGGGAAGACTATTAATGTCAAGGTTGAAGTATTTGACGCTAAACTCAATTACAATCTTCTCCTCGGACGCAGTTGGACTCACGCCATGTTGTGTGTTCCGTCCACTCTCTTTCATGTTTTGAAATTCCCACACTAAGGAAAGATTGTTACTTTTGATCAATTGTCATTTTTCACTTCTTCTTCCGAGAAAAACATTCTGTATATGGATCAAATTCCTACTCCCTACGATAGCGTTGGGCTGGATCTCTTCAAAGATCCTATCCTCATGGGTATTTTTCCTCTTCCTCCACCTCATATTGTTCAGATCAATATGATCTCTCGGTCTGATGACCCATGGATCATCCCTTCACTTGAACAGATCAATTATTTCAAAGATTCAATGTTGTTGAGTCTGATCAATATTGACTATTGTGAAATCATCGTGGTTTTGAAGCCTCCACCTTCTGATCATGCTCCTTTGAGCATGTCTCTTGACACTTATTCTTAATCCCCTTGGCTCAGCGATTTGGATTCGCCCGATCCCTTGAAAGAGATATTTCCCTCCGATGAAGCCATCGTGGAAACTATGTCTCTCGAGGTTCTTTCGTGGTATGATAGTCATCATCGTTCCTCGTTCATGCCTAGTCTTGAGGCCATGTCTACGTGTCTTGAGAGGTTTGCGTATCATGTTCCTTCTCCTCTGCTTCAAACGCCTATTTTGACACATGAAGTTTTTATGGAGGGTAACTTGAGTGACATCATGCAAACAATGCCTATCGACATTTCCGTCAAACCGAGAATCGTCGAGAACATCCATATCGGGGTCACCTGTTCTTCGGATGAAGTTCAGCTTTATACTAGAATTTTCCACAAGTTTCGACGTCTTTGCATGGTCCTACGATGAAATTCGTGACATTGATCCTAGTATAGTGGTGCATGAAATTCCTACCTACCATGGTTCGAAGCCTATTCATCAGCGCCTTCGTCCTGTGCACCCTAGAAAGGCTGCCGCCATAAAGAGTGAAGTTGAACAACTTCTCAACATTTTTTTCATCTACTCGATTCCCTTGATAGAATGGGTCTCCAACATTGTCCCTATAGATAAGAAACTGGGTACCATTCGGGTCTGTGTTGATTATCGTGACATAAATCAGGCCTGTCCTAAGGATAACTATCCTACTCCCTTTATCGATCAGATCATTGATGACTGCACTTGGAGTGAGATATTTTCCCTCATGGATAGATTTTCTGGCTATAACCAGATTAACATTCTCCTGACCAATCAACATAAGACTGCCTTCATCTGTCCTTGGGGTACTTTCTCATATAAGAAGCTCCCTTTTGGCTCGAAGAATGTCGGGGCTACGTTTCAACGAGCGACGTCATATGATTTTCAAAACATTAAGCACATCATTCAACCTTATCTGGATCACCTTCCAGCTCATTTAGACAAGCGTAAGGACCACCCTGACCATCTTCGTCAGATATTTCTTTGTTTTCAATGTTATAACATTCGGTTAAATCTGCACAAGTGCGTCTTCTGCGTCGATTCCGGTAGACTCTTGGGGTTTATCATTTCCAAATATGAGATTTGACTTGATCCGCTCAAAGTTGAGGCTATCATCAATCTCCCCTCTCCATCCTCATTACATTAGCTGCAGATCCTGCAGGGGCAGGCTAATTTTTTACGTCATTTTATACCCTAACTATGCCGAAGTGGCTAAAGGATTCACGTGATTACTAAATTAGGGTGTCCCATTCCTTTGGGATGAGATCGCTTAGAAGCCTTTCGATGTTATCAAGACGTTTCTTGTCAACGCTCCTATGTTGCATCCTCCAAACTATCGTCGCGATGTTTCCCGCTATTTAGCCACCGCTTTCAGCACGATTGCTATGGTTTTGGTACAATAGATAATGACAGTGACGAGCATGTTATTTACTACCTATCTCATAACCTTATCGATACCGAAATGCGCTATGCTTATGACGAGAATTTAGTGTTGGTTGCGGTTAATGTTTTCGTCATTACATTCTGTTGCGTACTGTGACTGTGATTTCTAACTACAACCCTATGAATTATATATTGTCTCGACGATTATTGGGGGTAAGTACTCGAAGTGGATCGTGATCCTCCAAGAGTTAGATATGGAGTTTACTACTGCCAAGTCGAAGAAATCACTAGTATTTTCTGATATGATATGTTCCCTACCCTCTGACTCCGCTCCGTCTGGTTCTGAGGAATGCATTCCAAATAATTCACTTTTTCTTATTAGCACCCTTGATCCTTGGTACGGTGATATCATTGTATATCATCAAACTTCTACTTTTAGATTTTAGTTGATGAAGGATGCTCGTTAACGCATCCGTCATCAATCACAACCTTATGGTATAGTCAGAGATACACTCTACCACATCGGAGTAGATTCCATTCCTCGCCAGTGTTTGACTCTCGAGGAGGCTGAGAAAGCCCTAAATGACTGTCACAATGGTGCCTATGGCGGTCACATTTCTGGTTATGCCACTGCACATAATATTCTTCATACTGGATATTTCTGGCCCTCCATCTTCGAGGACTGCATTGTTTCTATTCTAAAATGTCATGAATGCCAGATCTATCAACACAAGATGTGCGCGCCGCCTTCACATCTCCATCCTCTAATTATCTTTGGTCCCTTTGCGAAGTGGGGCATCTACGTTATGACGTGTAAACCTCACTCGGCTAGGGGGCATGCTTATATCATCGTAGTCTTTGACTGCTTCACCAAATGGGCCGAAGCAATGCCTACACTTGTCGCCGACGGTAAGACAGCAGCTCAGTTCATATTCAATCACATCATTTCTAGGTTTGGTGCCCCTCAAGCCATCATTACCGATCATGGTTCCCATTTTCGGCATTATATGGTGGCAGAGTTGACTTCCAGGTTAGGCTTGTGTCATGATAGCTCAACGTCATACTATCCTGAAGCCAATGGCCAGGTTGAAGCCGTGAACAAAGTTCTTATCACCATGATTCAACGTACAATTGGGATGCACAAATCCAACTGGAATCTCATGTTATTTTTGGATCTTTTGGCATATCGAACCTCAGTTAAGGATGTGACCAAATTCACTCCATTTCAGCTTGTTTACGGTTTGGAAGCTACCCTTCTGATTGAGTGTGAAATACCTTCGCTCAAGTTGGATGTTGAATTGTTGTCAAACACTTCGATAGAAGAAGAGCGTCTTCTCTACTTAGAAAGGCTAGATAAAACTCACCGCTTGGATACTTTGGTCATCGAGGCACAAAAGAAGCGGGTCAAAGCTCATTTTGACCAGTCGGTTTCCCCTCGCTCCTTTGTAGAAGGAGACCTCGTCCTCCTGTACGACCAAGCTCATGATAATCTGGGGGCAGGAAAATTTCAACCCATGTGGCATGGGCCCTACATTATTAAACATGTCTTGTAGAATGGGGCCTATGAGCTAATTTATTACGAAGGTCATCCTCTGGATCATCCCAAAAATGGGTTGTATCTCAAAAAATATTATGCATGAGTCATTCATGCATGTTTTGTGTACATAAGTGTTTTTCATTTTTGTACATTTTTGGCTTGGTGTTCTTTGCAAGCGTTTTCCTACTTATTGGGTTGTTGCTTATTGTGTAGATGTCTATTACCCCTTGTGTCAGTTTCGCAGATGGTGCTTCCCGTAGTACCCAGAACTTGCCTTCGGTAGCCTGGGTGATTTATGATCCTGCTGGTGATTTGATATATCTACAATGTATTTGTCTAGGACGAACTACAAACAATGTCGTTGAGTATAGTGTTGTCATTGAGCTATTAACTGAGGCGATTACCCTCGGCGTTCGTGTATTGGTTGTAAATATGGACTCACAACTTGTTGTTCTTCAACTTAATGGACATTATTCAGTTAGAAACCCTTAGACTTTAAGGTTGTATTTACGTGTTCATTTGCTGGAAATACATTTTGATTATATTACATATCAACATATTCCTAGGTGAATGAATGCATTAACTAATATAGTGGCTAACATTGTATTAGATAGACATTTGTGTAATTTGTAAAATCATCATCATATGAAAATATCCATATAGGAAAATAGATGTATATATGTATCTTGAATTTTTGCATCAGTGTGCATCATAAGTACAAAATGTGTGTATCTCTGTTACATCCTGAGACATCATGTCTCTCAAAAATATGCAAAAATAAATCATAGGTGTCTAATCGGCATGGTGATCATGATAGCATGTCACTGCCCGTACAAGCTGCCTTAGCAAGCGATGAACTCAGTTTGAAACCCCTACAGTGTGTCTCTGGTATGCACAAGGAACATCATCGAATCATGCATAGTCTAGTACCCCACGAGAGATTCCCTCCAGGTTGCGCACGATTTCCTCCTCCTCGCCTCCCTCACCATGAGGGGCAATATCAAATTTGCGAGGGACTCACTTCGCTATTGGAGACATGCCTGCAGGTATTTCTAGTCCAACATCTGCATAACACATGGATTTAATGTCAGAACATACATACCAAAAAAAAATCATAATACTCATAAAAATAAAAAGTGAGTCTTACCAAGTGCTTCATCCCAATCCTCTCCTTCTGGGAGTGGGAGGTCTGGATCACCAGTGAAATATATGCTAGAGTAGGGCCAGTCATCCACAACAATCAGTTGTCGACAGAGCCAATCAAAGAACTCCAATCTCTAGGACATCTGTTGACTGCCCCCTGACCTTGGCATTAGTGCTGCCCAATAGGCCATCCATGGCTCCTATGCTGGTGGTGTTGGAACTATCACTTCTTGTCGCTGGAAAATTGGTAGTTGTTCCAAGAAGAACGATACCAGGATGGATCCATATCCGAACTACTTTAGTTTGGTCTTCTTGCATTTCGTCAATTGAAGTTTCATATTGATTGTCACTACCTCTGCCCAGTTGTAGAGGGTCAGTGTTAGACAGTCTACTGCAAGAAGAAGTTGTGTTTTTTTTGCTTTTTGCAGTGCTTGTGATCCCGCGGCTCGCATGATGGTGTGTATCACTACTTTTAGTGCCAAGTATGGGATAGTTTGGATATCCACTTTCCCGCTTCCTAATCCTCTTCATTCCCCTCGACATACCCTGTCAATCACCATGGTCATGTTCTCCATGGTGGGTCAGGTGCCAATCAGGACTGGTGTTTCCCCCCTCCGTGACAGTCCTGTTCTGAAGTAAATGTTTGAAACATCAATTTCGAGTTCCTGATCACGAAGAATGAATTTTTCCTGATCCTCATCCTAGATACTGATCAAGTATTACAGCAACTCCGGCTGAGCTCTGAGGCATGGTGTCATGAAGAATTTTTTCATTCCACATTCTCTGAGAGCTTCCATGCATCTCTCATTTTCCATGGCAAGCTTGTCTTCTTCACTGTGTTCTCATTCTTTCCATTCGATAACCATTTTGCCACTTTACACCTGCAAACATGTTCATATGGACCTCATTAGCCAGATTGAAATCTTTTGATTTGTGGAAATTGGGCTTGCTTACTTATATTGTGAGCTTAAAAAGGTTTGTGTGGTTGGTGCGATTGTGTGGGAAACAGTCGCGCCAATGGGTGCGCCCTAGTTCAGAAATCTGGGCGATTGGTGTGAGTCCGTGCCCGATACTCGCGCTAACCGCCGTGCCCTATTTTTTTACAATTTCCCCCACAGGATTCCAAATTTGGGGTTGTAGGTAATAAAAAAGGAATTGAAATGCAGGGAAGGATGTCATCTCTTACCTGGAATTGACGGATTCGAGATTGGTTTGCCGAATTTCCCACAATCGTCGCCACAAAATCACAGCCTGAAATGGGTAACTATTGCTCCACAAGAGGTAAAAGTGAAAAGTAATTATTTTTTACCATTTTCTGCATTTTATAAATTTTCAGAACCCTAATTAGGTTTTAAGACATGTTTTTCGATTATTAGACTATGTTATTTCGAGACATTGGTTTTACGTTTGTCTCTTGTGCAGCAACAGGTTTTTAATGAGATAGCGATGAAGTAACGAGTTGTATTTTATACTTTTTCGGACTCGGTAAAAACATGAAAAAGTCACTACTAGAGTCATATTTCAGCTCTTTTCTAACTCTCTAAAACTGAAAATATTGTCGAGACTCTTTTCGTTTTGAACTCGCTAAATGGCTGCGAAACGATATCTACCCAGTATATTTTTACCCCTTTTTTAGGTTGGGATAGATTATTTACAAAAAAGGAATAAGGCTTAGCATATCACGACTAAGAGGTTCTCTCAGACATAGTTTTCTACCTTTTCGGATCTAAGGGACTATTTACGAAAAGGGACCTGCTGGAGTTTTCTTTTCTGCCTCTTTTCAAACTCTCTAAACATGAAAAGATGTCGAGTTCTTCCTTTGTCAAACTCGTTAAACCTTGATGACATCGAACATCATCACCATGACGTTAACCAAGTTCCTCCTTCCTAGGGCTCATAAAATGTACTAGGATGGATTTGTCTGAAGGAAAAACTTACATTACAATCATATGCTATCCCCTTCAAGCTTGTTTTCCAAGAATAATTGGGGTACTCGCCAGAAATGGTGGGGGAAAATGGAACCAATTTTTAGTCGTGTCGGCAGTATGTCTCTCTTGAACATGACACTTGTCTGCGTTCATGTTAGGTTGGGGACATCTCATTTCGTCATATTTTACCTCCATGGGTTTGGGTAATCTGTTTTTACCTCTCATCTTCTCTTTGACACGTCTTCATGACCTCAGATCCCTTGATGTCAAATACTGCCAAATCTAGGGTCGTGTCGCTGATATGTTCAAGAGAAGTTTGCCTCTGCATTTTTCAACCTCCCTCTGATCCTCTGTTCGGTCCTGATTCATTATCATCATGTTCCTTTGTCTCGTATCGATGATGTGGTAAACATTATGGCCCTCCTTTGACCGAGTCACTTCCTATCGACTTCAGCTCATTATCAAGGAAGTTGATCTAGAGACTCCCTTCCGATACCTTGGAGCTTGCATGCCTCAATGGAAATTTCTTCGCATTCAACGACAAGTCCACATCATTGGCCTTCGATCGAATGATTCTATGGGTGTTCGACACCAGATCATTGTTCACATTCCTTGGATTGTACCTATTGTACCTTGAGAGACATTGTCATTATTGGTGGTTTCTCTCATGCCTGTTAACAACTTTCATCATTGGCTAGTAATCAGGTGACTTTCTTGCATGTTCTACTTCAGCTCACATATTCGTGTGCTTGAATTTGTACTTGTTCAGGTTGAGATGGAGCGCAAGACCTTGGGTTTTTTCTGATAAGATCCAGGCTGCGGGATATTATGGTTTATCATGAATTTATTGCATGGCTCCTTTTGATTGGATGGTTGCGACCATACCTGAGTCTATTTTTGGATTCTTACTGTTGGATGGCTACGTCCATACCTCGGATCTTAGTTTATATAGGTACTCTATTATGGATGGTTGCGCTCATTCCACATGTTCATGTATCATAGATATCATTTGTATTTGTAATTGTAGGCATTCCAACAACAATGTTTGGTTCAAATGCATTCTTGTAAAGCATTTCACCCCTTCCTCTCTCTTGGACCTCATTCTTTAGGGGGCATCTGTTACACAACATTTTGTCACTGTCCTTGCAATCCCCATCCCGCACATTGGAGGCTCATTTCTGTGACCAAAATAAAGTTTCATGCCTTGCAAATACCATCATTGCATCCCTTTCCATGAGGACAACACTCCTTCTGTTGACCATTTCCTGAGCAGACCATCAGAAACACATGTTTTTTCCTTAGCGCTAGTATACCGTTATGCCCTCGCGCCGATGAGGAAATAAACACTAGGCCCCGTGCCCGTTGGCACTCTATCCCAGTGAGCTACCCGCGCCAACTTGTTTATGGAATGTTTTTTAAAAATAGAGGTGAATTTTCCATCGTAACAACTTCGTGGGCGAGTCATATGGAGTGGTTCGACTGAATAACCATGACCTCCCTCCTTTGGCCTCTTGTTTCCACCTTTTGGGGAAACCTCCCAAGGGATAAGGCCTCCCTTCCACCATTGTAGGGATCCCAACCTCCTCCTCTCCCTATATAACTATAGCCATCTTCCATTGATGTGCTAGCTGAACTAAACATATTATAGTTGAAACGCTGAAGAGATTCCTGTACATTTTGCTAGAAAGATAGAACGAAAGAGACCCTTATTGAGAGAGCTTAAGCTTGTTTCTTCATCCGGTCTGAATTCCTCGACTATTCATCGAGACACGATTCGAATAAACCCCGCTGAAGGAGGCTACGACGTCAAGGCTTCGGTTGTAACTCTTTCTTCTATTAATACATATACATGACTATTGTCTGGTTCCCATATTGCATTGATGTGTTTTATTTGATGCAATATGCTTAGCCCTCCTTGAATGGTTATTTGATTATGAATGAAATAATTTTTTTGTATGCTGCTCTTGTTTTTTGACCTTCGTGCAAGTATCTGAGCATTGTTGCAGAAGGATTGTGACCCGTCGGAGCATAGATCAAGAGGCCACCACCACTACAGCAACGACAACACTGGACTTCAGGTAGGCCAATCTACTTTGTCCTTTTCATTCGTTAATTAAGTAACCTACACTTTAGCTTGTCCCTTTGTTTCTAGACCCACTCTAGGGCTATAGGGATTGTCTCTATCCGCAGAGAGGATTTACCTTCCCAAAAAAGGGCATTATGAATATCTCCACTACATTGAAAAAGTTCCTCAAGAAGTGTTCAAAGATATCAAACTATCTCAAGAAATGCATCAAGGAAGCATGGAATCTTCTATTTACTATAAATAAGGAAATGATCAAGACTAAGGATTAAGGTCACTTCTCAGCACTCACTTGCACATTCCAAGACGAGAGAATTTGGGTAATCAATAATGGTGCTTCTAGGAACATGACTAGTCATCACAAACAACTAAAGACATTATCAAAGGTAAAATATTCATAATCAATGGAAATTTGATATAATAATAGCTAACATATAAGAGGAATTGGATCAACCTCTATAGAGCTGGAGAATGGAAACAACATTCATCTCAACAACATCTTATTTGTTCCAAGTTTTCATAATAATTTACTTTCCATTTCAAGTCTATAATATAAGGGTGATATTGTAGATTTCATTGATGGAAAATTTATATTATGGAGTAAGAACTCAAGCATAGAAAATGTTAGAGTCATTGGTATTCGAGAAGGAATACTTTACAGGTTGATATATCCTCTTGCACAATATTTGGTTCATGTTGAAATCAACCCATGTGAATTATGGCATAGAATATTTGGCCATCTTAATTTCAAAATATTTCCAAATCTAAGTTATATAGTAGATGGAGTCCCTAAATTGAAAGAATATCACGAAGGATTATGAAAGGGATGTGCATTAGGTAAGAATACCAAGAGACCATTTGGAAGCAGTGCTTCACGGTCAAAATAAATCTTGGATCTTATTCATTCTGATGTATGTGGCACTATGTCTCCTAAATCACTTGGATTTCATTTATATTATGTCACATTTATATGTGATCATACAATAAAATCTTGGGTTTACGTGATGAAATCCAAGGATGAAGTATTTACAAAATTTCAATAATTCAATGTTGAAGTGGAGAACCTTACAGAAAAAAGAATCAAGATACTAAGATATGATAATGGAGAGTATACCTCCAAGGAAATCATAGCCTTCTATAAGGAGTCTGGGATTAAGAGGGAGTTGATAGTCCCATACAATCCCGAACAAAATGGAGTTGCAGAATGAAAGAATCGGTCCATTGAAGAAAGTGTAAAATCAATGTTGCATGATCAAGATCTACCAATTTTTTTGTGGGTAGAAGCCACGAAGACAATTTTATATATTCAAAATTGAAGTCCCCACAGGTCACTAGATAACAAGACTCCTGAATAAGTATTCACTGGGAAGAAACCAACTATAGACCATCTTCGAATATTTGGTTGTCCTGTATATATTAATATATCGAAGGAAAAAATACAGACGTTGGATCTGTCATGCATGAGAGCAACATTTTTTTGGCTACAACAACTCCTATAAGGCCTATAGAATATATATAAAGGAATGATGTCATATAGAATTCAATCGAGATGTCATATTTGAAGAAATTATTGCGTGCAAGAAATCTAGGGAGCCTCCCATGGACTCTGATAATGAAAAACTTCCAATATTTGAAGAATAATTTGACATGGAAGAAGAAGAATTTCATCATGAAGATGAAGGTCCCAGTGAACCTATTCAACCCGTGGTCATTTCTGAATCAAGAAAGAGACCTAACTAGTTTTAGTCTACACTACTTGATGCACAAGGTCATGGAGCAGCGCAATGTACATTCAGATCAAGTAAGAAACTCAAATGATATTCTGGGTATGCAACATACATGACAAAACTAATAGAAGCAGAGCCATCCACTTTTGAAGAAGTTGTCAGCCATCAAGAATGGAAGTATGCCATGAGTAAAGAATATCAATGAATAATGGAGATTGGGAGATTGTAACTAGGCCCACAGACAAATCTGTGGTAACTTCCAAATGGATTTGTAACATCAAACATGTAGAAAATGGAAGCATCGACAAGTACAGGGAAAATTTTTTGGTGTTGAAGTCCAAAAATAAATTGCAGCACACACACTAGTGTGGGACCAATAGGGCCTAGTGATACATTAGTGTGATGGAAAAATTAATTAATTTATTTGGTGTAGTGTCTAATTTAATTTTCCCTTAATTAAATTGGACAATAAAATGTAATCTTATCTCATGATCACTTGTAATAGTTAATTGAGTATGATAAACTTAGTTAGCTCATGTTTTTAGAGTTGAGGGTGGTTGGTGAGGCATGCACAATAATTTTATTAGTTCTGGAGTCTAAATTGCAGTTGGTGCATTAGTTTAATGCATGTGTAATCAGTTAACTCAGTTATGTGAGTTAGAGCCAGTTGAACTAGTTGTAACTGTTTGTTGCACTAGTGAGAGATCAAGTTAATTAAATATTATTTAATTCACAATCATTGATCTACCATGCAACTGATGATTTACTATTAACATATGCATGCATGTTAGTTCCAGTGGATACCTAGCTGAGACAAGGGTTAAAGGGAGGTTAACTATCAGTTGTGTGATTAGTAGGTTTCTTGCATGAAACCAAACATCCATTGGAGTGTCCATGATTCTTGCAGAGTTTTGGAAGATAAAAATTCCTAAAGAATAGGGGTTGCGTTCCTAAGGAATTGCGTAAGCAAGGTATACTGTTTAGAGGCCGAGAATTGGCTAAGTGTTGGCTAGTTTTGTCCAGGACAGTGTGAGACACTTGTGAGAGTGCAATAGACTCTTGTGCGAAGAGTGAATTGTAATTATTTCATGATTCCATGGTTAATATAAAATAGAATATAGAGGGGTTTTGAGCAGCAAGCTTTCCCCGAGAAATTATTTGTGTTGTGGTTTGATTTGATTCTTTCTTTACTTAATGTGATTGGTGATTGTCTTTAATTTCTGCAATTGATTTGAAGAAGCAATTTAGTATATAGCTTTAGTACATTGTTAGATTGGATTGAACATTGATACGAATATGTTTGTATAATTTATACATGGTATCATAGCATGGGAAATCACTATAGTGGAGGAGAAGTTGAGTTTGTGACTGAATATAATTTGAATTCGCAGAAGACATTCTTGGTGTGACAAGCGATTCGGGATCGAAATGGATTTCAATGGCTTGAAATTGGAGTATGCACTCAAGGGAAAATCTAACTATATTTCTTGGAAAAACAAGATGAAGGAGTAATGGAGGACAATGGGTTGAAGTAATTCATTGACAATGATGTTCTAAAACCTGTTGTAGAAAATGCTACAAATCTTGATGCAGGGTAGAAGAAGGTTGCTAAGGCGAGGAGGACCTTATTGGAGGGAGTAAGATACCACATTATATCAAGTCTCCATGGAAAAGTGACACCATATGTAATGTGGAAAGCTTTGACAGATCTATTTCAGAGCAGCAGTGATAATATAAAATTGGCATTGAAGGATAAACTCAGGGAAATCATAATGGAGAATGGCGACACCATGCCAAATTATTTAACAAAGCTTTTCCAGTGTAGGGATAGGCTTGGGAGCATCAACATTACTATCACTGATGATGACTTGGTGAGCCTAGCTCTTCCAGGACTTCCCAAGAGTTGGCATAGTTATCAGGACTCTGTCAATGTAAGGGAAAAGCTGCCAGATTGGGAACGACTTTGGTCGGATTCAGTGCAAGAATAATTCAGGAAGAATACTAGCGATGGATATTCTTCTAAGAATTATGATGAAAAATATTGTGCTTTGGCTGCGAAGGCAAAAAAGGGGAAAGGAAATAAATTCCATTCCAAATCTGAGTCCGACAAAGATGGCAAGAAGTGCGACATGTCCAGACTGAAGTGTTTTCACTATCACGAGCATGGAAATTATGCCACTAATTGTCCACAAAAGAAGAAGAACAAGAAGGCTTCAGGATATGTAACTGGTGAGGCTTTGGCCTCGCAATTTGAGATTGACTTCTTTCTCATTACATGCATTTTGTCAAGTGCAATGGGATGAGGTGGTACTTGGATAGTGGTGCATCCTTTCACATGACGAGAGACAAAGAAATTTTCAGTAGCTTGGAGGAGAAGGACCTCCAGATGCATATTGAAATGGGTGATGACAGGCGGTACAGTGCTACCGGGATTGGTACAGTTACCTTCTAGAGACATTCAGGTAAACCCTTTCAATTAAAATATGTAATGCATGTACCAGGCTTGAAGAATAATTTTGTCTCAGTTGCAATTTTGATTGATAGAGGCTATGATGTTGTTTTCAGTGAAGGAAAAGCTTTCCTACGACACAAAACAACAGGAAAAGCCAAGAAGATTGGGATTCGTGTGAAGAATATTTATAAACTTGATGTAGATGGTTTCGCAACATTGATGGGTAAGGCAAATAAAGTGGTGAGTCAGGATGAAGGTGAGTTATGGCACAAAATATTGGGCCATCTTCACCACAGATCCTTGAAGGTCATGCAACATATTTCTATGGGTCTTCCCAAGGGTACACTTGTACAGTCAGACACATGCAAGGGATGTACTATGGGGAAGTATGCAAAGGCCACTTTTCACGAGAAAGAGAACCGAGCCTCAAAAATCCTTGAGAGAGTTCACTAAGACGTGTGTGGACCATTCTCTATTGCTTCGACGGCAAATCATAAGTACTATGTGATATTTTTTTATGAATTTTCTCTAAATTTTTGGATCTACTTCATGTAGAAGAAAGATTAGACGTTCTAAAAATTTATTGAGTTTAAAGCACTGGTGGAGAAAGACACGGGGAAGCATGTGAAGGCTCTTAGGAGCAACAATTTTGGTGAGTACATCTCCAATGAATTCAAGAAATTCTATAGCAAAGAAGGAATTCAGAGAGATTTGATTGTGCCTCATAACCCACAGCAGAATGGGGTCGCAGAAATAAAGAACGAAACAATTGTGGGTGCAACATGATCGATGTTGCATGATCAGGGCCTACCGTTGCATCTATTAGTATAGGCATGCAACACACCTGTATTTGTGCAAAACTGTTGTCCTCATCAGATACTTGGAATGAATACACCAAAAGGGGCTTTTACTAGTAAGAAACCTGATGTTTCATATTTAAAGGTTTTTGGCTCATTTTTTTATGTGCATGTGAGAAAATATGCCAGGAAAAGATTGAACCAACAACTGAGATTGGGATATTTGTGGGGTACACTAAAACTCCCCACAACTATCGGGTGTATTTTCCAAAGAACAAAATGATTGTTGTTCGACAGGATATAAAATTTGGTGAGGAGAAATCCATGCGATTGTCCCTTTAGCGGGAGTTGGATTTGCATGCAGAGGAGGAACTCTTGGTTCCAAATAATGAACCTCAAGATGTGGAGCAGCCACATGCATAGAATCATGGAGTGGAAAAAAACACTCATGCAGAGCCATCCACCACAAATGGGAGAAGGCGCACCATGGAAGCTGATAGATTGAGACTTGATGCAACAGAGAATGTAGGAGCCCCTACTTCACTGCGCAAATAGAGATGGTCTCTAGATAGGTTTACAAGATACATGGATCTTATGAGCAAGTGTATTGTGACAGAACCATCTTGATTTCAGGAAGCAGTGCCACAACCAATTTGGGTTGATGCTATGGTAGAGGAGTATGACTCCATCGTCAAGAACAGTGCATGGGAGGTTGTCCCAAGATCATTCAGAAAATCAGTGGTTGGATCTAGATGGATCTATAAGATGAATCAAGCAACGAATGGGAGTTTGGAGTAGTACAAGGCTATATTTGTGGCCCGGGGATTCTCACAAGTTGAGGGGATTGACTATGAAGAGACTTTCACACCAGTCGCGAGTTACTATTTTATTAGATCTATCCTTACACTCTCAGCGCATATGGGGTGGCGCATTCATCAGATGGATGTGAAAATTATGTTTCTCAATGGAGTTATTGAGGAAGAAGTGTACATAGAGAATCCAGAAGGTTTCGAGATCTTTGATAGTGATTCACATGTGTGTCAACTCAATACAACATTTTATGGGCTGAAGCAAGCACCTCGTGCTTGGTACACTCAGATTGACAACTATTTCACGGGGTTGGGCTTCATCAAAAGTGAAGCATATGTAAACCTGTATCAGATTGTGTTTGATGGTAAGCTCTTGATTATCTTACTTTATGTTGATGATATAATTTTGACAGGTGATGAGCAGCTGATAACTTCATGCAAGGAGGATCCTGCAAGGGAGTTCGAAATGAAGGACATGGGACTCCTTCACTATTTCCTTGGTTTGGAAATATGGTAGCGGGGTGGTGAACTTTTTTGTTCTCAAGGAAAGTATGCCAAATATTGGGTAAGTTTCATATGGAGATATGTAAACCCATGGACACTCCTCTTCCAATAAATTGCAGGAAAGAGGATGCTACTTTAGGATAATTAGTGGATGCTACTGTCTACAGGCAGCTAGTAGGTTCACTGATGTACTTGGTGAACACCAGACCATACATTTTCTATGCAGTTAACCAACTGAGTCAAGCTATGGTTAAGCCGACCAAGCTCTTTTGGAAGGCAGGGAAGCCTGTCTTGAGATATCTCAAGGGCACTACAAAGTATGGATTATGGTATAGACGGGCATAGGGAGTGAAGCTTCAAGGCTTCATGGATGCAGATTGGGCAGGCAGTCCATCAGACAGAAAGAGCACATTAGGAAGGATACTCAGCATAGGATCGACAACAGTTTCTCAGTACATCAGGAAGCAATGATCTATGGCACTCAGTTCAGCCGAGGCAGATTACATGGCAGCAATTCAAGCTACATGTGAGACCATCTGGATGAGAAAGATCCTGGTTGGTTTGTTTGGTTCTTAGATGGATCTGATAGTGATACATTGTGATAACCAAAGTTGCATTAAACTCTCGGTTAATCAGGTGTTTCATGATAGTTCCAAGCGCATATACATCAGGTACCACCATCTCAAAGATTGTGTTCAGAGGTGCATTATGTTACTTCAGTACATTTCCACGGAATATCATGATGCAGATATTCTAATGAAGGTGCTCACTAGGAGAAAATTTGAATACCATAGAGGTAGGATTGTGGTGGCAGATAATCCCTTACTTGTTGAGAGGGAGTGTTGAAGTCCAACAAGAAATTGCAGCACACACACTAGTGTGTTCCTAGCAATACATTAGTGTGATGACCAAATTAATTAATTAATTTGGTGCAGTGTCTAATTTAATTTTCCCTTAATTAAATTGGACAATAAAATGTAATTTTATCTCATGATCACTTGTAATAGTTAATTGAGTGTGATAAAATCAGTTAGCTCATGTATTTCAAGTTGAGGGTGGTTGGTGAGGCATTTAGAGTACTTCTATTAGTTATGGAGTTTGACTTGTAGTTGGTGCATTATTTTAATGCATGTGTAATCAGCTAACTCAGTTAGAGTCAGTTGAACTAGTTGTAATTGTTTGTTGCACTAGTGAGAGATCAACTGAATTAAATATTATTTAATTCACCATCAGTGATCTTCCATGCAACTAATGATTTACTATTAATAATTGCATGCATGTCAGTTCCAGTGGAGACCCAGTTGAGACAAAGGTTAAAGGGAGGTTAACTATCAGTCGTGTGATTAGTAGGTTGCTTGCATGAAACTAGACATCCATTGGAGTGCCCATGATCCTTTCGCAATTTTGGAATGCCAAAATTCATAAAGAATAGGGATTGCATTCATCAGGAATTGCACAAGCAAGGTAGGTTTTTTATAGGATGATAATTGGCTAAGTGTTGGCTAGTTTTGTCCAGGACAATGTAAGACAGTTGTGAGAATGCAGGAGACTCTTGTGAGAAGAGTGCATTGTAATTGTTTCATAATTCCATGGTTAATATACAATAGAATATAGAGGGGTTTTGAGCTACAAACTTTCCCCAGGAAATTATCTGTGTTTTGGCTTGATTTGATTATTTCTTTGCTTAATGTGATTGGCAATTGTGTTTAATTTTCGCAATTGATTTGAAGAAGCGATTCAGTATATAGCTTTAGTACATTGCTAGATCATATTGAATCCATTGATATACATATGTTTGTATAATTTCTACATGTGGCTAGGGGCTTCTCTCAACAAGGAGGCATCGATTATGAAGATACATTTGCTCCGAAAACAAGGTATACAATTATTCATTAATTGGTATCTTTGGCAGCATTGATGGGATGAAACATCTGCCAAATGGATGTCAAGACTGCATTTTTGAATGACACAATTGATGAGGAAGTCTATATAGAGCAACCCTTGGGATTTGAAGTTAAACATATAAAGGAATATGTTTACATATTGAAGAAAGCATTATATGGCCTCAAGCAAGCACCAAGGGCATGGTATGTTAAGATGGATGTATACCTACAAAGAGTAGGCTTCACAAAAATTTATGTTGATTTGAATCTTTATATCAAGGTTGTGAAAGGAGAAGCGGTAATCATTATTCAGTATGTAGATGATCTTCTCTTGATGGGTGTAGAAGGTCGAATTGAATAATGTAAGAAGCAACTAGCAGCATAATTTGAATTGAAGGATCTAGGATTGATGCATTAATATTTGGGCCTAGAAGTTTGGCAAGTACCTGATGAAATTTATCTAGGGAATTATGTGATCAAGATGTTGAAGAGGATTGACATGATGGATTTCAAACCAATTACCACTCTGATGATCACAAAATTGAAGAGACTAAGGTGTTTTAAATCAAGCCCTATAGATCCTTCCAAGTATAGACAATTGATTGGCTCACTGATGTACTTGGTGAATACTCGACTAGACATATGTTTTACAGTAAATGTTGTCAATCAATTCTAAGTGGAGCCGAAGCATGATCATTGGATAACAGCTAAACATATTCTGAGATATTTTCAAGGAACTATCCATTATTTCCTGAAATATGATAGGAGGAATAATGTCCACTTGATGGGATATACATATTCTGATTGGGGAGGAAGTGAGAAATATGGAAGGAACACTACAAGAGGATGTTTCAGTTTGGGATCCTCCATGGTCTCATGGATGAGAAGAAAGCAAGATACAATTTCTTTGAGTAGTGTCGAGGCTGAGTATATTGTTTCATGTGAAGTAAGCAAAAAAGCGATCGTATTAAGGAAGTTTCTATCCGATATATTTGCAGGACCTATGGACCCTACAGTGATACATTGTGATAACACCAGTTGTATACGATTGTCTGAAGACCCAGTATTTCATGGAAAGACAAAGCATATCAACAAAAAGTATCACTACATTCATAAGCTAGTTAAATATGTTGTATTGCAGCTATAGTATGTCTCCATTGATGAACAGGTAGCTGATATTTTTTTTAAAATATCTTCCTAATAAGAAGCATGTGTATTTGGGAAACAAGCTTGGTTTGTTTGATGTATCCTCCCTAGTTGAGAGGGAGATATAGGAACATCATTCTTGTCTTCACTTGGGAAGACAAAATGAAGGATTGGGTAATCATCTGGCATCTCATACTCTTTGAGAATGAGGTAGGAAATCCAAGATAAAAGTAGTCGTGGAATGATATTCTTTGAGGACTAGCTATCCAATATAAGAATAGTCCAAATAAGGTCATAATTTTTGAACACCTTAGTGGAGTATGTACCTTTAGATACAATGATGATGGTGTCTATAAATCATTGGTCTCACAAGCATTGTGTACTGATCTTCTGGAGATATATATTTTTTAGTCAAGGCCTTTCTATGTGACAATGTTGGTTGATATGATGTTATATATATGGGTTACCAATCCGAATCTTCTTATGAGATCTCTTCAGATTGATAATGTCCATGTACCATTTATGAATACCTCCCTAGTTAAGAGGGAGTGTTGAAAAATATGTAACTAGGTCCAGTCTTCATAAATATGAAATGTACTTTTGATTCTTGTATATTGTAAAATGAAAGAAAAAATATTATTATTATTATTTTTGGAGCATGGGTTTCATGCTCAATGTCTTTTATTTTATAGTTCAAGCACCCATTGAGTGCTTCTAAGGTTTTTCCTAGGTCAAGAAGTAAAAAGAGACAGTGTCACAAGTTGAAGACCCCATTGGGAACATTGTAACTTGTAAATAAAATTATTTGTGTCTTTAAATGTTTCAAAACACCCTCCAAGAGCCGCGTCCACCTTTAAGAGCCTACATATAAAAGGGAACTCCTTCTCCTTGAGATACACTCACTCATCACTCATTCTAGCGAAGGAAGAGAAAGAAAAAGGAAATGAAGAAGGAAGAGGATGAAGCATACTTTTGCTTGGAAATTTTCTCTCTCAAATGCGCTAAGGAGAACTAGGGTTTCTATCTACAAGTTCGATCTTGGAGAAAAGAAGGAAAGAAGGTCAAGCGAAGGTCACCAAGGGTCATCCTTAAGCTCCAGAAGTCATGGAGAGGCAACAGAAGGTCAAAGGAAGGCTCAAAAAGAAGATCAAATCTCACACGTGTGGCAGCAACAACTGTAGGGGGGTCAAAATTTCAAATCTACATTGGAGGCGGAAAATTCTGCAACTAAAGTTTGAAGAAGTGCTACTATAAGAGATTTGACTAGGTTTGAATGGGTTAGCACATCATCTAAAAAGGTTCGTATTGGTCTTTGAGGGTATTGTTCTCAATCTTAAGGTCTCGGAATTTGTCAATTGAAGAATCTATAAGGAAGAGAAGAGATTTGTAGTTTTTCTCTCAAGTGGAATAGCCCTAGCTTGCAGCCTACATTATGTGTTCTTGTTCCTCTTTTTTTGGTAGCTACTTGATGATTCACACATATAATAATAAATACCAAAGCTAATAAGTAAAAAGACATCACAAGAAGTTATCAAGTAAAAGAGAAATCATTCTGAATAATTGCCCTATTGATTTCTCAGCATGGTCCCCTGCCTGGAGTCATATGCTTTTGGATTTAATTTTCCAATAATATTCCTCCTTTCTGAGAAGGGAGTGGAGCTTCTTAAAAGTATCAAATTCTCTCTGCATGACCTCTAAGGAGATAGGGGCTTCCTCAATATATTCCTGGATTTAAATGAGTTGTTGCTCTGTCTCCTTTATAGGATACTGCCTCTCTGCTTTGTTTTTAGTGAGCCAAGTTTTGATGTCCTTTTTCAACCTTTTAATCTTGGTTTCCGAAATGTGGATAAGGCTTACATCCACCCACACCGACCAATATTTCCCAACTATCTCAACAAATCCCAAAGAATCCAACTGGAGAGGGGAGAACCAAAAAGGGATGGGACCAAGGTTTCGAGAGTTGGAGAGAAGGAGGTAGATGGGTCTATGGTCAGAGACTCACCAGGGGAGGATAAAGGATTGAAGGACCAGATTAGATGAGAGGAGGAGTTTAGAAGTGAGGAATCGGTCGATATGGGATGCAATATGGCCATGGCTAGAGCATTTTCTATTCCAGGTGTAGAGGAAGCGTGAAGGTTTGACATCGAACAAGCCTAGGGATAGCATCAAGTCTTCCATAGCTTCTTGGGACACATCCTGAAAAATTTTGCCTCCCCCCCCCACCCCCATTTTTCTTTTTTTACTGATGATGGTTTTGAAATCCTCTCCCATAATACATAATTGGTGTGTTTCAGGTCCATAAGGGACTGCCAACATTCCTGCTTTTATCTGAAGTGGGTAGGCATATATATATTGACAATAGTACACATTTTCTTAATGTATAAAATGTTAAAAGTTGTTGCAATCTAGTGAGTAGTTTTATTGGAGCTTACCAATTACAGATACTTAGGGTTCCACATTGTGCAGAGTCCTCCCGAGGCTCCTCTTGAACTGACAACTTCCATGTTACTTCCATTCCAAATTTTGTGTTGCTTGTTGGAGAGGTCATACTCTCCCAAATTCGTCTCCTGGAATAGTACAACTGGGGGTTTTTCCTTTTGTATTAGGGATTTTTCTTCCATAGGCCATTTCTCTGAGCCAATTCCCCTACAATTCGAGGAGATAATATTCATTATTTTCTTTTGGAAGAGTATGTCCATTTCCCGAGACTTGCCAAATTTCCTTTCTTTCCTCCTTTGTTCCCATGGTCTATTATTTGTCTAGGGAGTGTGTGTTGGTACCCTATTTCTTTGTATTTCTCTATCTGTTCCAGTTTTATTTATTTATTATATCTGCAGCCAGACCTTCTGATTTTCCTATCCTTCTATTTTGCCGCTACTTTTTTAGACTTCTCGTCCACTGGGCTTGTGATTGAAGCAGGTCATGTAATTTATTTAAAGGATAGGAAGTCGTCTTCTTCCATTTCCCCCTTCAAAGAGTATTTTGAGTTGCTACTGGTGACTTGTTCTGGGGGGGTTATCTCCTTTTGAGGAGATGGGGATGCCAGGGGAACCACTCCTTGAGATTTTGAAGGTTCAATATGAGGGTCAAGTTGGGGTGCATCCTCAGACAAAATCCTAGCAAGGGTATTATATTGATTGAAATTTTCTTCAGAACTTCCTCTTTGGCCAGAACCACTAGAAGGCATATTGCGATTACCCTGACTTGCTCCAGGTTTCAGGGTGAGGGGGATAGAGGCATTTCTGGAGGGTGGATTTTGCTATTGATTATTTCCTCTTACCTTCTTGGCTTGCTTCCATTGTTCATTTGGTCCATGTTGTTGAAGATATTGAGGAGACTTGTTATGAAACCAGCTCACACAATAGAAGAAAAGATAGATAAACGCCTTAAAAATCGGCCTTTTCGAGGGGGAAACCTCCTTTACATTACATAAATGAAAATTTCTTGGATGATACAAATGAAAAAACCTCCTTTCTATATATAGGAGTCCATGGAGTCATGATATAATCCTAGCCGACCTAAAAATAATAAAATAGGGCACAAAAATAACAGTAGTGGGCTTTTATGGGGCACAATAATAGCAATATGGGGACTACAAGGGTACAAAAATAACAATAAGGGGGCTACAATAACAACAATAAGGGACTACACTAGTAATATAGGGACCTAACATGCCCCTCTCCTTCAAAAAATTATTGTTCTCAATGCTTGAGTAGTTTTGGATGCTTCTGTATAAAATTCTCATCCTCCCATGTGGAATCTTCAATGGGCAAGTTCTTCCACTTGATGAGATACTCTGAAATTGATCTATTTCGTAGCTGTCGAGTTCTTGTTTCCGTGACTGCTTCAGATTCCAATATGATTTTTCCTTCCTCATCAAGTTCTGGAAATATTTTTTGAATTGGAAGTTTGTCATCTATAACCTTCTTTAAGCATGAAACATGGAAAATTGGGTGCACTCGGGAAGTTGCAGGAAGCTCCAATTTGTATTCCATAGTACCAATGTTTTGAAACACCTTGTAAGGACCATAGTACTTTAGCGATAATTTATTATCCTTATTAGCTTGCTTGAGGGACATTTGTTTGTATGGTTGTAGCCATAGAAATACCCAACCTCCTACATCAAAACTTCTCTCGCTGCAATGTTGATCTGCTAGTTGTTAAATTGATTTTGTGCCAAATTTAGGTTATCTTTTAAGAGTTGGAGAACTTTTTTTTGATGCTCGATGTGATCTTCCACTGCTTGAACCTTAGAATTTTCTCTTAAAGATGATGTGATGGACAGTGGATGATATACATAGAGTTCCATAAATGGGGTCATTTTTGCTGCAGTATGGAAGAAAGTGTTATACCACCATTCATCCATAGGTAACCACTTGACCCATTGTGTTTATTTATCAAATAAAAAACAATGAATATATCCTTTCAAACATGTATTCACTATCTCAATTTTCCCACTGGATTGAGGAAGATAAGATGAGCTATTAGCTACTTGAGTACCTAAACAAGAAAATAATTCCATCCAAAAATTTCCAGTGAAAATGGGATCTTTGTCGCTTACAATAATCTTTGGGTTTCCATGTAGCTTTTGAATTGTTTCCATAAATGTTGTAGAAATTGTACTTGCTTTAAATGGATGAGATAATGCACAAAAGTGTGCATACTTGGTAAGAATATCAACTATCGCCATGATGACACTCTTTCCTTTGTACTTGGGTAAACCTGTGATAAAATCCATTGAAACCTCCTCCCAACGTTGACTTGGAATGGATAAAGGTTGTAGAAGACCCGAGTTCTTAATTGTCTCAACTTTATTTTGCTGGCAAACCAAACATTCTGCCAAAAACATTTGAATATTAGATTTAAGGCCATCCCAAAAAATTATTTCTTCACCTTGTGGTAAGTTTTTAAAAATTTCAAGTGTCCTCCTAAGGGAGAGGTGTGCAATTCGAAAAGAATCTTTTGTTTGAGTTTTGAATTCTTACAAAGATATAAGCGATATTTGCAGGATAAGGAATAATTTTTCCAACTAAATGTATCATATGTACTGGGATCTTGCTAGAACTTTTGAATGAATGTCCACACTTCTTCATCATTATTCCATTCCTCCATTGCTTTGGTTATCCAATATGGTTGGATAATAGAAATGGCACAAAGCAATGCTTCCACCTCCTCATCCTTTCTTGAAAGTGCATCTACAACAACATTTAGGTTCCCTTTTTTGTAGATGATTTCAAATTCATAACCCAACTTCTTTGTGACCATTTTTTGTTGCTCTTCTGAAAATAGTCTTTGTTCCAATTATTATTTAAGACTATCATGATCAATTTTTACCTGAAGTGTCTTCCCATCAGGTAAGGTCATCATTTCTTTAGTGCATGTAGTATTGACAAGATTTCCTTCTCATAAATAGCTTTCTGTAAATACTTTCCTTTGATTGTACGACTTTCAATAGCAATGGGTCTTCCTTTTTGCATTAAAACAACACCAATTCCATTTATTGAGGCATCACATTCCACAATAAAGGTTTTTTTGAAGTATGGCGTAGATAAGGCCGGTGCTTGGCACATTGCCTCTTTAAGATGTTTAAAGACCTTAGTTGCTTTAGGAGTCCATGAAAATGCATCTTGTTATAGGTGTTGCTATTCTTCCATAATTATTAACAAACTTGAGATAATACCTTGTTAACTCGAGAAATATTCGCAACTGGTTTATGGTTGTGGGGACTTTCCATTCCGTAATGGATTTAATTTTGTTAGGGTCTACCTTAACACCCTCTTGATATGCAATATGACCCATATATTCCACCTTTTTTACTCCAAAGAAACATTTGAAGGTTTTTGCATATAATTGTTTCTCCTCCAATAGTTTGAGCACCTTGTCAACATGTTGAACATGATCCTTCCAAGACCTGTTGCAGATTAGTATATCATCAAAAAATACTAACACAAATTTTCTAAGGAAGGGGTTTGAAAATGGAATTCATCAACCCTTGAAATGTAGAAGGTGCATTGGTAAGGCCAAAAGGCATGACCAAAAATTCATAATGACCCTCATGAGTTCAAAATGTTGTTTTCAAAATATCTTAAGTCTTCATTCTAATTTGATGATATCCTGAGCAAAGATCCAACTTGGTAAAATAAATTACTCCATGTAATTCATCCAATAATTCATCAATCACAAGAATGATAATTTTATCTTTAATAATGAGCTTATTGAGCTCCCTATAATCTAGACACATGCACCATGATCCATCCTTCTTATGCACCAATACTACTAGAGCAGAGAAAGAACTTTGATTAGGTTGAATTATACCAGCCTCTAACATTTCTGCAATCATACATTCAATTTCTCTCTTTTGTACATAATGATATCTATAAGGCTTGATGTTTGGATGAACACTTCCTGGAATCAAACGAATAGCATGATCATGATCACGAATAGGTGGGATTCCTTTGGGAGTTTCAAACACCTTGGAATGATTTTCCAAGACTTTTTGGAGATCTAGAGAAATAGATGATTTTGATGTTGGAATTTCTAGTGATCATAATTGTGTGATTATTCCTCATTGTTCTTTCTTCAAAAGATTTTTCATGAAATTAGAGGTTATTATCTTTCCTGGCTTCCCTGTGATACCCCATAATTGAACTTCCTTTCCTTCCAAAAAGAAATTCAAGAAAGTTTCCTGAAAATTAAAAGCTACCATCCCCAAATATTGTAACCACTATACTCCTAGTACAACATCAACACCTCCCATTGGAATGGAAATCATTGGAATATTCAATACATATCCCCCCATGGTTAGCTTGATATTATGGCATTTTCCAAAGCAATTTATAGTTCCTCCATTTGCAACCATCTCTTGACACTTTGGTGCTGGTATAGGAAGCAATTCAATTCCTTGGCTACCTTACAATGAATAAAATTATGGGTACTACCCTAATCAATCAACATTATTACATTTTTATTCTTAATATGTCCTTATATCTTGAGAGTTTGAGGAGTGGTAATTCCTGCGAGTTCATTACAGGATATGGTCAGACTCATTTCTTCTTTCTCTAGGGTTGGTTCCTGGTGTATATCCTCTTCTTTTGAAGTTTCTTGTTCATTTTCTTCCCCCTCTTCACAACCTATGTAAAATAATTTATTCTCAACACACTTATGACCTTTAGTGTATTTGCTATCACAACTATAGAAAAACCCTTTTTCTCTTTTTTCTTCCAATTGTTGTGGTGTCAACCTTCTAGGTTGTGGAAGTATAGGAGTAGCAACACTTCCATATTCATAGATGTGAGTGGTAGGCTTCATTGTCGCCATAATTTCTACTTTCAATTTTTCTTGCTAACCTAAATGCCTTCTCCAATGAATCAGGTTCCCAAAGGTAAACCTCGTTTTGGATGTTATCCTTTAAAGTCCCTATGAAGACATCAATCTTATGTTCTTCTGGAATATTATTTACCCTTATATTCAATTTTTGGAAGTCCTCAATGTGCTCCACCATTGAACCCTTTTGTTTGATATTTATCAATTGGTTAAATAAGGTGTTTCTCTTTGTATCCTAATAATGTGTTATCATTTCCTCCATAAAAATAGACCAAGTGAAATTTTTTTTACAAGAGCAAAGCCATCGATACCATACAAATGTATTTTTTTCTAAATATAAAGTTGCAATGTGTACCTTTTGTGTGTTTTTCACATCATGGAGATCAAAATATTGCTCCATCTATAGTATTCGTGTTACGAGATCCTTTCCATCAAACTTCCTCATATCGATCTTTGGAATATGGTGGGTCTTCAATCCAACATTAGAGTTTATGAAATCACGATTAACATATATTTTGTTCTCATCATGAGTTTCCTCTACTACCATTTCACCATTAGGAATAATTTATTATATCAACTTTGTCAAACCTTTCTTCAAACCATCCATGTCTACTTTTAGATATTTCTTCATTTCTTCCATGTTGCCTTTCATTTTTCATAGACCTTAGCTTCCATGCCATCCATTTTAGCTTCCATGTCATTTTTCAAACCATCCGTCTTAGCTTCCATGCCTTTCTTCAAACCATCCATCTTAGCTTCCACGCCTTTCTTCAAACCATCCATCTTAGCTTCCATTTTATTTTATGTTACTCTTTGTGAGACCAAAATTTGTTGCACTTGGTCTTGTAATTTTAATATATCATGTTGCAATTCTTCCTCTTCATGAGTCATAGCAGAGCCTTCTAAGGGCTTAATGGACGTTAAATTCTTTTTAGGGGGAATTTTAGAACCCAATAATGATATCTATGCTTTAATATGCCCTTGTAATCCCTTCAAACTGAATATTCAAACAAGACTAATGTAATTTAAAAATAAAAAATAAAAAATTACACACCCTTTTCTTGCTTTTGAGGAGCTCGATATTGAAACTGATGTATCTCTGTAATTTCGGATCCCCAAGATTTTATCTTTAGTCATTTAGTAGCCCTCTAAATCTTCTTTCCAATGCCATAGGTCTGACTTGATTTCGATTCTTCAAGGAAAAGTGCCCAATCTCCCACAATGACCTAATTATGGACAGGTTCAATAGAGAGAACTTGTATGACATGCCATGTGTCATTGTTTCCTCCTTCGGCTATGAAATCGATAAACATGAAATGACAGTCCATGTAATTTCAGCCACTTTTTACATAATTCCAATCTAATGCTCAGAGAGAGTGTTAAGACAATTTTCCCAAGGTCAACTATTTGAGATGAAATTCGGGAGCCTTCAAATACCCTAACTTCCACAGATCATATCTCTGAAAATATTGCGAACCAAGATCTGAAATTTTTACACAAAGTGCCTCAGGATTTCTTCACAAATGGGATTTTTTTTAGCTTCGGAACCTTCGTAGAAAAAACGTTATAGCGAAAATTCCATGATGAACTGTTTGAAGTAGCGAAACCCTGGAATCCAAAGCTCTGATACCAAATGTTATGAAACCAACCCACAAAATAGAAGATAAAATAGATCAACACCTTAGAAATAAGCCTCTTCGAGGGGGAAACCTCCTTTACATTACATAAATGAACAATTCTTAGATGATACAAATGAAAAAAACCTCATTTCTATATATAGGAGTCCATGGGGTCACAATATAATCGTAAACGACCTAACAATAATAATGTAAGGGCACAACAATAACAATAGTGGGATTTTATGGGGCACAATAATAATAATACGGGGACTACAGGGGTACAACAATAACAATAAGGGAGCTACACTAACAACAATAAGGGACTACACTAGTAATATAGGGACCTAAAAAGACTGCGTTGTTGGACATCATTTAGAAAAGTGGTCATATTCATGACAAAGCTTGCTTTTAAAGGGTTGGTCATAGTATACCTCTTGGATATGTTCCATACAAATCTTGGCACAGGCATAAAGCCCATACTTTTTTCTCTTCACTATCTATATATTTTCCTGAAGAGTTTCCAATCGATCTGAAGGTTGCATCATTCCAGCAATGTCATGGGAGATAAGGAACTTCACCCATACTGGGACGGTTGAGGGGACGTCATAATCAGGGTTGAATTTAGGGCTCCATATATCAAGGTAAAGACCCTGAGGACCCATGAAGTACGGGCCGCTACGAAAGACTAAGTCTATATATGATTTGTTTTCAAAATAGAAAGTGTAAGAACCCTTACCAAAAAACGAGGAGATCACTTCCCCATTGATGAGATACTTCAAGTTCTTCTTGACCCAAGTCCTTACAGAATGGGGGGAGGGCCAAAGGCCCATAAACTGTCCAATGAGACCTCGCTCATCCAGCTAAAAAGCACATGAACAAGCATGAGGGGTCTTTATTTTGATCTTCGGTATTGCATCATCTTTCTTCACAAATTGGTGCCGAATTTCTGAAAGTTTGGACCTGAAGCCACAAGAGCTTTGAAGGAATTGACTTCTAAATCCAAGTCCAAGGACTGGGCTGGCCCAACCATGACAGGCTGACTGACCAAACGCAGAGGGGAAGTGCAAAAAAATAGAGGGAAAGCAGAGATGACAGAGGAGAAGGCGAATTGAGAAAGAGGGAGGCAAACTAGAAGGCGGTCACAACGCAAGTCCATCCACAACTTTACAATCCTCTCTCAACTTATTATTATTATAATAATAATTAATAATTATTATATATATTATAATAATAATTAATAATTATTATATATAATATGAAAAATATACATGTTTTTTTCATTATAATAAAGTTCATTATATTTATTTTGTTATTTGTAAAAATTTAGCATAGATGAGAAAAATCCCAATTATTCATAAAACCATTCCAAATAAACTAAATTGACTATTAAAATATTAATAAGTTAAAATGAAATTAATGTGTTTAGGGGGTATTTTATTAAACAAATAATTATATATACATGTAATGATTATGTTAGGGTTTTAAAATTAATGTTAAAGGGATATTTGGTATATTATTGATTCAAATAAATTATTAGAGAATATATTATAGTTAGGATTTATAAAATCAAGTATCTTTTGTAGTATTTTAAGTTAAATGTGTTTCTTAATTATGTGCTTATGTTAGAGTTATAGTAGTTGGATAACAATTATTATTATTATTATCTCTTATATATAATATGAGGAATATATATGTTTTTGTTCATTATAATAAAGTTTATTTTGTTATTTGTAAGAATTGAATATAGATGGAAAGAATCCCAATTATTTATAAAACTATCTCAAATGAACTTAATTGGCTATTAAAATATTTATTTATAAATATTATAATTATTTTTCATTAATTGGAAAAAATCACTCAAAAATTTATAATGGCCTATAAAAACAATTATTTATAAATATTATTATTATTAAGTTTGCATTCTCAAAAAATTATAATTGCCTATAAAAATAATTATTTATAATTTATTTTTATTTTTATTTTTTTTCTGTAAGTTAGGTTAAACTATATTAGATCAAAAGAAACTTTACATAGGCATTGGGCTGAGATGGTAAGCGGTGCTTAATCATTCCCAGTCTTAGAGGCTTTTAAAATAGCGCAGGTTTGGGGCTGCCTCCTAGGAGGAAACCAACCCCTTTATAGCATCAACTAATAATTATTTACATAGTATGTTGTGATACATATAAAAACAAAAGATCTATAGTAGGTGCTGAAATAACAGAAAACATAAGAGCTGAGCAACCGCGTAGTCATGGAGTTCCTTCATCATCCTCTGTTGTAGGGTCCTCCTCTTCGATGCGACATCTGTATTCCTGCGCGATGGACTCCTCCTCAGCAGAAGGCACATGTGAGGGCTTTGTATCGGCCGCGCAGAAGATAGGAGCGACTCGGTACTCAGCATCTGGAACTCTCGTCCAAACTCCATCCGAATCCATTATCCACATGTTTGTGTCCTCCTTTGAGGCCTCTTGAACCGAGGGAGGCTCATTTTTTTCGAGGAGTGGGCTCAGAGTGCGCAATTTTGGACTTCCTGAGGCCACTTTTGCCCCTCTGATTCTTCAGAGCTAAGACGATCTCATCCTAAGGCGATCTCATCCAAGATGCGCTCAGACAATTGTGGTGCTTCCTTATCATGGTTTCCAGAAGAGGAGCCTTCAATGGATTCCAATCGATAGTCTTGTCCACGTTGATATCGACCCATGAATGCACCTCTTTGGCTACCCCTGATAGTATTTTGGTGCTGACGCAGAGCCAAGGGGGGGGCTTACAGGCAGAGAGAGAGAGACCAATCGAAAAGCGATGAAGTGCTCAACAGGAGAGCGTGCAGCAAAGAAGCATAGTGGGGGATTCGCAACAGAGGGTTGTGCAACAGGGGGCGCAGCAATGGTGCCTGCCTTAGAAAGCATGCAGCAGAATGAATCCAAAGAAGCTGGGAGTTACAGAGGGAGGCGCACAACCAGGGGGGACCCCGCGGGGGGCGTGCAGCCTGGAGGGAATCAGCGAGAGAAACACCATGCACCGTAGCACAAGTAAGGTGGTGCGCGTCAAGGAGAGCACGTAGCAGGGGGAGCACGCGGGGGAACTGAAATAGCAACGGAATGGCAAGGGAGGAGGTGGAGAAGGCTCTGGAGACCAACTGGAGCAGCGAAAGGATGACAAAATGAGGAGAGGTCGTGCCTTTTGAAGACCTGTGGGACGAGTGCATATGCTATGTGATTTTGTGGCATGTTCGCATATGCGAGTTGGGAGAGTTCACTTGAGATTGCATGTGATTTAGTGTATGGCAGAAGATCAAGTGCAACAGAGTGCCCATGTGAATGATTGCTGAAAGAAGGTTCCGCATTAAGTTAAAGCTGATTGTGCAAGACATCGTCAACCTGTACATAGGAAGCACTGGCTTCACACATACACGATATGTCACCCACATCCAAGATATTTATAAATATTATTGTTATGAAAGAAGTGAGATTATTAAATCATTGTTATTATTGATAATGTTGATATTACCGTGATAAAATATGTTAATAGATTTTTAATTGTTACGATGGTTAATGTTAATAAGGTCTATTGTTATGATGATTATAATCCTTCCAACCTTTGCATTCAAATTTCAACCCTTCCCTGTTACAGTCCGACCTTTTCTAGTGTTCAAATTTTACGTCAGCTAAACATAATTTTGATCTTCCTGTTTTTATCATTCCAGACGAGAAAGTTCGACTGTGGAGCGGTCTGTTATATGGTTGCACTTTGAAGAAGAAAACACTGAAAATTTAAGCAGAAGGAGGTGAGGCGAATTGAATATATTTCAATTCCAGAAGGATTCATTCTTTTCAAAATTTATGCCACGAAATGAGAAATCTATAAAAGCGGTCAAGTTTCAATCTCATTCACGCGCCATGGTGTGACATTTTTCATTTTAAGAACTTTCAATCTCATAAAATTTCAACAACCTGTTAAATGAGAATCAGAACTAAAATCAGAAATATCATAATTTTCAACTTTCGAAAAAAATAAATAAATTTAGCTTCTATTAAGAAAATATCGGAATTCAAGATTTCCGGAAGCCCAGAGGCAGACTGTAATATTACCTAGAGAAGATTGAGGGGTTAGGGTTTTCGGATATGCTTCTACATAATTACCTTGAGAGTCAGGACGGATTCTTCCCAGAACTGAAATAGTGGACCCTTTTGTACTTGCAAGTACCTCTTTTTGTGACCCAATGCCCTGTAGATTATGACGAATTATAAGTTCTAAGAATTTGTTTGTTTATATGTTTCGTGCAATAATATCATCAACATAAGACGCGTATTTAATTCAGTGACGCAGCTGGTGAGCTGAGGATATGGGATCTGGTCCGACACAAAACAATATCATCCTACAGGTATGTTATATATTACACTGTTTTATGCTTCTCAAACTTGCATTGAATTGGAAAACCTCTATGCTTAGCATTGATCAATATTACATATTACATAATTCACAATCCAGCAGCTGGTGTCATTGGAATTGCCACAAGTTCTCTGCTGGCAAATAAAGTTCTGAGGTAGAAATAGTCTTGTCATGGTTTTACTATTCTAAGTCAGGGATTGGTTAGCGTCTATTTTTATTAATTTTGAAAGAGGGCATTGTATGTGTCATTTTCCAAGTTTGATTCCTTGTGTTATCATTTCAAAATGGACATGGGTTCTTCATTCTTGTGCTGCGGGATTAAGTTGATACGATTTTGAACGATTTTATGTTAAAATATATAATTACTTCCTCATGCAGAAGTTAGACAATCAGTTAAGTGAATTAGTTGAGTTGAGTTACAGTTAGATTTGGTGAGTGAGTTAAGCGAGTTGATTAAGTTCAGTTATGAGTGACAGTGTGTGCATGTCAATTAGATTAAATACCCTTCATGGGTTCATTGTATTAAGAGTGTAAAAGAGAGTAAGAGAGTTTTATGATTCAGAGTTTTGGATTAATTGAAGAGCCGCAGCTCATTATTCATGTGTGAAATCTTTGCGTTATATGTGTGATTGAATCCTCTGCCTTTCCAACAAATTGGTATCAGAGGGAGGTCACAGAGAACGGAGGAAACACGGATTAGCAATCATTCGTGGGTGACAAGGAATTTTTTTTTTTTTTCGCGTTTTTACGCTATAACACAGCTGTTAATTACTGACAAAGCATTATAATGCTGGATCCCACTGTCGAGAACCGCATTAAAAACGAAGAGCATCTTGAAATTTCATTGCGTTAAGGCGCTAACGCAGCACATAGTGTCGAGGAGAGCGTTAGCACACGGAGATATTGAAGCTCAGACGTGTTACTCTTATAAAAAGCACGAAAGTTAATGAAGTTCGGATTAGAAGTATTTCAAACAAGCGTATTTTAACTTAATACGACTCTCTCTTAATGCACGTGAGGTGAATTTTTTTTTCAAAAGGCGAATTTCAAAAGCTATTTGCAAACGTTCCTTTTTAAGTGGGGATTATAATAAAGTATTTTTTTTTAAGGGGCCTTTCATAAGCGTATTACAAAGAGGCTTTTAAAGGTGGACTTTTTATAATAAGGTTTTTTTTAAGAAAGGATATTTTTTTTATATAAAGATTCTTTTTTAATAAAGAAATTTATACATTAAAAAAAAAAAATAATAATAATAATAATAATAATAAAACTTAGGGTTTTATTATAAGGATTTTTTTTTTTGAGTTTTGCAAAGCATATCAAAAAATTTTAGGGTTTCAGTAGTGAACTTGTGTTTGAAGAAAGATGGCTACAAGCAGCTTTCAACCACAACTTCCTTCTTTCAATGGGAAGGATTACGATATGTGGGCCATTAAGATGGAGACTATGCTAAAAGCGCGTGATGTCTGGGATCATGTCAAGTATGGGTTTGCAGAACCTCAAGATGAGGCAGAAAAACGAGCCCTCAGTAATGCAAAGAGGGAACAGTGGAAGAAAGATAAGCGGAAGAATGTGCAAGCATTGCTTCTGATCCAGCAGGGAGTAGATCGAGCCATGTTCCAGAAGATCATGATAACCTCGTCAGCAAAGGAGGCATGGGACACCTTGGCAACCAGCTATCAAGGTATGGCCAAAGTTAATATTGTTAAATTGCAGAATACTAGGAGAGATTTCGAAGTTCTGCAGATGAAGGAGACAGAGGACATTGATTCCTTCATGAATAGGGTCATGTCTGTCGTCAATCAGTTAAAAATCTATGGCGAAGATATTAAAGATCGAACAGTGATCGAGAAGGTTCTTCGATCCCTGTCTACCAAATTTGATGTTGTGGTAGCAGCCATAGAAGAAGCAAAGGACTTGGAAAAACTCACAATTGATGAGTTGATGGGATCCCTTCTATCGCATGAAGCAAGGATATACAGAAATAAGGATTCCACTTTGGAAACTGCCTTCCAAAGTCAAGTCTATATTTCGAGAGGTCGAGGCAGAGGTCGATCAAGAGGCAGACGACGAGGCAGCAACTATGGCGGTCACAGAGATGGCCGAGACGATCATGAGCATCACCATGGAAGCAGCAGCAGCAGAAGCTTTCATAACAATCAAAGGTCTGACAAATCTAAGGTAAAGTGCTATTACTGCAATAGATTTGGTCATTATGCTCGTGATTGTAGGAAGAAGATTGCAGATCAAGGCAATCAGAGAGCTAATGTTAGTACATAAAATACTGACTCTATGTTTCTAGCATGCAACACCATGCATGCACTATCTGATAAGGTCTGGCTATTAGACAGTGGTTGCAGTAACCACATGACAGGAAACAAGGATTTGGTTGCTAATTTGGATGTCACGGTGCAGATAGAGGTCAAGTTGGGTACTGACAAGACTGTGGCTGTAGATGGCAAAGGAGTGGTCAACATTGTGACCAAGCAGGGGGAGCCAAAGACCATATCAGAGGTATACTATGTCCCTGGACTCAAACACAATCTGATTAGTGTTGGTCAATTGATGCAGAAAGGATACAAAGTTATCTTTCAGGGGAAACAGTGTGTTATTTACGACAAATCCCCAAGCAAGCAGTTGATTGCAAAGGTGCAGATGATGAGGAACAGACTCTTTCCTCTTATTATGAACTACAATGATCAGGTTAGTTCTTTTACAACTGCATGTTCTGATGCATACTGGTTATGGCACTTTCGGTTTGGACACTTGCATTTTTCCGGTTTAAGATTGTTGCAACAGAAACAGATGGTCAGAGTTTTACCTCCCATCAAAGAAACTGCTAGCACTTGTGAGTGTTGCATCTTGGGAAAGCAACACCATGAAATTTTTCCAAAAGGAGTTTCCTACAGAGCAAAGAAACCACTTGAATTGGTGCATACCGACTTGTGTGGTCTATGAGGACACAGTCGATTGGTGGAAGTTGTTACTTCCTCACCTTTATTGATGATTATAGTAGGAAGACTTGGGTTTACTTTTTCAAGCAAAATTCTAGAACTTTTGCAAAGTTCAAAGCTTTGGTAGAGACCCAAAGTGATCGACAGATCAAGGTATTAAGATCTGATCGTGGTGGCGAATATGATTCGAAGGCATTCCATGAGTACTGCAAACAACATGGAATCAGAAGACAGTTTACGACCAGATACACACCACAGCAGAATGGTGTAGCAGAGAGGAAGAACCGAACAATCATGAACATGACAAGGAGCATGTTGAAAGCAAGACACTTGTCTAACAAGTATTGGGCAGAAGCAGTTGCATGTGCTGTTTATGTGATAAACAGATCTCCTACAAAGAGCGTGATGAATAGAGTTCCAAAAGAAGCATGGTCAGGTATGTCTTTCAGTGTATCTCATTTCAGAGTTTTTGGATGTGTAGCCTATGCACATGTGCCTAATCAAATAAGAGGCAAATTAGATGATCAAAGTGAAAAATATGTATTTACTGGTTATAGTGAGCAGTCAAAAGCTTACAAATTGTATAACCCTGTCACAAAGAAGACAATCATTAGCAGAGATGTTGTGTTAAAAGAACAAGAGTCATGGAATGGGACTGTAGACACACTAACCGATGCTCAAACACCATTGATGGAGGATGATCTTGTAGAAGAAGAGGAGCAGCAAGAACCAAAAGAGCAGACACCAAACAAAGTCACACCAGCAAGGACTCCCAGATTTTCAGAGCAACATGGATCTTCAAGTAGATCCACAGATCAGAATTCTCCAAGCAGCGAATCAGGTAAGAAAAAGATGAGAAGTTTGAAGGATATTTATGATGATTTGGATGTTAGTTCCAATTTTGCATTGTTAGCATTCCAACCTTCTTCGTTTGAAGAAGCAATCAGAGATGACAATTGGGTGCAAGCTATGGATGAAGAGATGAATTCAATTGAAAAGAATTATACATGGGATTTGGTTGATTTACCAAACGATAAAAATCTCATTAGTGTGAAGTGGGTATACAAGACCAAAGTGAATGAGAAAGGTGAGATTGACAGATTTAAAGCAAGACTTGTAGCAAAAGGATTCTCGCAGCAATTGGGAATAGACTTTGGATAAACTTTTTCTCCGGTCGCCAGATTGGATACTGTAAGAGCAGTTCTAGCGACAGCAGCTCAGAATAAGTGGAAAGTATATCAGATGGATGTCAAATCAGCCTTCTTGAATGGAATTTTAGAAGAAGAAATTTATGTGCAGCAGCCTCCAGGTTATGAAGTTGAAGGACAAGAAGATAAAGTTTACAGATTGAAGAAAGCGCTCTATGGATTGAGGCAAGCACCTAGAGCATGGTATAGCAGAATCGACAGTTATATGATCAAGAATGGATTTTGTAGAAGCAGCATTGATCCTACCTTATACACAAAGGTAAATGAGCATGGACAGATTTTGATAGTTTTCTTATATGTTGATGATATGATTTTTACAGGTGATCTTGAAATAGATGAATTTAAAGCAGCCATGATGAAAGAATTTGAGATGACAGATCTGGGTCTCATGAAATATTTTCTTGGTATTGAAGTTGAGCAATCTGAAAAAGGCATTTTTATTTGTCAAAATAAGTATGCAACAGATTTGCTGAAAAGATTCAGGATGGATAATTCCAAACCTGTACCTACACCAGTTGCAACAGGTACAAAGTTGAGTAAGGATGATGAAGGGGCAGATGTCAATCCAACTCTATTCAAAAGATTGGTTGGTAGCCTCATGTATCTCACAGCTACAAGACCAGATATTATGCAGGGAGTGAGTCTGATTTCCAAATTCATGGAAACTCCAAAAGACACACATTGGAGTGTTGGAAAAAGAATTCTGAGATACATAGCAGGAACCAGAGATTATGGCATAATGTATGCAAGTACAAAAAAGAAAGAATTGATTGGTTATACAGATAGTGATTTTGCAGGAAGTTTGGATGATCGGAAGAGCACATCCGGTTATGTGTTCCATCTCGGTTCAAGAGTGATAGCATGGGCATCTAAGAAGCAGCCTATTGTTACACTATCATCAGCAGAAGCAGAATATGTAGCAGCAACTTCAGCATCATGTCAAGCAGTATGGTTAAGAAGAGTATTGGATGGACTCAAGCAGAAACAGCAAGGATCAACAACGATACACTGTGAAAACACATCAGCGATTGCACTATCCAAGAATAGTGTGTTTCATCAAAAGAGTAAGCATATTGATAATAGATATCATTTTATTCGAGAAATAGTGAACAATGGAGAAGCTCACTTGAAGCCTTGTAGAACGAGTGATCAATTGGCTGATATCTTTACAAAGCCATTAGCAGTAGATTTGTTTGAGTTTCATAAAAGAAACTTGGGATTTGTAAGCCTAGCTGAGACATAGACCAGCAGGCATGTTTGAGTTGTCATGAGTTATGTTTTAGTTTAGAGGTTGTAATTAAGGGGGAGTGTTAAAATATATAATTACTTCCTCATGCAGAAGTTAGACAATCAGTTAAGTGAATTAGTTGAGTTGAGTTACAGTTAGATTTGGTGAGTGAGTTAAAGAGTGAGCTAAGCGAGTTGATTAAGTTCAGTTATGAGTGACAGTGTGTGCATGTCAATTAGATTAAATACCCTTCACGGGTTCATTGTATTAAGAGTGTAAAAGAGAGTAAGAGAGTTTTATGTTTCAGAGTTTTGGATTAATTGAAGAGCCGCAGCTCATTATTCATGTGTGAAATCTTTGCGTTATATGTGTGATTGAATCCTTTGCGTTTCCAACATTTTAGCCAGGGTAGAGATGGAATTGTTAAATGCTGGGAATTCGTGGACTATGCTTTGTCAAGGTATAGCTTACCTGTCCAGATTATTTTCCCATTTCACATTTTGAGGCAATATAACAATAGAGGGGTGATCATATTATTATTAATATTCCAGATTCTAGCTGAGAACTAGGACTATTTTGAAGTCCACTCAAAATTTATAAGTTATTTTATTTTGTGCTAGATGTGGCCATGGTTTGTCAGAAGGGTAGACATTGTGAAAGCCTGAAATAGAGAATGATGGATTGAATATGCTGAGGTTTGCAGGCAGCCCTTATTTACTATAAAGACAAACTCACACCACTTTTGCAAGTTGAATCTATCCAAGATTGTGGTTTCTTCATCTCAAAGGGGAAAATCTTTCCTGGCCGAGGCACAAAAGAAAATGGACCCTTCAACAATGCAAGGAATTGATGGATCTAAGAAAGATATTGAAATGCTCAGAAGACTTTTGACATGGAGGGGGGAATTCATAAGAAAGAGATGGATTCTTTTCCTTGTTGCAGTCCTGATCGGGTCAGAGAAATAGAAGTGAAAGGAGAAATCAGAGAAATAGAAGTGAAAGGAGAAATCTTGTTGCAAACAGGAGGTCCGAGTCAACTCCTGGATGCTCATGCAAAGCATCATTCTCTTGCAGATACAGGATAACCACTAGACTTTAGTTTTATAATTGACTCTAGCAAAATACAATACCAAAGTTGTATGTATTTTGTGGTTGTATTGTACCACCAGGTTATTGTCTTCAGGAGGGTACAAAGCAGTATATAACCTTCAATTCTTAGACTGGGAATCATAAAGCACTTCGTGATATAGAAGATACAGAACATTGTAAACTGGGAGTATTTTTTCATATGAACACCAAAATAGAATGTGTGACTAACTTTTAGTTTCGGGAAAAATATGGTGAAAACTGGGTACAAACTTGATGTCATGGAAGCATTCCCTAATTTGCAGAATGATACTGTAATAAAACATTTCAATGTTATAGATGGTTAGCAAATTGGAAATAAAAGTAGAAGTCCTTTCAATCAGATGGGAAGGTAATGTTCTATGGCCACGTGCACACACTTCTTGCTCATCAATTAAAACATCAAATCATTGACATTTTGATTTTTCAGAGTTCCATGTTTTAGTTTCAGTCCCCTTTGATAGAAGTGTCCTAGGGCATGTATTCCTCACTACAGGTTCATGCTCCAATGGTCAACCAATGCATCATGGGTTCATCTTCTTAGGTTTCAGACTTATTATTGGTCATTGTTCAATGTTCATCCCTTACATTTATTCTTTTGAGAGTGAAATACATCCTTTAGTTTTTGTGGCACTAAAGTCTGAACAAAGTAGAATTTATCTTTTGGTTAATAGTGATTTAACTGTTCTATAACAGGTTCATTCAGATCAAGGTATTATGATAACATGAAAATAGAACACATAAAAAAGACCAAGATATCTTGAGAGAGTTACATGTATTTTATTGATTAAAATGTAAAGTGAAAGCCCTCCTATAAAAAGATACATACTAGTCAATGTGAAAATTCGTGTTACACGGAATCCTACTGCAGCAACTGATGGAAAATCTTCTATTTTTTATTTTACTTTAACAAATTAATTATTGTTTTCTACAAAAAAATATCGAAATCCATTCACTACAACCTACACAACTAAACTGTGGAAGAAATACAAGTGTGGAAACAAATCTGAACACACATAGATTACACAACCATCTGACACAATTATTTTTGGACTAATGTGGGAAAACCCAATGTGGGAAAACCAGTGCTGCAGATCTGAGGGTTTATGTTATTATGCAGTAAATTCTGAGTACAAATCTATGATTAATGGGACTGTCAAATCATATAGAAAAACTGACAGAAGAGATCTCGTGAGACAAACCTCAGTCCTCAACGGGAAATTGGCATTGAATTGCACCAAGGCTGGAATGCCCTGCGAAGTGACTACGTCACTCTGTGCAGTGAATGCATCACAACTTGGCTGCCCTTTTGCCTCTGCACTGGTCTCATTGTTGGCTGGAGACTGAGCCTTTGGAAAATCTCTTGAGGGTCTGACACTGGCTCTGTGATGTCTCCTCAGCAGGAAAATGTATTTCCCTTTGGCTCTGTGCAGTGACTACGTAAGCACTACATCACTGGCTCTGCACTGATGTTGTGGCTCTCTTTGACTCTGTTGATGTGTACTCTCTGGCTTAGGAAACCTTCCAACCAAAACTACTACCCATCACTGCAATGAAGAATCACTTAGATATGATCTTCGTCCGAGCACTGCTCCGTCAGAAGAATTCGATCTCTAGATTCTCTATGTCTCCACAAATCTATTTTCTAAATGACCCTTCAAGTCTTTCTTATAATCTTCTCGTTGAAACTTCAGCGACCCAGATTATATCTCTAATCAACGACTAAGATTAACTTTTGACTTGATCCATGTATTCTAGATCATTTTCACTCATCTTCTATTAATATACTTTAATTATTTTGTTTTCCTAAGTTTGGACTTAGGGTCCCTTTAAAAATAATTAATTATTTCTATAGAATACAATCCGAGTGGAATTTCACCAAACTCTTTCTGGGTTATTTAGAATACATGTGTTGAAGCCTCTCCACAAAATTTGAGACTCAGAGCACATGCGATGCTACCCCAAATCAACACTCCCTCTTAGCGAGGAATGTGCTCTAAAAATATGCTCTGCTGCATATTGTTCTGACTTTGAAGCATATTCCTTTGCGCTGCTAATGTCTGACACTCTATCCATCAAAATCTATGCAAATGTTGCATTTGTACTTTTTTCGACACTACCATTGTTAACACTACATCCGTACTGCAACTCCCTCTGAATTCTACATCCATGTTGTTGCTGACTCTGCCACTGCCAACTACTACTGCACTACATCATAGTTGCTTTCTGCAACTGAAAAACATCCAAAATTGGACAAGTATACAGTATCTCGGTGATAAATATCTGACTTCTGCTAGCCTATGCGCTGCCTCTCTGAAGCCACTACACTGCTGCTGCTCTGTATTGCGTCCCTCTACACTGCTGCAACACTACTCTTCACTACTCAAACTCTGGTGTTGCTAACCACTGCGATGTCACTTCAGCACTCCTCTGCACCAACTGGCACTAGTCCATCCTGCTACTGTTGTTTTGGGCTCCCGTAGCAAGGTGATGATCTAAGAGGTGGACTCCTCAAGGATCTTGCCCATCTTGTAGATATTTGGGTCTACAACTCCAAATCAGCCCACCTCCCTCCTCGAGGTATATGAGCAATCATAACAAGCTCCTCCTCCTCCATCTTTGTTTCTCTGGCCCGAGGATCATGTTTCTCGTCCTTGTCCCTCTTCTTGAGAAGACACTGTGTGGCGTAATGCCCCATCTCGCCACACCGGAAACATTTGATATTTGACAGATCCTTCTTCCTCCTACGCTGCTCTTGTTGTCCCTTTGATGCAAGGGCCACATTCTCTTCCTCCTCCTCCTTGATCTTCGAACCGTCGTTGCTTCTGCCCTCAAGTTGACACTTGAGTAAGTCTCTCTACATCTCTTCTTGCTGAAGAGTTGCCCACATTTTCTCCCAGTCTGGCAAGTTTTTTCTGACCAGTATACTCTATACAAAAACTTGGTAATCCTTAGACACTTAGTTGAGGGCCAATCTAACCATCTCTGCGGCCTTAGGAACTGCTCCTACGACTGCCAACTGATCTCAATTTTCCTGAAGTATAGACAGGAATGGGTCAATACGTTCTCCCTTCTGCATCCTGGTGGTCCGCATTTTCTCCTCTAGAAACATCTTCCGCTGCTTGGAAGACCCCTCATATAGCGTTGCCAACGCATACCACATCTCCTTAGTTGTTCCTTTGGCTGAGTTCAACCACTTGGCTTTGGCCATATTCTTCTTGAAGGCCCATAATGGTGCTACATCCACCGGTTCAGCCTGAGCACTATCGATAAAGTGCTTGAGGTCAGGCTCATCTAGAAGGAAGGAGATCCTTGCCTTCCAGATTACATAGTTGGAGACATCCTCCATCCGGTCCTAGTTACGTAATCTGTTGGTGGCCATCTCACCCAATTGTTGTCGATCTACTGCCTCTCACCCTATGCGCGGCTAGCTTTACGCACTCCTTGAGGAGCAAGCCACAAAAACTACTACTACTGCATGTGGAATCTGAGTTTCTTGGGCAAGAAGGTCATTGAGGTCAGAAAATCCCCAAATCTGTGTTTCATTTATGCTTTCTGATGCTCTGCACCAGCAATCATTGTTGCGCAGTCAACTGTGTCCCTCCAGTTATTGATCTGCACTAAATTGTTTCACTTCACCCTCTGCCTCAGACAAACAGAAAATTGGAACATTCCTACCTCTCTGTCGGCTCACTCAGAGAGAGATTTTCCTTGCTGATCTGACCCTCCTAGCTTGGACTGCACACTTCTCTGGGAAATCGATCTGATGCTTATGCAACTCTTTGATCCCCAGTTGTTGCTTCAATGCTAGATCTGTTGGATCTGTTCTTTGTCTCACCTGCATTAGCTTAAACAAGCTCTGATACCATGTGAAAAATTTTTTTATGCAGAATCCTACTGCGGAAATTGATGGAAAATATTCTATTTGTTATTTTACTTTAACAAATTATTTATTTTTTTCTAGAAGAAAATATAAAAATCCATTCATTACAACCTACACAACTAAATTGATGAATAAATACAAGTGCGGAAACAAATCTGAACATACATAGATCACACAGCCATCCGACACAATTATTTTTGGACTAATGTTCCCGAAAAAACCCAATGTGGGAAAACCGGTGTAGCAAATTTGAGGGTTTATGTTATTATGCAGTAAATTATGAGTACAAATCTATGATTGGTGAGACTGTTAAATCATATAGAGAAACTAACAGAAGATATATCATGAGACAAACCTCACTCCTCCACGGGAAATTGGCACTGATCTACACCAAGGTTGCACTGCCCTGCATTGCCTCTGCACAGTGACTATGTCACATCTCGGTTGCCCTTCTGCCTCTGGGCTGATCTCACTGCTAGCTGGAGACTGAGCCACCGAAAAATCTCTCTGGGGTCTGAAACTGGGTCTGCATTGTCTCCTCAGCAGGAAAACGCCTTTCCCTATGGCTCTACGCAGTGATTGCGTAAGCACTGCGTCACTGGATTTTTGCTGATGTTGTGGCTATGTATGTGTTGTTGTGTACTCTCCCACTTAGGAAAACTTCCAACCAAAACTACTACCCCTCACTGCAATAAAGAATCACTTAGATCTGATCTTCATCTAAGCACTGCTCCATCAGAATAATTTGATCTCTATATTCTTTGTGTCTCCACGAATGTATTTTCTAATTGACCCCTCAAGTCATTCTTATAATCTTCTCGTTGAAACTTCAACGACCCAGATTAGATCTATAATCAATGACTAAGATTAGATTTTGATGTGATCCATGTATTCTAGATCATTCTCACTCATATTCTATTAATACACTTTAATTATTTTATTTTCCTAAGTTTTGACTTAAGGTCCCTCTAAAAATAATTAAATATTTCTATAAAATACAATCTAAGTGGAATTTCACCAAACACTTTTTGGGTTATTTAGAATACATGTGTCTAAGCCTCTCCACAAAATTTGAGATTTAGTTCACATACGATGCTAACCCAAATCAACATCCACTTTATGAATGTGGGATATAGACCAAGATACACACTAAAGTGAAATAAAACATAAAATCACAATACAACATAAATTCAAAATTATTTTATTAATGCCTATGTCTAATATCTATTTACCATTGTTATTTTGACAGTAACTTTAATACCCTCCCTACTAACTACGCCAAGCTTATATATAAATTACATATTTGTCAGGAACTACAGACTTAGTAAAAGTGTCTGCAGTTTGGTCCTTTATTGGAAAATACTGTAGCTCAATAGATCCATCATCTACGAGTTGTCTAATGAAAGGGCTACTGCATGTTGCTTATGATGGCCCATGTGATTGCACCTATGCTAAGGTTGAAAACATGTCTAGTACTGGATTTTTTGTCATCCACAAAACTTGTCGAATCTAAATATGTATACCCTCACAGTTTGTCTTTGCTTTTTCTCTATGCAATGCCAAAGTCAAGTGTCCCTTTCATATATCAGAACACCAAATTCACTACAGTGCAATGTTCTATTTTCTACATTGTCATGAATTTGTAGATGAAGCTCACAACGTAGCTCAAATCAAGCCTAGTGGATACAATCCATATTAAGCTTCCCACTAGTTGCTTGTAGACTGACTCATTAGCCTGCTTAGAGTCAGACTTGATTGAAAGCTCCCGCCCTTTCTCTGTATGGGTAAACAAGATTTTGCAATCTATCTTATTTTGTTTGTGAGGCAAAAATGTAGCTATATGTTTGCCAAAATTCTACACCCAGGCATACTGTGGGAGGCCTTGATTAGTCATGTCATAATATTGTCTCAAAATAGAGGTGGAAGTTTCTCATGGAAAACCCAATTGGTCACAGATTTCTTGCATCTAGAAAAATTGCTTATTGACGAAAGTATTGATAGCTAATTCGTCTTTTTTGCAAGGGACCTATAACCTACTGCTTCTTGGAGCACCAAGAAACTATTAGATTGTACCTCAGTTAGTCTTCTATAGGTTAGGTGCACTTTTGGAAATCTTGGGAACACTTTTGAACAAGATTTGGGTTGAGCCTAGAGAGTATGTGGTTTGCAAATTTCTCAACCTCGACCTAGCTATGGTCTTAGCGACTTGCACCCAACTCTACTCTTTGCTGGGAGTCACGACTTGCACCCAACTCAACCCCAATTTGTCTCTCCTTGTTGTGTCCTTGAGCCTGGTTTACCCTAGCGCAACTCTACTCTTAGTGATCCCAACCCATTTTGTGGTGAACCTTCGCTGCCACTGAACTACCTGTGCGTGGCCTTCCGTCCGCGACTTGTCGAAAAATATTGAGACTTGTAGATTAAAACTTATTTTCCTTATCATGATAATTACTTGTGATTTTATTTGGTTCTTCATTAACTCTTTAGATATGTTCATCAAGAAATTACCAAAATAATGAAGATCACAGAGAGACAGGGTACACAAGATATAGGCTCCAAGCCAAGGAAAAACCCCGTCAAGCGGAAAAACCATAAAATTTTTCTCTTCTTCTTTATAATTTGCTTACAAAAGAGACTTCCAAGACCCAAGGACCCAAGTAATAAACCCTCCAGGCCCCAATCCAACCCCCAACAAGATCTTCCTTGAGACAACTTCCAACACTTCGATACAGCTACAGTACTACTGTAACTTCGACCCCCGCAGCAAAATTTCGACCCTAAAATTTTAGCCCCCTGCAACTGCTATAATATTTCATCCTTCTACAACTGGAAACTTCACAAACCCTAGCAAGACAAGAGAAGAACTTCATTGACAAGATTTTGACTTTTGTTCTTCTTCTTCGTCCTCCCATCTACTCTTCTTCTACTTCGTTGTAGATCGAACTTGCTTGATATGTGTCTCCAAATGAGGTCGAGATGCCTGTATTTATAACCTTTCTTGAGGGTCGAATACCCCTCCTTTAGGCCGACTTGGCTCTTGGGCTTATCCATGGCTTTTTCTTGATAAAATAAGCATTTTTCTTCATTATAATGAGTCCAAATGGGACTATGACACATGAAAAATATTATTCTTTATCCTACAAAGACCTAGAAGACCTAAAAGCATGAATAACATGCTATTGACTTAAACTTGAGTATGAAACCCATACTCCATAAGTAGAATATAATTTATTTTTCTTTCTCTTTTATTTCTTTATAAAGAATATACAATGTCATGATTACAATGAAGACCAAACCTAGTTACAATTTTCAACACTCCCTCTTAACTAGGGAGGTATTCATGGTACAAGGAATCTCAATCTTGAAGCATTCTCGTAAGAAGAGTCGGATTGATAAGCCATATTTTTGTCAAGCATCTTTATCATAACCAACACTTTCCCTGAAGGCCTTAACTGGACAATATCATCTTTAATTATGAGATTTATGTTGGGAGGCTTTACGTGAGCTGCCACACCACCTCTCAAGGCACATACCCTATCCAAATCTCTACAAGGTATGTCTTTTTAGGACTATTCTTATCTTGGATTCCCAAACATGGATCCTCAAAGAATATTGTTCCTCTTTTACTATTCTTATTTTCGATTCCCTACCTCATCCTCAAAGAGCATCCGTCAAAAACTTCTTTCCCCATATTATACCATCCATAAGAAGTTACAATCTAGATGCTTATCCAATCCTTCAGACTCCATTCCTTCTTTATGGCATTCACTAAGACTTACGGCTGCTGGTCCTATTCTAGTGCCTAACCCATAAAGACGAGAACTATCTGATATCACTCCCTCTTAATCAGGGAAGAGATATCCACCAATCCAAGCTTACCTCTCGGGTACTTAGGCTTCTTTTTTGGTAATGCTTTAGTTAGTATGTTTGCTACCTATTCATCTGTAGGTAGATAGTGCGGCTCCACAACCCCATGTCATACCAAGCTTCTGATGTAGTGGTACTTGTTTTTTATACACTTTGTCTTTCATGAAACACTAGGTCGTCTACCAATATTATGCAATTTTGATTATCACCATGTATCCATGTAGGGCTAAGCAGTCCTTCACACAAGTCCGATAGACGTAACTTCCTGAGCCAAACTGCTTCTCGACAAACCTCGCTCGCAACAACATATTCAACCTCAGCACTACTCAAATCAATTGTATCCTGCTTTCTACTCATCCATGAGACCATGGAAGATCCTAGGCTAAATCATCCACCTGTTGTGCATTTTTCATTTGTCTCGTTTACTCTCCAATATGAATCTGTATATCCCACGAATTTGATTTCATTACCAGTGTACTGGAGGCAGTGATATATAGTTCCACATAAATACCTTAGGAAATGTTTGGATGCAATCCAATGATCATGTTTTGGCTCCATCTAAAACTGACTTAGGACATTTATTACCAAACAAATCTCTGGCCTAGTACTTACTAGATACATCAAAGACCCAATCAATTGTCTGTAGCAAGTAGGATCCACGGGACTAGATTTTGAACTCCTCAATTTCTTTAAATTGGTAATGATAGGAGTCATCATAGGCTTGAAATCCATCATTACATACCTTTGAAGCATCTTGATCACATACATACCTTGACAAGGATATATCTCTCCTGGCCTCTGCCATACCTTTAGTCCCAAATAATAGTTCATAATCCCAAGATCCTTCATATCGAATGTTGTTTCTAATTGCTTCTTGCATTCTTGAATCCAATGCTCTACACCTATAACTAGTAGATCATCCACATACAATAATATGATAACTAACTCATCCTGGACCACTCTTATATATATGTTAAGATCTGTATTACTCTTGGTAAAACCAAATCTCAATAGATATGCATCCATCCTTGCATACCAAGCCCTAGGTGCTTGCTTTAATCCATATAGAGCTTTCTTCAATCTATAGACATGAGTCTCCCGCTGATTTATTTCAAATCCTTGAGGTTTCTCAATGTAAACCTCCTCATCAATGGTCCCACTCAAGAAATTTTTTTTGACATCCATTTGATGGATGTTCCATCCCATAGTAGCAACCAATGAAGCAAGCAATGTTATTGTTGTATACCTAGCTGTGGAAGCAAAGGTTTTCGCATAATCAGTTCTTTCCTTTTGCAAGAAGCCTCTTTCTACAAACCTTGCTTTGTGTTTGTATGTGCTTCCATCTACAGCTTGATTTATTTTTTAAATCCACTTTTAAGTGACTGTATACTTGTCACTTGGCCTAGTACAATTTCCCATACATAATTCTTCATTATGGACTAGTATTCTTCCTGCATATCATTCCTCCATTCTTGATGTTTAGCTAAATCTTCATAAGAGGAAGGTTCCACTTCAATAAGATTTTTCATGTATGTGTCATACCCAAAATAACTCTCCAGTATCTTACTTTGATGTCCCTGATGCTTTATGTGCTTCTGCCTCTTGAAGAGTAGTTTTTAGCCAAACAAGTCTCTTCCGATTTTCTGGAACAATTTCTTCTTGTATAGGCTCACAAGGATCTACAAAATCTTGAGAAGGTCTTGGTTCTTGACCATCATTATCCCTAGATATGTCCTCAAAAATGGGTATCTCTTCTTCATCAGAGTCAACCAGAAAATCCCTTGATTTCTTTTAGGCTATGCTTTCATCAAAGATGACATCCCTGCTTACTTCAATTCCACGGTCCTCCTTCATATAGATTCCAAATATCCCTTTTATACTAGTTGGATCTATGATCCAGGTGGATATCGGTGGCCACCCACCTATTCCATTTGGACCAGCAACATCAATTCTTGCAGCTTTTCACATTCAGCACAACTTACTATTTTTAGCAGGTTTTCGGGTCCTCCACTCTCGGAGCCGTTTTGGGGGCTTAATGATCCAGGTGGATATTGGTGGCCACCCACCTATTCCATTTGAACCCCCATCTTCGGTTCTTTCAATTTTCAAGTTGCAACAAAACTTACTATTTTTAGCAGTTTTTCGGGTCCTGAACTTCCGGAGCCGTTTTGAGGCCTTAAACGACATTTTTCCGATAAAATTCATCCGCAAAGCCGTATTCCTGACAGATCTTTCTAACGAGCTATTGAGCGCGTAAAACAGAGATCGGGTGCCAAAGTTATGCCCCCGGGAAGTTGAACCACCAATTTACCCAAACGGGCGCCCACAGTTTTGGCGCCTCATCTCCTACGGTTAGGTTTTTGGACGCTTCGGATTCTACATTGTTTCTCAACAATAAATAGGCCCTCGAGCCTCATTGTAACACAGTTCAGAGGTCTGTAGCCACCACATCTCTTCTCAGAGATTCTCTACCAGCACCCTAGCTATTTTATTTCCATTATGTCTGTAAGCATCTTTCTGTTATTTGATATTAATGAAATGAAGTGTTATTTCCGCTGCATCTCTGTATTTATGGTTATGTGTTTATTCTGTTGCGTTCCTGCATAAAATCCGGATCAGTGGTATCAGAGCGGGACTGCTCTTTCTTTGTTTTTCTTTGCATGTCCCTAACGCGGTCAGGGTATAAGGAGTTAGGGCTCGATCTGGTTGAACCCTTGCAAGATCAGCCTCGCAAACCCCGACGACCTCCCATGGCGGAAGAAAAGAAAGACGAGGGAGCAGGATATCCTATCAAAATACTGCTCGAGGAGGCCCTCGAGAAACAAAGGAACGTGATGATGGATAACTTTGCTCAAATCCTTCAACGACTGCCCACATATGGCGCATCTGCATCCAACAGCCACTCTGGAGGCGCCACTCCCTTCAAGGTACAGGTAAACTTCGACATTCCTATATTTGAAGGAAAAATAGATGCAGACGCTGTAGACAGATGGTTAAATTTGTTGGAAGGGTATTTCTCGGTCCATGACTTCTCTGACCGAGAAAAGATTATTTTTGCACTCCTCAAAGCTGCCCCCCATGTCAAAGACTGGTGGGAAACCTACCGTGAGCAAGAGGGCGAAGGGGAACTCTCTCTGTTCTCGGCCACACCCACTTGGAATTCGTTCCGAGACGGCATCAAGGAACAATATTACCCTGTGGGGAGCTATGAGGACAAATACATCCAATGGACCACGCCGCGGCAACAAAAGGATCAAGATGTGCACGAACTGACGAATCTGTTCCATACCCTACGCACAAAGTTGGGTATTAAAGATTCAGAGAGACATTTGGTGCTCAAGTACCGCGGCTGTCTGCACAAACACATTCAGGAGGAAATGGAGTTCCTCGACATTACATCGCTTGGCACAGCATATCGCTATGCCGCCAAGATCGAGCAAAAATTTAAGCAGAAGAAGCGAGACTTTGGATCTGCGAATCCGAAAGGTGCCCCCGAATCGAAGAACAAGGGGCAAGGCCAAAGCAATGCGACTCAGAACAACACCACAAATCCAAAGAAAGACACAGGGAAGTGGTGTGAATTTCATAACAGCCCCACTCACAGCACAAACGAGTGTCGGCCCAAACAGTCTTTGGTGGCTGAACTAAAGGCACCCGAATCAGATGCATTTTCTGATCCTGAGTTAGAACCAGACAAAGGCAATGACAAAGGGAAGCAGATCATTGACGCGGATCCCAGTGCCATTGTTTCCACCACCAAGATCCAGAAGGAGGGTCCAGAGGATCTAGAGGAGGGGGAGCGCCTCTTCCAGTCGCAAATGTGGGTGAAGGGTTCTCCGCTGCAGTTTCTCGTCGATAGCGGAAGCCAAAAGAACCTCATTTCAGCAGACGTCGTGAAGCGGCTCGGCCTACCAACCATAGCACACCTGCAGCCGTATACCATCGGGTGGCTCCACCCAGGGAGAGATTCGTATCCGCCGCCAGCTGTCGGCTCTCCACATGCGCATCAAGCCATTCACGGATGAGGTATTGTGTGATGTTGCTCCTCTCGATGTAGCTGATGTATTATTGGGCCAACCATACTTGTGGAGGCGACATGCTGTGTATGAGTCTAGGCCTCGTGCTGTTATTATTACTTTGGGAAATAACTTGTACATGATACCGGAGGTAGTACCGCCTCCTGCCATCTCTTTGACTACTGCAAAACAACGCAGTAAGATTGTTTCCCAGACCAGGAAATTCATTTTCCTTACGACTCACTCACAGGGAAAGAAGAATATTGTGGCCACATCCTCGAAACATGGCTCCCTTTCACAGCTGCAGCAGATGGACAAATTCATGGAGGAATACGATGACAATTTCTCCTCACTCATAGAGGTTCCTCTACACTGTCAGGACAAGCACTCCATTGATCTGACTCCCAATGCACCACCACATGATGTTGCCATACATCCTGCAACTACACATACAGAATCCAAACATGTACTGTATGAGGCCGATAAAGAAACCAAATTTACTAAACGCATCCAGCATGCCCACCCGCAGGTCCATGACATCTCCAACACATATAATACTCAGTTCAACAGAATTTGCCTCATCTCATGGAGGATCTCAACGCAATGGGGACCATTGCTTCCTAAGGAGGGAGGAATGATCCAGGTGGATATCGGTGGCCACCCACCTATTCCATTTGGACCAACACCATCAATTCTTGCAGATTTTCACATTCAGCACAACTTACTATTTTTAGCAGGTTTTTGGGTCCTCCACTCTCGGAGCCGTTTTGGGGGCTTAATGATCCAGGTGGATATTGGTGGCCACCCACCTATTCCATTTGAACCCCCATCTTCGGTTCTTTCAATTTTCAAGTTGCAACAAAACTTACTATTTTTAGCAGTTTTTCAGGTCCTGAACTTCCGGAGCCATTTTGAGGCCCTAAACGACGTTTTTCTGATAAAATTCGTCTCGATAGTTGTATTCCTCGGATAGATCTTTCTAATGAGCTATTGAGCGCGTAAAACGGAGATCGGGTGCCAAAGTTATGCCCCCGGGAAGTTGAACCACCAATTTACCCAAACGGGCGCCCACAGTTTTGGCGCCTCATCTCCTACGGTTAGGTTTTTGGACGTTTCATATTCTACATTGTTTCTCAACAATAAATAGGCCCTCGAGCCTCATTGTAACACAGTTCAGAGGTCTGTAGCCATCACATCTCTTCTCAGAGATTCGCTACCAGCACCCTAGTTATTTTATTTCCATTATGCCTGTAAGCATATTTCTGTTATTTGATATTAATGAAATGAAGCATTATTTCCGCTGCATCTCTATGTTCATGGTTATTTCTATATTTTGTTGCGTTCCTGCATAAAATCCGGATCAATCTAGCTTCTTCCTCTTGTCTTTGGCTATATGAATATACACAAGACACCCAAATATTTGAAGATGATACACACTTGGCTTCTTTCCTGTAAATGCTTCTTTCGGAGTCATGTTGTTAAGAATCCTATGAGGACTTCGATTATGTAAGTAGATAGATTTCATGCATGCCTCTTCCCATAGGAATTGAGGGAGATCTTGATCTTGTAGCATAACCTTGACACATTCTTCAGTAGTACAATTCTTCCTTTCTACCACGCCATTATGTTTAGGATTATAGGGAACAATGAGTTCCCTCTTAATTTATGCTTCGTTGCAGAAAGATATTCACTCTTTGGAGGTGTATTCTCCACCATTGTCTGACCTTAGAATTTTGATATTTCTCTTAATTAGGTTTTCCACTTCATTCTTGAACTCCTGAAATGAATACCTCATCCTTGTTCTTGAGAAGGTATAACCAAGTATTTCTTGAGTAATCATCAATGAAGGTTACATAATACTAATGCCCACTAAGAGACTTTACTTCCATATGTCCACATACATCCGAGCGTATAAGATCTAAATTTTCCTTAGATCTGGTGTCACTACTTACAAATGGTTTCTTTACATTCTTGCCTAGAGCACATCCCTTATAAGTCCCTTCATTATCTTCTTTTATTTCGGGTATTTCATTGACTATTTGACTCAAAGATGGCAATATCTTATAATGAAGGTGTTGATACCTTCTATGCCATAGTCAGAAGGACTCACTTCTAGGTGAACTATGAATTGAGATAGGTGAGTATAGAGTCTATACAATGTTGCTTCATGAATCCCAATCACCCTTGCTTCATTAATACTAAAGCCCTTACCCCAAGCCAAAACCTTGTCATCAACAAAAGCAACTTTATCACCCTTATCCTCTGGAAAATAAATAGAAAGTAAGTTTTTCTTCAAACCTGGAACATATAAAATGTTGTTGAGGTCAATGCTTCAACTTGACTCAAGCTCCAATGATGTAGATCCAAGGCCTTTCAATGGGCAACTTTTGTGTCTCCAAGTTCGATAGAGTGAGATGAGTTTCCCTTAGATTGGGTTTGGATTTGATTGCATTTTCATATGTCTGTAGGCGTCACTGCCAATAACCCATACATTCTCGTCCTTGAATGTGTTAGATAAAGTAGAGAACAAGCTTCCATCTGTTACTTCCTTTGCGAGCTTATAAATAATATTCAATAGAAAGTTTTTGATAGATGTAACGAGTTTTCCAAGAGCCTTAAAACCCTTGCCATAGTGCCAACAAAGATGTGATCTTAAATATCCTTCTTGCACCTTAGCTCTACCATGTTGGAAAATGTGAAGACTTGTAGATTATAACTTATTTTCATAATCATGATAATTACTTGTGATGTTATTTGGTCCTTTATTACTTATTTAGATCTTTTCATCAAGAAATTGCCAAAACAATAAAGATCACACAGAGATAGAGTACACAAGATAGAAGCTCCAAGCCAGGGCAAAACCCCTCCATGGGGAAAGCCCAGAAAATGCTTCTCTTCTTCTTTAGAATTTTCTTACAAAAGAGACTTCCAAGACCCAAAGACCCAAGCCAATAAACCCTCCAAGCCCCAAGCCAAAGCCCAACAATATCTTACTTGAGATAAATTCCAACTCTTTGATATTGCTACACTGCTACTGCAACTTCGACCCCTGCAACGGAATTTAAGCCCCCTGCAACTGCTACAAAATTTCGTCCTTCTACAACTAGCAGCTTCATAAACCCTACCGAGACAAGACAAAAAATTCCTTGACAAGATTTCAACTTCTTTTCTTCTTCTTCCTCCCAGCTACTCTTCTTCTCCTTCACTATTGTAGATCGAATTTTCTTGAGGTAAGTGTCCAAATGAGGTTGAGCTCCCTTGTATTTATAGCCTTTCTTGACGGTCGAATACCTCTCCTTTAGGTCGACTTGATCTTGCTCTTGGGCCGAGTTAGTGTTGGGCTTATCCATGGATTTTTATAGATAAAATAAATATTTTTCTTCATTACAATGATTCGAATGGGACTATGACACATGAAAAAATTATTCGTTATCCTAGAAAGACCTAGAAGACCTAAAATCACGAAGAACATGCTTTTGACTCAAACTTGAGTATGAAACCCATACTCCAAAAATAATTTATTTTTTTTCTTTCTCTTTCTTTCTTTATAAAGAATATACAATGCCATGATTACAATGAAGAAAAAACCTAGTTACAAATTTCAACACGGATTACATCTGAAGTGTGCGTTTTTTGTCGCAACAACCTGTTCATTATTCGTAGAATCACATTTATCATTGGAAACCCTCCACCCTGTCTGCAACTCAACCCTTTTCAGGCCACATCTCCCCCTCTTTGCTTGAAAGTCGCATCTACAAGGCTACCTAACTAGGATAATTTTTTTTCTTTCTCTTTCTTTCTTTATAAAGAATATACAATGTCATGATTACAATGAAGAAAAAACCTAGTTACAAATTTCAACACGGATTACATCTGAAGTGTGTGTTTTCTGTCGCAACAACCTGTTCATTATTCCTAGAATCACACTTATCGTTGGAAACCCTCCCCCCTGTCTGCAACTCGACCCTTTTTAGGCCACATCTCCCCCTCTTTGCTTGAAATTCGCATCTACAAGGCTACCTAACTAGGATTTTAGTGTCGCATGGGCTAAGATGAGTTGGAGTTAGAGAGGGTTGAGCTAAAGCTTGAGTTAGAAAGAGATGAGTCGACAGATAGATCCAAGTTATGGGTCATGGGCCATCTTTAATGCCCTTGGGTGATTCATCTCATCAACCCATTTTGATGACCCCATTACAAGATATCCAATTGTGTCCTTTGTTATAGGCAGGAATAGACTCATCTGTTGCAAATGGGATGGCATACCCTTGAACTGAATACATCTCCAAGACAATGGCTAGGACATAAAACTTTGATACATAGGGCCCTGAAGAGGGAGGGAAATAATAACATTCTTCAAGCCTTGATCATGAGATTAGAACACTTGGAGTCATCAAACTTGGCCTTGTGGATAGATGTTTGTGAACTTACCCATAGAGTAGCAAAATTGGAGGCAAAGAACATTTCTCTGTAGACATAGCTAAAGGAAAGCAGTATAAAAAGTGCCCTCCGCCACCCTTCTAGCGAAGCCTCGCATGCGAAACTTCTCAACCTTAAAAAAAAAATGGAGGAGATCAAATTCTAGTACGCTACATTTCAGCATGAAACAAAAACGCATATTAACTCATGGGCATAGGTAGCTAGCATACATGTTAAAGTCCCCCCTCCTTTGAAAACAATTGAGGAAGTAGTACAAGATAAGTTAGTGGAGGAGCATACTAGACAATCACGTGATTTAAACCTCAAGGTGAGGGGACCCCCTCTACCTATTCCATCCTCAGACCCCATGGTGGTTGGGACCTTTTTTCTCAAGGATAATATATATCTCCCTGGCGTCCCCCTAGATAGAGCTTGGCTTAGGTTCGACTCCACTCTACAACTAATTGATTTTGAACCTCACAGCTAAATGTAATTTTGAATGTGAAACTAGGTTCGTTCTTCATAAATATGAAATGTACTCTTGATTCTTGTAGATTGTAAAAAGAAAGAAAAATTATTATTGTTATTTTTATAGCATGGGTTTCATGCTCAAAGTCTTTTTATTTAGAGGTCAAGCACCCATTGAGTGCTTCTAGGGTTTGTCCTAGTGTCAAGAAGTCAGTAAAATCATTGTGATATGAAGAAGACCCCATTGGGCACATTGTAACATGTCAATAGAATTATTTTTGTATTTCAAAGTGTCAAAATACCCTCCAAGATCAAGTTGGCTTGGCAGCTAAGAAGTCGGCCTCATTAGGGCATGTCGTCCTCCTTGGAATCCTACATATAGGAGGGAACTTGACCTCATATGGACACTCACTCACTTTTCATCATCCAAGCGAAGGAGAAGCAGAAGAAAAGCAAGCGAAGAAGGATAAAAGGACAAAGGACGAGTTTCTTGGGTTATTTCTCTCTCTCACATGCGAAAGGAACACTAGGGTTTTTGCAACTACAAGGTCGAAGTTGTGAAAGTTGCAGGAAGAAGGCCGAAGAAAGGACTCTAAGGTTATCTACAATACCTTGAAGGAGAAGCAATGCAAGCGAAGGTCAAAGGAAGCCTTGGAAGCCCTAAAATTTCTCACACACGTGGAAGCAACAACTGTTGCAAGGGCCGAAAATTTCAGACCTACAGTGGAGGCCGGAATTATGTAGATCGGGGTAAAACTTGTGCAACTAGAAGAGATTTGACTGGGTTTGACTTGGATAGAAAAAGCACATCATCAAGAAGGTCTGGCTTGGTCTTGGAAGGGTATTGGTCTTGGTCTAGAGGTCTCAGAATTCTTGCAACCTACATCATGTGTTCTTGTTTATTGTTGATGTTCTTCTTTTGGTAGTTGTTTGATGATAAGAACAAACATAATAATAAGAGAAGAAGCTAATAAGTAAGAAAAAGTAAAAATACATCATAAGCAGTTAATCAAGTATAAGAGAAATCTTCCTAATTGCAACCCTATAGATTTCTAAAAATGTAAGCTATTCTCTCTTCCCAATAAGATCTTCCTTGATGAGGATCTTACCAGATCATAGGTTGAGGAGCTAAAAGGTTGAAGAGAGCTCGTAACAAGAACATGCAAATTAGGGAAATGGGCATTCACCTGGAACCTTAGAGATTTTATTTGGGAATATTTTCCATTGCAAGCCCTGTCTTAGGGTTTCCAAATGATGACCCTGACGGGGGAGGGGACATAGTGCAATCATCACCATCAGTTGTTGGAATGACAATGGGTCATTTTGGTCGTCATTAGGTCTCGTGTACGATGATTTGAGGTCGTCAGATGTCCTACCACTGAAACTCATGAGAGCCCTGTTCGACCTCTTTGGGGTAGAACGAGATACCATCAATTATCAACATGTAGGCAAGAGATGAGCTTTGGTGGTTTTAGGGGCCCATGCAGAGGTGATTTTTTAATTAAAGACTCCCTCCGGAGTTGGATATATTTGGTAGCCATGGATGATTTTGTTAGGCTTATGTGGTTACATATTACGGGTGTCTGCACGCTCCTTACAAACATTTAGATTGCAGTATGTTACTTCCCTCCAGCTTCTTCATCGTTTTCTATTCATGACTCTAATGGAGATCCCATTGTAGATTTGTATGTCAATATCACCCTGTGATAGCCGAACTTGGATCATGAGTTAATTAATCCAAAATGCTTGGAATATAAAAGTATCCATTCAAATAAATAATAATATATATAAAATGTATGAGTATGAATGGTATGATGAGAATTATGAATGAGGGCCCGTATGAGTTAATTATTCCAGAATCTTGGAATATAAAAGTATCCATTCAAATAAATAATAATATATATAAAATGTATGAGTACGAATGGTATGGTGAGAATTAAAATTGCGGGCCCACATGTCTACCTAGGCGAGAGTGCCCTTTCATAGAGTCATGTCCTTTGAGACATGTCCTTTCATTGATACTAATTATTATTTATTATTTATTGTTGATATTATTTTATGCTATTTATGTTCATGACATTGCCTTCCTCTTTAGAAATGCTTGGTCCTCAAACCATATTGATGAAAAGGATTAATATATTTTTCTGTCTCATAATGTCTTTGCTTCTTCCCCAATTCTTGGAATTACCATCTGCGATGATACAAGATGATATGAACTTCTAAGTGTTGAACAAAATTGTCAAAGTGAAAAATGATTTGACCATCCTAATTCGATCCTCTATGGAACATTGTGCTTATAGCCTTGCCACAATGAATTGTTATCATAAGACTTAATAATACTGGCATTAATATTGTTCGAAAGATATGTTAATTGTTTTCCTTCCGATTGATGCTGATACCTTCACTAGTTAATGTACCTACTCTCATGAATAGGATGTTGATAAGGAATTCTCGTGACTTGATTTTCCCTTAACATGCTTGTGATGATTTCTTGATTTACTTCATGTATATGAATCACTTCACACACTGATGTTTCTTGCTTCATCACTAGATCTTCACTTGGAATTTTTGTCGTTTGAACTGCAACATCCGAGTATGTATTTACCTCAATTGGATTCAGATCCTTTTGAATTGTGATGTTATCTAGATCAATATTTTTTCCTTTTTCTTCAACATGAATTTTCACATTTGAGATTTTTTGTACTTCCCTTTCGCTCAGTTTTTCTACTTTGTTTTACAACAATGACTTGTCATTCTTAAGCTTCGTAATTTACTTAAGTAATTTTGATTATGATTTTTTAAACATGAAAGTTTCTCATTTTTTTATTCACAAATTTGATCTTTAATGTTTTGATACTCAAGTTTCTCATTTTTTAATGTTTTAATTTCTTCTTGCAACTTCTGATTAAGGTTTTTCAAGCAAGAATTTTCTTCATCGTGTTATGATATGCTTAATTTTGCAAAACTTACATTGTCAATGTGAAAATTGCAATGTTGCAAAAGTCCCAATAAAATCGACGTCTCACAATTTTTTGGGAGTGTTGATTTTATTGGCAATTTTTTTTATTTGAAAAATCCCTGATTTTATCGTTAAAGTTGTGATTTTTCCCAAGTTGATGGAAAAAATTACAAGTTGTTGTTGGGGTGAGTTAAATTAGCTTTTAATGTGTTCTTTGGGGTCATTTGTCATGCCCAATGACACGTGACATATGGTTGATTCAAAATTCTACCACTATAACTTCTAGGTGCCTACGTATGCCCCTTTTGTAGATACAGGTAAATTAGAGGGATTTCAACCTCAAATTGTTTGGTACATAACACTTCATTATCATGATTATGAAAATTTCAAGTATGAAATCCTATTGCAACAACTGGTATTATTTCTTCTAACTCATAAATTAATTATTCAGTTTATTGCTACAGAAACATCGAAATAAACACACAACAACCTTCACAAATAAAATTTTGCGGAAAATAAATAGTGCTAGAAATTGGGAAAATACTAGCACACACGCATAAAATTGACACCGTTATTTTTGGACAAATGTCCCTAGAAAAACCGATGCAAAAGTGAGGGTTTTTATTATTATGCAGCATTGAAATCTGAGTACAATCTATGGATGCACAACTAGAAATCCAAACAACAAGAAAATCTGGGAAAATTATCTTAAGGTAATTACCCTTCCTCCTCAAACAATCCCGACACAACTTCCCTTTTGAAAAATTGGCCTCCTAGACCCTTTGTGTCTGCCTCTACGCAGACCTTATGATGTCAAGTCTCCAACCAGTCTCTGATGAAATCATTATGCTTGCCTCTACTGAGGAAATCGCCTCTTCGGCACTCTGGACCCTCTACTCAACCTCTGGAACTAAGAACGAATTTATCTCTAGCCAAATTGAATTGCCCTCTGAAGCTAACTGCATAGTCCTCTATGTTGCCTCACTAGGAATAAATCGACCCTCTTGTTGCTGCCTCTCCGGATCCGGAAAACTTCCTTCAGATCATTGTCCCTACCCCTCACTATCTCTGCTACCTTATTGAAGCTCGAACTCTCTGGTAACTGACCGTTGCTACTCTAGAAAATCGAATTCTCCAAGTGACTCTGGTGCAATCTCCATCACCACATCGACCCCTTCTTATCTCTTCCTGTTGGGACTCCAACGACCAAGATTAAATCTTAATCAATGGCTTAGATCATTTCTAGATTGATCGGTGTGATTTTCTAGAGAATTCTCACATTGACTTAATTAATCCTAATTAATTAACCATATTCCCTAAGTTTAAACTTACGAAATATTTTAAAAACGACTAATAATCTAATTAATCCATCTCTAGATGGAGTTTCCAAAAAAAAATTCTGGGATTTTGATATCTCATGTATTCTAACATCTTCACCAAATTTCGTGGCTAGAACACATCCAATGCTACAAAAACTAACACTCCCTCTTAGTGAGAAATGTGTTCTAGTGCCGCACACTCTGCGACAACACCCTGTCTCTGTATCACCTCCTGTCACGCTACTGATGTTTGGAAAATGTGACTGCTTGCCACTGCCCACCAACCACTGCGCAACTCTGATATGTGTTGCATCTGTGTTGTTGTTGACCCTACTGAACTATTGCCAACACTACATTTGCACTGCAACTATGTTGTTGTTGCAGCTACAACCTCTGCAATTTAAAAAACATCCAAAATATTGAATCAATTGTGTTTATTATGATGCATTTGTCATCTGAGTCTCTGATTTATACTAGCTACTTCACTGTCCACTTAAGACTATGCGTTTTTGTTGACTCTACACTATGTGAAAATTCGGGAATCCTGATTCCTATTGTAGCGATTGAATTTATTTCTTCTATTTGTTAATTTAATTAAAAAAATTACTTGTTGTGTGTGTTTTTATTTATTTATTTTTTATTTTCCGAGGACAAATCAAACTTTTTATTAGCAAAATAAAAAGTTACATAGTATATGCAAAAAGAATTCTGTAGTGGTGATAAGGCTGCCAAGAAAATCGGAAATATGTCACAACATACAAAACCAAGCAAAGGAATCCGCTCGAACAAAAACCATAGAGTCAGTGATATAGTCCAAATAAACTAGGGCCTCCCCATAAGGGGAAAATAACCCAATGACAAAAATTTAAACATCTGAAGGAAGTATAAAATCAGTTTCTGTTACAAATCCATATACACAACTGTAAAGATAAATAAAACCAGTTCATAAGATAACGACTGAGATAATAAAAAACTGGTATCTGTACACCAATGTTAATTTTGGGCAACTAGGTCCAAACTCCACATTGCACTGCTCATATGACGATGGTCATATTTTTTTGGATTCCTTTTTTTGAGAGGTGCAAGATTGATCTAAATATCATCTTGATCGGATGAGCAGAACATTGATTTTGAATTTATTTTTCACATGTGCAAGGTCGGCCAGATTTATCCCATGTGCCTAAGAGATGTGTCACACACCCTCATTGATAAATATAAATTGGAGAGACTTGGAGGTCATTTTCTCATCATCTCATCACACATTCTCTCACTGTGATCTGATTGGTTTGATAGCCTTTGGAGGCCTTTTTCGCTCACACGTGTGGAGCGAAGCTGCTGTTTTCTGCACTGATATGTTTAGGGATTTCTATTTTTTGTGTTGATCTATTTAGGGCTTTTCTACTGTAGCGTTGACCATGGTCAACCCTTGGTTGTTTGACCTCAATCTTCTACATAAAGTTTGATTTTAGGAGGCCTGTGGGTGTGACACATGAAAGTTTTGGATGACCGAGAAATACTTTGTTGGTTGAAGCATCCTGCTAACCGTCGTAACGCCATAATATCTCATATCTCTGCTGGACAAAAGGAACTATAAATCTAATCTATATTTGGCTTGTCTTCTATTGATCTATTATTGTGTTCTATCAGCATTTTACTTATTTTGTATTGGGCCTAAGAAAGATTGAAGTAAAAGTGCATTAAGAATAGAACACCATGGTTATCTAAATTTAAAAACCAAGAACCCGACTACTAAGAAAAAGGCAGTTGATCTGACACATGGATCGATCCATCAAACTATTCGACTATCCTCCAGGTGCCCATAATCTATTGTAAACCCTAAAAAAGGAGGTATGTCATGCTGTTATGTTCCCTATATATATGGAAAACAAATATATGATCATAAGAACTTTTGATTTGTAAGATTTTTTCTAATATTGGAATCAAAATATGATTTTGACATCTCTGCAAGTAGTTGAAGCAATTAACAACATTCATAGAGTCACCAAAAATTTGAACAAAACCAATTCCCAGTTGTTTTATCCAACACAATAGAAGCTTAAGTGAAAGTAACTCTACATAGTTATAAGAGCCTGTACCAAGACCCACTGAAGCTTTAATAAATTTGTTCTCATCAAGGAAAATAACCAAGCCAGACCCACATCTATCATCAGCATCAGAAGATCCATCAAAATAATACCAGGGAATGCCAAGCCTGATCAGTTCTTCCTTGATATTCCTTTGAGGATGGGGATTGAATGAGATGGTATAAGAGCAAATATCGAAGTACATTCAACAACAATAAGGTAAGGGGAAGTTGTGCAATCTTGAAAGATTACTTTATTATGAGCCAACCATATTCCCCAAGAGACGATCAATGGAATGTCTCTTAATTTTTCATCAAAAGCTGAATTCCACCAATATTGTCAGGCTTCCTTGCAATTGTTTCCCTCCCACTTCATTCTTATCCCAAGAAGGGACAAAGTATCAACCCAAACCTTGGAAGAAAAAGGACAATGTAAGAACAAATAAGTGACAAATTCTTCAACATTTTTACATAAACTACAACAATCAGGGCCTTGTTTTTTTTGTTTCAGGAGGTTATCCCAAGTGGGGAATTTGTTCTTTAAAATGCACCAAAAAAAGAGTCTTGATTTTGTAGGGCTTTTAAATCAAATAATATTGCACCACCACTCTTGGACACCCCAATCATTCCTAGCCATCATATATATATATATATATATATATATATATATATATATATATATTGGAGGATAATTCTTGGGTGGGGCATGAACCCATATGATGGAGTCCAGACGATCTCTGAGTCTAACACTTGAGCATTGTAGTTCACCTGTAAATCTCTGCCATTCTTCACACCAACGAGTGTCTAAACTTAAGTCCTCAGCAATTTTCCACCTTGATTCCAAAAGGTGGAAGAGACTTCTTTCTCAATCTGGTTTAGAAAAAGTTACCCCACGGTCTTTGAGAAAAATGAGTATCTCCCTTGAAAGAGCATAGTCCTAATTACAACCAACCCAAGGGTCGAGACCAATACAGAGTTTTTCACCATTGCCAACATATCATGCTAACCTTACCTCCACTATATTAAAAGTGTCTATATTTTCCTTCCAAATCACAAAGGAATTTCTTGATTTCTTGTTTTCTCTCCTCATTCATTCATCCAATGGTTCTGGGCCTATATACTTCCTTTTAACCACAATAGTCCAAAGATTATCTATAGACAACAAACACCAACCTTATTTCACCACCAAATATATAGCAAAATAATGGATCTCCTTAATCCCTCATCCTCCAAAAACTTTAGGTCGCACAATTTTTTCCCACGCAACCCAGGGGAGAACCAGATCCTCTTTAGCACCTGCCCACAAAAACCGGTTGCAAAGTTTCCTAATTTTAGTTTGAATACCTTTAGGCACCCAAGTCAATGCGATCCAATAAATCGGGATAGTTATGAAAACCAATTTGATGAGGACCAATCTTCCCGCTCTCAAAAACCACTTAAAAATCCAAGATTTAATCTGTTTCTCAATTTTTGCAATCAATCAAAACCAATCTTGCTTCCTGTAAGAATTAGGCTTTAGGTGAAAAACAAGATATTTGAAACTTCCACCCATAGGATTTGAATCAAAGGGGAAAAACAAGGTGAAATGATCCACTTCAATCCCACAAAAACTTGCATGGACAATTGAGGATTTCTGAGCGTTTATGCACTCACCAGTTGCATGAAGGAACAAATCAAGGGAAGACTTCAACTGTTGTAAATCCTCCCTGGAGCCATTGTTGAAAAGGAGAATATAATCTACAAAAAGTAGGTGAGATATGAACAACTAGTTGCAATTTCAATCCCCTTCAGACTGCCATTCCTCTTAGTAGCCCAAATCAGTTGACTAAGACCTTTAGCAACCAGAAGAAATAGAAGAGGGGAAAAGGTGCAGCCTTGCCTAAGCCCCCTTTGACTATGGAAAAAAGGAGAATCTACCCCATTGATAAGAACTTCCAAAGATACAATTGTTATACAACTCATGATCCAATTAATGAAACCAATGAAAAACCCTAGATGGGTCAGAAGGAGTCGAAGGTATAACCAACTGATTCTGTCATAGGCCTTCAACAAATCGATTTTAACAATCATGCTTTTCCTTCTACTTATTTTGATACTATGCATCGTTTCTTAAGCGACACCGATAGCCTCATGGATCTGTCTATCATCCAGGAACCCAAATTGTTCCTTTGAAATATTCCTAGACAACACTGGCTTTAACCAGGTCACTATTACTTTTCCAATAATTTTATAAATACAATTACATAGGTATATTGGTCTATACTCTTCAAAAGAACTGGGAACATGAGTTTTTGGGATAAGGGAAATAAAGGTGGTATTTCAACGCTCATGAATATGACCCCTATTCCCGGATTCTTCCACCACCCCTACAAGATCACCTCTAAGAATTTCATAAAGATGTTGGAAGAATTCCATTGTCCAGCCATCTCGCCCTGGACTTTTGTCTTTCTGCATCGTTTTTAGGATTTCTTCTAGTTCAATTTTTGACACTAGAGTCATAAGTATCTTGTTTTCTTCCTCCTCCGCATATTTAGGGAAAACCTGTGCCACTCTGATGACCTTTGCTATGGAGACCACCTCCAGGACCTTAAAATGATTTTTGAAATAGTCCTTGCCCATACTGCCATATCAGAAAAATATTGTGTTATGCCACCCTCCTCCAGCTCCATTTCCCAAATAGTATTTGAATTATTCCTTCCCTTCGCACAATTTTGGAAAAACTTTGAGTTCTCATCCTCGATTGAAAGCCAAATAGCACGGCTTTTGAGCCTCCACTGTTCTTCGTAGTCATTTAAAATATTTCTCCTTCTGGTCTCTAGAAGCTCGATTCTTTCTCTCTTATCCTTAGTTTCATACCCATCCATCTCTCGCCTTTCTAGGGATTCCAAATCCAATCCAATAAGCCTAAATTCCTCTTTATCCCTCAACTTTTTAGCTCCTGCCCAACTTATTGTTTCCTATTTCAATCTTTTGAGATTATCCATGAAGGCCGAAGCCAAAGAAGTGTCCTGAGAATTGTCTGATGCCTCAAGACTTCTTTGACTATCTGAGTGAAGGAAGGATCTTTTAACCAATCAGAATTAAACTTGAAGGGGGCACTAGTTCTGTTACTAGACCCTTTCAGCTCCAAAAGGATTGTAAGATGGTCAGAATCCCTACCAGACCCCACCCACTTCCTGAAAGAAGGAATATGAGATAAGAGGGCTTGATTAATCAAGAAAAGGTCCAGTCTCTTTGCCACTCGAGCCTCCCCAACTCTTCGATCCATCCAAGTAGGGCACAATTTTATCAAATTGAGGTCTATAATACTGTTGTCCTAAATATTTTTCAAGGAGAAACCCACCAGAGGGTCAACTTGTGCCTAGAGACCCCAAGTCTCAGATAAGCCCAAGGATAAATTGAGGTCGTCCCCCACAACCAGGTTTTGGATTTTCATAAAAGACTTTGCAAAAAGGGAGTTCTAGAAGACAACCCTGTCCTAACATAGACCATATGTATTTACCAAGGATAAAACAACACAGAGTTCAGACGAGTAGACCTCCACCCCCAGAACAAAGTTAGAGCTCCAAGATTTTAACAACCTTAGTCGACTTTCATTGATACCCATAGCCAAACCTCTAGATCGCTCTATTTTTCTAGCTTTAGCAACTTCTACTCAACATCTCTGTAATAATAACTGTCAATAACCAATGCTTATTTCCCAACAACACCACCAATGTCAAACCCTAGCAATATCTCATTACATCAACAATAGTTGCAAACTCTGACCCAATACATCTAACAATATCTAAACAAACACACTTTATCTTATTTTTTGTGTGCTACGTAAAATATCAAAACAAATACACTGCAACCTTCACAAATAAAATATTGCGGAAGAAATAAAAATGCTAGAAGAAATATATGCACACACACAATTTTACACTGTTATTTTTGGACTAAGTCCTCGGAAAAACCCAACTCGGGAAAACTGGTGCAACACCTGAGGGTTTTAATATTATGTTGTATTGAAATCTAAGTACAATATATGGATGCTTAAGATAGAAATCCAAACAGAGAAATAACTTTAAATAATAACTAGTGATAAAAGAATCTCACTCCACAGGCGATCCAACACTAACCTCAGCTCGAATTGAGCTACTCCTTGCTCCCTCTGCGCAGTCACTGCATCATCCGACACAGTTACTGCATCCCACAAGCTTGGAACTATGTCTCCTTTCACTATCTCACTAGATGTTGTCTGGGAAACTGGTACTCTTTGCCTCTGGACCCTCTGCCCAACTTCTGGCTCAAAATTTCTCCTTTTCCCAGCAAAACAAAAATCTCCCCAAGAGGGCTCTGTGTTGACTCTGTAATACCTCTTTGTGTAAATCATTTCCTCTCTGCAATGTACTCACCATAACTAGAAAATATTCCTCCGGCCTCACTATCTCTACCCCTCTCTCACTGCTTCAACTTCACTGAATCACCTCCAACAACTGAATGCTACTACTCTGGAGATCAATTTCCTATAAAAATTGAATGTTCAACTGATTTGGTGTGTGTTCTCCAAGCCCCTTCGACTTCTTCTTATAATCCTCCGTTGAGACTTCAACGACCATGATTAAATCTTAATCGATGGTTGGGATTAACTGGAAATCGCTCCTTGCACTTTTCTGAAACATTCTTACCATGAATTAATTAATTCCTTTTAATTAATCATATTTCCTAAGTTTAAACATTGGAAATAGTAAAAACTAACTGATTAATTTAATTAAGTCATCTCTAGGTGGATTTTCCATAAACGATTTCTGGGTATTGGAGAATACATGTATTCTAGCCTCGTTGCCAAATCTCATGGCTAGAACACATCCAATGTTAACGCTCTCTCTTAGCGAGGAATGTGTTCTAGTACTGCAATTTCTGCTACAATACACTGCCTTTGTACCATCTCCTATCACGCTACTAATTTTTGGCTGTTGTTGCCCACCAACCACTGCGCAACTATGATAAGCGTTGCATCTGTGCTGCTGTTGACCCTGCTGTATTTGCACTGCAACTTTGTTGCTGCTACTACTACAACATCTACAACTCCCTCTCATATGCTTTTGTTCCAACTTAGAATTATCCAAAAACACTGAACCATATGTGTTCAGCATGATACATCTGTCACCTGAGTCCTGACTGCTACTAGTCTCTACATTGTCACTGAAGCCTCTACGCTGCTGCTTGTTCTGCAAATGTGCCAACTGCACTGCTGCCAAATCTGCACTGCGTTTCCTAGTATCAGACCACTACTAGCTACTACATCTGTCACACTGGCATATGACTGCACCAACTGGCATTGGTCCATCCTGCTACTGAAACATTGTGGGCTCCCGTAGCAAGGCATTGATTCAAGAAGTGGACCTCCTCAAGAATCCTACCCAACATGTAGCACTCTGGGGCTACAAAACCAAGTCACCCCACCTCACTCCTAGAGGGATGTCTTCTATCATGGAAAAATATTCCTCCAAGCTGGAGGACAACCTATCGATCTCAGCCGAAGCTGCTTGCTGGTCCTGCTTCTCCTCCTTGTCCTTCTTCCTGAGAGGACATTGTGTGTTGTAGTGGCTTAACTCACCACACCTGAATCACTTGACCTTTGACAAGTCCTTCTTCTTCCTATGTTTCTCCTGCTGCCCCTTTGATGCGAGGGCCACATTCTCATCCTCCTTCACCGTCTTCGACCCACTACTGTTGCTAGTGCCACTGATGGTGCTCTTCACCAGATCTCACCTCAACTCCTCCTATTGCAAATCTTCCCACTTTTTGTCCCATGTTGACAATGTTTCTCTGCCCAAAATTCTTTGAACAAACACTTTCCACTCCTCAGAGACATAATTGAGAGCTATCTGCACCATATTTGAAGGTTGAGGCGCTGACTCTACAACTTCCAACAAATCTCGAATCTCCTGAATCCTGGTGAGGAAGGGGTCTATGCGCTCCCCCTTCTGCATACGAGTACATCTCAACTTTTCTTCTAAATATATATTCCACTACTCAGAAGATCCCTGAAATAACGTGGAAAGGGAGTCGAATATATTTTTGGACATTCCCAGCCCTGCTATGTGAGAAACCACATGATCTCGAACTCCATCGAGAATTAATCTCTTTGCCTTCGCCATCTCCTTCTTAAACATTTTCAGCTGATCTAGATCCGTGGGGAAAACCACCACGTTATCAATGTATGCTTTGATATTGTATTCATATAGAAGGAAGGAAATCCTTTCTTTCCAGATCACGTATTTTGATGCTCCGTCCAACCTATCCTGATCTCATAGCCCGGTTGATGCCATCTCAAAAAATAAGTCGAAATCCTCCTCTTCTCGTTTTCTTAGCTGTTGCTAGCCTTTACGTACTCCCTGCTAGAGAGAGTAAATTTTCTCATAATGATTACTGATCTGCAAGAGAAAATTGAACTTCTCAAGGTAGAAGTCCCTTGAGGAAAATTTCCCTTTGTGTGTGCACTTTCTTCCTCCTAACACTATTTTTCATTAGAAACTACTGCAAAATATTGCGTCTAGATAGAGATCTGCTCTGCAAGGAAAATGCTCGTTTCTCCCTCTGTCTCTAGTAATCCTCGAACTGGAGAAACCCGATTTCTCTTTCGCTCTCTTAGAGAAATCAATTTTTCCTCAAGAAATTGACCCTCCTGGCTAAAGGACTGCGCTACCTCTAAGGGTTTCGAATTTCTACTTTTGCAGAGCGACAAAATTCCTCTTCCCTTCTGCTACTGAGCTCTCTGACTTACAATATATGCTCTAATACCATGTGAAAAATTGATATTCTCGAATCCTATTGCATCAACTGATGTTATTTCTTCTATTTGTTAATTTAATTAAACAAATTATTTGACGTGATCTATGGAAAATATCGAAACAAATACACTGAAACCTTCACAAATAAAATACTGTGAAAGAAATAAAACACTGGAAGAAATAGATGCACACACAAAATGACACCATTATTTTTGGACTAAGTCACCAGAAAAACCCAACTTGGGAAAACCGGTGTAGCAACTGAGGGTTTTAATATTATACAGTAGTGAGTACAATCTATGGATGCTTAAGCTAGCAATCCAAACAAAGAAATAAATGGCAATAATAACTATTGAGAAAAATTTCTCACTCCACAGGCGATCCAACAATGACCTCATCTCGAATTGAATTGATCCTTACTCCCTCTGCGCAGTCACTGCATCAACCTATGCAGTTATTGTGTCCCATAACCTCGAAAATCCTTCTCCTCTCACTCTCTCGCCAATGGTTATCTTGGAAACTGATACCCTTTGCCTCCGGACACTCTGCCCAGCCTCTACCTCATAATTTATCCTTCTCCCCAGCAAAATGGAAATCTCCCCAAGAGGGCTCTACATTGCCTCTCTGTGGCATTCACTGTCTCTCTGCATACTCACCGAAAGTGGAAAATCTTCCTCTAACCTCACTATATTTGCCCCTCTTTCACTACTTCAACCTCTCTGAATAACCTCTGACAACAGAATGCTGCTACTATGGGGATCGATTTCCTAGTAAAATCGAATGTTCAACTGATTTGGTGTGTGTTCTCCAAGCCCCGTCGACTTCCTCTTATAATCCTCCGTTGAGACTTCAACGACCACGATTAAATCTTAATCGATGGCTAGGATTAACTAGAAATTGATCCATGCACTTTCTAGAACATTCTCACCATGACTTAATTAATTCCTTTTAATTAATCATATTTCCTAAGTTTAGACTTAGGAAATATTAAAAACTGACTAATTAATTTAATTAATTCGTCACTAGATGGATTTTCCAGAAAGGATTTCAAGGTATTGAAGAATACATGTATTCGAGACTCTCTGCCAAATCTCGTGGCTAGAACACATCCAATTCTACAACAAATAACACACTGTGTGACCTGCACTGCAAGCATCTTACTGCTACTAATCTTTGCACCCGTCACTTTGGTCTTTGAATACATCAACTGCCACTGATCCATCCTGCTACTGTATATTGTTGAGTTTTCTTGAGTGTTGGGGTAGCATCGGATGTGCTCTAGCTCCCAAACTTTTTGGAGCGACTAGAGTACATGATATCTCCAAAACCCAGAAAGTGATTTGGGAAATTCCATCTAGTTTGGGAGATAATTAATTAATTAATATTTTTAATTAAGGACTCTAAGTCTAACTTAGGAAAACTAAAATATTAAAGGTAATTAATTAAAACATGTGATGGAAATGACTCAAGTCACATGGATCAAGCTTTCTTTTAATCTTAGCCATCGATTCAAGATTAGATCATGGTCATTGGTTTACCAACGTGAAAGTATAAAGGAAAGGCTTGGGGTCAGTTGGAGAACACACACACTAAGGTAGAGCACTAAGACTAAGCTGGAATTCTAGGGTGGGTTTGGTAAGAATTTTCAAAAGTGTTTCAACTGCAGCAAGGGTTAGTATTAGCTAAGGGGATGGTCTGATCCCAGTGCCAAGAATCAGCAAGAGGTAGAGAGCAGTGTTGAGATTCAACAAGATGATGATCCTAGTGAAAATTAAGCACTTACACTAGGATGGAGCCTCGAGCTATTTTTAGGTGTAAGTCTATTTTTAGAACGAATGAGAAAATTCTATTTATAGCAGAAGTATATTTATATATGGTGTTAAAATTATATTTATAGATGTTGTTATATTTTTAGATGTATGTGCTAAGTCTATTTATAGATCATAGATCGCATGTCTATTTGTAGATGCATGTGGACTATTATTATCCCTTAATAATAGTTAGACAATAAATATTAATCTATTCTCATGGAGCACTTGAAATTAGTTAACTAAAGTGGAAAACCAGTTAGCTAAAGGAATTTCGAGTTCGAAGGTTGGTTGGTGGGACATGCAAGTGGACTTAGTTGTAATTGAGTGATTTGAAGTTGTAATAGAGTTGGATGTGTAGTTATGTGAGTTGTAAAGTATTTTAACTAAGTTAAGTGAGTTAAACTCAGTTGTGCCAGTTGTAATTGAGGATACACTAATGAGATATCATTGAATTAAATATTAAATTAATTCACATTGAGTGATCTCACATGCAACTGAATATTTACTACTATTAACTACATGCATGTCAGATCCAGTGGAGACCCAGTTGAGAGGTAGGTGAAAGGGATGGTTGACTATCAGTTGTACATTATTGGATTGCACTCTTGCAAGCCAAACACACATTGGATATGCTCATGAGGATTGTGCAGTCAAGGAGGGCATGATTGCATCGCTTTGGTCGTTATTATCAACCTGGATTCCGCAGTGGAGCCAGGTTGTTGTGAGGCAGAAATTTGGCTAAGGCATTTGTTAATTTCTGCAAGACAGTGTGAGACGATTGTATATTATACTGAGAGATCTTGGATTATATTTTTGTATGAGATTTTTTCATGATCCATGTTATATAAATAATATATGAAAGTGGGGTTTTTAGCTTTAAGCTTTCCCGGTAAACATTTGTGTTATGTGTGAATGATATTTCTTCATGTGTTTGCAATTGGCGATTGTGTTGTAAATTTCCGCAAGAATTTTTGTAGAAGTGATTATGTATTTAACAGTGGCATATAATTGTTAGATCATGAGAATTCAGGCAATACATAATTTTATTAAAATTTCTACATTGTATCGAAGCTCAGAAAATTGAAATTTTAAAGCAGGAGTTGAGTTTGTTGGTGGAAACAATTTGAATTTGCTGCAAGAATTTCTTGGTGCGACAGTTGAGTAAACATTGAAATGGCTTATAATGGCTTGCGGCTAGAGTATGCACTCAAGGGAAGATTGAACTACATTTCCTGGAAGGACAGGATGAGGTCGGTGCTTGAAGATAATGGCTTGAAGGAATTCATCGACAGTGATGTTCCTAAGCCCACTTCGGCGGATGTTGCATTACTTGACGCATGGAAAACGAAAGTAGCGAAGGCGAGAAGGATTCTATTGGAAGGTGTAAGAGACCATATTGTCTCAAGCCTTCATGGGAAAGCCACTCCATATGCTATGTGGAAAGCTTTGATGGATCTTTTCCAAAGCAGCAGCGACCATAGGAAATTGGCGCTAAAGGATAAACTCAGAAAGATCAAGATGGAAAAGGGCGAAATTATTCCAAAGTATCTCACAAAGTTTGTCCAATGTTGGGATGAGATGGGGATTGTGGGAATCATTGTTTCTGATGATCATTTGGTGAGCTTGGCTCTCTTAGGACTTGCTAAGAATTGGCACAGTTATGAAGACTCTGTCAACGGACGGTAAAAACTGTCGGATTGGGAACGACTGTGGTGGGATCTAGTGAAGGAGGAGTTTAGGCGGAACACCAGAGATGGTTTTTCATCAAAGCATGATGATGAAGAGTATTTTGCTTTGGTTTCCATGGCAAGGAAAGACAAGGGGAATAAATTCCATTCAAAATTCGATTCTAAAGGCAAGAAGCTGGATTTGTCCAAGGTGAAGTGTTTTCACTGTCATGAACATGGGAATCTCGCCACTAACTTCCCACAGAAGAAGAAGAACAAGAAGGTTGTTGGAGCTACAACTGGTGAGGCCCTTGCCTTGCAATTTGAACTTGATTTCTCTTTGATCGCATGCTTGGTGACAAGCACATTGGGATCGGTGTGGTATCTTGATAGTGGTGCTTCCTTCCACATGACGAGAGATAAGGATATTTTTAGTGAATTGGAGGAGAAATATCTTCAAATGCATATAGAGATGGGCAACGATGGAAGATACTGTGCAACTGGCATTGGTACCATTACCTTTGAGAGGGAGTCAAGTAAACCATTTCAATTGAAAGATGTTATGCATGTTCCAGGTCTAAAGAAAAACTTGGTCTCAATCGCGATGTTGGAGGATAGAGGCTATGACGTTGTTTTCAGCGATGTAAAATCTTTCCTGCGACATAAAACAACAGGTTAAGCCAAGAGGATAGGGATTCAAGATAAGAATCTCTACAACCTAGAGGTAGATGGTTGCGCTGCCATGATGGGCAAGGCAGAAAAAGTGGTGAGCCAGGATGAGGGAAAATTATGGCATGGGCGATTGGGCCATCTTCATCATGGATCCTTGAAATTCATGCAGAAAATATCTACTGGACGTCCAATGGGAACACTTGCTCAGTTAGATCAGTGCAAGGGTTGCACCATGGGGAAGTATGTAAATTCCACCTTTCATGAAAATGAGAACCGTGCTTCGGTGATCCTAGAGAGAGTTCACATAGACGTGTGTGGACCATTCTTGGTTGCTTCAACAACAAAACACAGGTATTATGTTATTTTTTTTATGAATTTTCTCATAAATGTTGGATCTTCTTCATGCAGAAGAAGGATCAAACATTCTCAAAGTTCTGTGAGTTTAAGGCATTGGTTGAGAAAGAGTCGGGGAAGTAAGTGAAGGCTCTATGGAGTGATAATGGTGGAGAACACATCTCGAACAAATTCAAAGACTTCCGTAGCAAAGAAGGAATTTGAAGAGAACCCATAGCGCCTCATAACCCACAGCAAAATGGGGTCGTGAAGAGGAAGAACAAAATGATCGTGGGTGCGGCACGAGCAATTTTGCATGATCAGGGCCTACCAATGCATTTGTGGGCGGAAGCATGCAACACTGTGGTTTATGTGCAAAACCGTTGTCCTCATATAGTACTTGGCATGAGTACACCTGAAGAAGCTTTCACTAGTAAGAAACCAGATGTTTCTCACTTTAATATTTTTGGCTCATCTGTTTATGTGCATGTGACCAAGAACGCCAAGAAGAAGCTAGAGACGACTGCTAAATTTGGGATATTTGTGGGGTACATAGAAACACCCCATAATTATTGTGTGTATTTTCCTAACAGTTAGATGACTATTATGTGACAGGATATAAAATTCGATGAGGGGAAAGCCGTGCAGTTGTCGCTTGAGAGGGAGCTGGACTTGCATGTGGAGGAGGAACTGTTGGTTCCCAAAGATGAGTCTCTAGATGTGGATCAGCCACAGGAGGAGGTTCATGGAGTGGAAGAGTCCACTCACACAGAGCCAAACATCAAAACTAGCCGAAGGCATACCACAGAAGCTGAGAGGCTGAAACTTGATGCTGCACATAATGTAGGAGTCCCTACTTCACAGCGTAGACAAAGATAGTCTCCTGACCGATTCACTGGATACATGGCTCTCATGAGAAAATGTATTGTGACTAAGCCATCTTCCTTTCAGGAAGCAGTGAAGGAGCCCACATGAGAAGATTCAATGGTGGAGGAGTATGACTCCATTGTCAGAAACAGTGCTTGGGAAATTGTTCGAAGGTCAGTTGATAAATCATTGGTAGGTTCAAGATGGATCTACAAGGTAAAGAAAGCTGCTAATGGGATTGTTGATAAATAAAATGCCAGATTTGTGGCCCAGGGCTTCTCACAGATCGATGGGATTGATTATGAAGAAACCTTCGCACCTATCGCATGGTATTATTCCATAAGGACCATCCTTTCTCTCTCAACGCATATTGGTTGGAACATTTATCAGATGGATGTGAAGACTGTGTTTCTCAATGGGATCATTGAGGAACAAGTGTACATTGAGAAGCCTAAAGGATTTTAGATCTTCAACAGCGAGTCGCATGTGTGCAGACTAAAAAGAGCATTGTATGGGCTGAAGCAAGCACCCCGTGCTTGGTACACTCGGACAGACAGCTATTTTACCGAACTTAGCTTCACCAAGAGTGAGGCGGATGCAAACCTATACCAAATTATGGTGGAGGGTAAGCTTTCAATCATTTTTCTTTATGTTGATGATTTAATACTGATTGGTGATGAGCAACTAATACACTCATGCAAGGAGGACCTTGCAAAGGAGTTCGAGATGAAGGATATGGGCCTCCTTCATTATTTCCTTGGATTGGAAATATGGCAGCGAGATGGTGAAATTTTTGTGTCTCAAGGCAAGTATGCAAGGGATATACTGGGTAAGTTTCACATGGAGGGCTACAAACCCATGGATACTCCTCTTTTAGGAAACTGGAGGAAAGAGGACGCCACGTCTGGAGAGGTAGTGGATGCTACTATCTATCGACAGTTAGTGGGTTTGCTAATGTATTTAGTGAATATAAGACTGGACATATGCTATGCGGTGAACCAACTTAGTCAACCGATGGTTAAGTATACCAAGCTCTTTTGGAAGGCGGGCAAGAATGTCCTGAGATACCTAAGGGGCACATCTGAGTATGGCTTGCGGTACATACAGATGGATGAGGTGAATTTTCATGGCTTCACAGATGCAGATTGGGTGGGCATCCCAACGAACAGAAAGAGCACATCAGGAGGGATCTTCTATATCGGATCTACAATTTTTTCTTGGTACAACAGGAAACAGAGATCCGTAGCACTCAGTTTAGCGGAAGCGAAATACATGGCAGCAAGTCAAGATGCATGTGAGGCTATCTAGATGAGAAAGATCCTAGTTGGTTTGTTTGGTTCTCATTTAGATCCTACAGTGGTCCATTTTGATAATCAGAGTTGTATTAAACTCTCGATTAATCCTATGTTTCATGATAGATCTAAGAATATAGATATCTGGTATCATCATATCAGATATTGTGTGTAGCAGAAGATCATGTTGCTTTAGTACATTCCTACGGAGGATTAGGATGCAGATATTCTGACGAAGACACTCACCAGGAGAAAAATCAAATACCATAGAGACAAGATCAGGGTGGAGGATAATCCCTTTCTTGTTGAGAGGGAGTGTTGAGATTCAACAAGATGATGATCCTAGTGAAAATTAAGCACCTACACTAGGATGGAGCCTCGGGCTGTTTTTAGGTGTAATTCTATTTTTAGAATCGATGAGAAAAATCTATTTATAGTAGAATTCTATTTATATATGGTGAGAAAATTCTATTTATATATGTTTTTCTAATTTTATATGTACATGCGAATTCTATTTATAGATCGCACGTCTATTTATAGATGCATGTCAGCTGTTATTATCCCTTAATAATAGTTGGATAATAAATATTAATCTATTCTCATGGAGCACTTGAAATCAGTTAACTGAAGTGGAAAACCAGTTAGCTAAAGGAATTTCAAGTTCAAAGGTTGGTTGGTGGGACATGCAAGTGGACTTAGTTGTAACTAAGTGATTCGAAGTTGTAACAGAGTTGGATGTGCAGTTATGTGAGTTGTAAAGTAGTTTAACTCAGTTAAGTGAGTTAAACTCGGTTGTGCTAGTTGTAACTGAAGATAAAATATTGAGAGACCGATGAATTAAATATTAAATTGAATCACATGGAGTGATCTCACATGCAACTGAATATTTACTACTGTTAACTATATGCATGTTAGATTTAGTGGAGACCCAGTTGAGAGGTAGGTGAAAGGGACAGTTGACTATCAGTCGTACATTATTGGACTGCACTCTTACAAGCTAAACACACATTGGATATGCTCATGAGGATTGTGCAGTTAAGGAGGGCATGATTGTATCAAATTTATCTTTGTAATCAACCTGGATTGCGCAGTGGAGGCAGGCTATTGTGAGGCAGAAATTTGGCTAAGGAATTTTTCAATTTCTGCAAGACAGTGTGAGACGATTGTATATTGTATTGAGAGCTCTTAGATTAGGGTTTTGTATGAGATTGTTTCATGATCCATGATATATACATAATATATGGTAGTGGGGTTTTTAGCTTTAATATTTCCTAGTAAACATATGTGTTATGTGTGAATGATCTTTCTTCATGTGTTTGCAATTGGCAATCATGTTGTAAATTTCTGCAAGAATTTTTGTAGAAACGATTATGTATTTAACAGTGGCATATAATTGTTAGATCGGGAGAATCCAGGAAATACATAATTATATTAAAATTTCTACAAGCAACAACCAGAGACAGTGCAGAGAAACAGAGGCAGCAACAATAGTTATACAGCAGTTGTGCAGCGTAGAGAGCAGCTTCAACTAAGTAGGCCTAGAAAGGGCAGTGCTAGGCAGCAGGAGACCCTCTAGGGTTATGCAGAGACCCTTCTAGGGCAGCGTAGAGTTTGTGTCACCCATTCTAGGGTTACACAAACCTCTCCAGGCCAGCATAGAGGCTGACAGGCCTGATGCAGGGGCTTTAGGGGCAGCATTGGGGTTTCTAGGGCCAGAAATTGGCCAAGTCTTGTAAATCTCATTTGAGGGTGTGGATCAGTCAAGTTTTTGGTCTCAGAACAACAAGTTAGTTGTAGATCTATTATTTTTCTATGTCAGGTCAAAAAATAAGGTACCCAGATTTGTTGTACTCAGAAAATTCTTAATAATATAATCCCTCCATCAGCCAGAAGACCATTTTTCCCGCATTGGATTTATCTGGGGACAGTTGTCCATAAAATCTTGTGTGTCACTTTTTCTGTCTGCATGTATTTCTGTTTTAGATCTAAATCAGTGGAAGTCTATTATGTGTTTACTTCGATGTTAATCTAAATATTTCATCATTAATAACTTGTTTAAGTAGAAGTATAACCAGATCTAACAGTAGAATTTCTACATAAAGTAACATTCAGAATTTTTCACATGGTGTTAGAGTGATTGTAGATCAAGCAGGGTCACCAGCAGAAGGATGAATAATCTTGCTACGGAAAGCAGCAGTGGCTACAGAAAGTCAAATATGAAGGGACGATGCAACAACAGAGGGAGAAGAGCCACGTAGAGGCCAGAGTGACACAGTCCTATGTAGTCTCCACACAGGCCCACATACTTACTGTGCCAGCTAGGGTGACGCAGATCTGAAGCCTTGTTGATTTAAAATTACAGGAAAAGTGCTGCAAAATTTTAGAAGTTTTTGATGGGGTAAATTTATGAAGATTCTGAATTTAGCCTAAGCACTAGGTGACAAAGAGCGGGAGGGGATCAACTCCTCAGAGGGTTTCTAGCCAAAGAAATCTGTAGATCAATCAGAGGATCGAAGAGATTTGTTTCATTGTTGATTTGGAAAATTTCCAAGAGAGGAAAACAGTTTTCAGAGGGAGAAGAGGGTGCCTTTTTCACCAAGGAACCTAGATCCAAGCTTCAGTAGAGAATTAGGGAGAGGAAGATATATTCTGACAGAGTATATTTGAGCATATGGCACCTCACTGACTATGTGATTAGGATAGGTTGGACGGCATGTCCAAATTTGCAGTCTAGAAGGACATAATCCTGGTAGTCTTGGAGGCATACGGTCTAAGAGACCATGCAGAAAAAGTATTGGCCATGCTGACCGCTATGGATCTCCTTAAGAAGCATGAGGATGTTGCAGCACATGCCAAACGTTTCATAATGGATGGGGTTAAGGATCATATAGTTCCACACATAGCTGAAAAAAAAACAGCTCATGAGATGTGGAAAGCCTTAACAGCCCTATATGAAGGGAAGTTCATCCAGAGGATAATGCTTCTGGAGAATCAGTTGCAGTCATTCATGATGACCAAGGGAGAAGAAATATAGCCCTTCCTTTTCAGATTACAGTCGATCAAATATTAGTTGTCTACCATGGGAGAAAATGTGGAGGATGATGTGATGGTAAGGACTGCACTCAATGCGGTCACATAAGAGTGGAAAAGCTTTGTCCAAAGTGTCTTGGGTAGAGTATACCTTCCCCATTGGGAAAATATGTGGGCAATCCTTCATCAAGAAGAAATTTTTCGAGAAAATATGAAGGAAAGGCTTGGGGTTAGTTGGAGAACACACACACTGAGGCACAACACTGAGACTAAGCTGAAATTCTAGGGCAGGTTTGCTAAGAATTTTCAGAATTGTTTCAACTGCAACAAGGGGTAGTATTGGCTAAGAGGATGGTCTAATCCCAGTGCCAAGAATCAACAAAAGGTAGAGAGCAACAACCAGAGACATCGCAGAGAAGCAGAGGCAGCAGCAATAGTTACGCAGCACTTGCGCAGTGTAGAGAGAAGCTTCATCTATGCAGGGCCAGAAAGGGAAGCATTGGGCAGAGGAGACCCTCCAGGGTTACGCAGAGACCCTTCTAGGGCAGTGTAGGGTCTGTGTCACCCATTCTAGGGTTACGCAACCCTCTCCAGTCTGACAGGGCTAATGCAGGGGCTTCAAGGGTAGCGTTGGGGTTTCTAGGGCTAGAAATTGGCTAAGTCTTGTAAATCTCATTTGAGGGTGTGGATTATTCAATTTTTTGGTCTCAGAACAACATGTTAGCTACAGATATATTATTTTTCTTTGTCGATTCAACCAGTAAGGTGCCTAGATTTTTTGTATTTAGAAACTACTTAATAATATAAACCCTCCAGCAACCAGAGACAGGTTTTCCCGCATTGGGTTTTTCCGAGGATAGTTGTCCAAAAAATATTGTGTGTCACTTTATCTGTGTGCATGTATTTTTGTTTTAGATATGAATCAGTGAAAGTTTGTTATGTGTTTACTTCGATGTTAATCTAAATATTTCAGCATTAATAACTTATTTAAGTAGGATAAGTATAACCAGATCTAATAGTGGAATTTCTACATAAAGTAACATTCAGAAATTTTGACATATATCGTGGGCCTTGTAACTAGGTAATAATGCATGAGGTGAACTGTTAGTGATGGTGCTTGATCATTCGAAAGCGAGGATGGTTTTCGTGTTTGTAGAGGGGCTAACAGAGCCACTTAGGGGATTGGTACGGTCCAACTGACCCACCACCTTGCATGATACAGTTGGGAAAGCACAAGACTTAGAGGATGCTCTACCCAAAGCCAAAGCACTGATACCACCAAGACATGGTTCCAACAGAAGGGGAGAGACACTAGGGGCCCAACACCGAGGGCCAATCAGAGGTGTGGTTAGTTGGATGAGGAGATCAAGATATATCTTTGGACGAGGAAGTTATGCTTCATCTGTGAGGAGCCTTGGGAACCAAGGCACAAATGCACAATGGGAAAGGCCCATTACATTGAGGTATTTTCTGACAGTGACCAGGAGCATGATGTAGAGTTTAAGGCATGTGGAGATAATAGTAGGGAATGTTTGGAGAGGTTACCACCACCACCAGGGGGATCTCCCTTCGTACTAGCAAGAGAGATCCTTGAATATTTATGTGGGGTACCCAAGCTTTTGACGTTGAGGATTAGGGGCACCGTGCAGGGAAAACATGTCTCAGTTTTGGTGGACAATAGGGGCACCCACAACTTCATTGATGCCCAGATGGTTTAGAGGAGGGGCATCACAATTAAGGAATTTGAGGGTTTCTCAGTTCTTGTACCGGGAGATAGAACCATGCAATGCACAGGTTATGTTCCCTCTTTGACCATGACCATGGGAAAATATTCAATGACAGATCATTTTTTCATGGTGGATGTGTCAAAAACCAACATGGTGATGGCTGTCTAGTGGCTTAGAGGCTCTATTCACTTAGCCATATCATTATGGATTGCAGGAAGCTGAAGATGGATTTTAGAGGCTCAGATGGTAAATTAGTTGTGCTTATTAGGCATGCATTATTACCCTCCACAAATTGTTTCGGCCCACATGATGGAGGCTAATTTGAGGCATGGGGACATCAAGTGGGCAATGGATTTGAGGCTTTTTGAGGTTGGGGGTCAACTCAGGCCACCACATCTTGACATACAGGCATATTGGACAGGTATTTGGTAGTGTTTGGAGACATAACACCAGGGAAACCACCTGACTAGGGATTTGAGCACATAATTGTGCTATATTCTTTGGTTCAGGCTATGGTTACCACTTTGTACCAGCATCTCAAGGCTTACATGGATGAGATTGAGCAGGCCATTCATAAGTTGATGGCACATGGACGTGTTAGGCATAGTTGTAGCCCTTTTGCTTCAGCAGTTTTCCGAGTGAAGAAGAAGGGCGTGACACTACGCATGTGCACAGATTATCAGGCTCTTAACAAGAAGACTATGAAGAAAAGCTACCCCATCCCAAGCATAGATGAGTTGATGGATGAGCTAATAGGGGCCAAGTTCTTCTCCAAGATAGGCTTGTGTTCGGAGTACCATCAGATCAGAGTGAGGGACTAGGACGTCCCAAAGACAACTTTTAGGTGTCACTATGGGCACTTTGAGTTCCTGGTTATGCCATTTGGGCTAACCAAAGCACCAACCACTTTCCAGTCCTACATGAACCACGCATTTCGTGGTAGTTGTGGAAATTTGTTTTTGTGTTTTTCGATGATATATTTATTTATAGGAGGACCTGGGAAGAGCACTTGCATCACTTGGAGGTGGTGTTGCGCATTCTATAAGAGAAGCAATTTTATGCCAAGGTGTCCGACTATGACTTCAAATTGACATAGATGCTCTATCTGGGGCATATTATTGGTGAGTATGGCATGAGAGTGCATGAGGAGAAGATCAGGGCCATCCAAGATTGGCCCATATCTTGAAATGTGATGGAGTTGAGGGGTTTCGTGGGTATATGCACTTACTACATGAATTATGTTAAGGGCTTCTCTCAGTTGGCAGATCCCCTCACTAATTTGACCTAGAAGGGGGAATTTGAGTGGAAAAATGGGGCAAAAGAGGCATTTGAGAGCCTCAAACAGATTATGAACAGTTTCCTAGTGTTGGCACTTCCAGGTTTCACACAACCCTTTGTACTTGAGTGTGATGGATCAGGGGAGGGGGTTAGAGAAATCCTGAGGGTAGGAGCAATCAGGAGTAAGGGGTGCTCCTGATAGATTTTGAGAGTCGAAATCTACTTCCCCAGGAGAATATGTAATCTATATACGACAAAGATAAGATATCCATCATGCATGCGCTAGCTAATTTTAAACAATATTTGGTGGGTAACAGGTTCTGAGTGAAGACAAACCACAATAGTCTTTGATTATTTTTGGAGCAAAACCAGCTACACGAGAGGAAACATAAGTGGGTGAGAAAGCTTCAAGCATATGACTTTGACATTGAGCATGTCAAAGGTAGGAAAAATGTGATAGCTGATGTGTTGCACCAGACTGGAGGATGCAGTTGCTAATGGAGTATTCCAAGTACCGATTTTCGTGTGAGGTCATTGATGGTGAAGTGACCGATGATCGGTACAGGGTGATGAACGAGGTGATTTATTATTGTTACTAGATCTATTTAGCTCCCAAATCCCAATTGAGGGAGAATATTATGAAAGTTTCCCATGAATCACCATTAGCAAGGCATTAGGGGTTCACCAAGACGTACAACACCATCAGGGAGTGCTTTGCATGGAGGGGCCTTAAGGATGATTTTCTAAGGCATGTCTAAGAGTGTGATACATGCCAAAGGAACAAGGGGGAATAAACACACCCTGTTGGGTTGCTACAACCTCTTCATATCCCCGAGGGTAAATGGGAGATCATATCGATGGATTTTATCATCGAGTTTCCTACAATCCAAGGCAAGGAATGCATATACTTGGTGGTGGATAGACTAAAAAAAATTTCCCACTTCGTTATTTCAATGAGGTCCTTAGCCTTAGAGGTGGTTGAGTTTTTCTTCAAGGAGGTGTTTTGGCTTCATGGTATCCCAAAGACCATTCTCAATGACCAACACAACAGGTTCATGGGGGGATTTTGGTAGAATTTGCTATAGTTGGTGGGTACATAGCTCACCCCGAGTACTAATTACCACCCCCAGATTGATGGTCAGAAAAATATCGTAAACAAGTTGTTGGAGGGCTATCTTTGCAATTATGTGGCATGCCAACAACATGCATGGATATGGTGGTTGCATTTGGGCAAGTACTTCTACAACACAACTTACCACATTTCCATAGGTATGTCCCCATTCAAATATTTGTATGGTTATGATGCATTATCTTTTGCTAATGTGATGTTTGGAGACAATAAGGCCCCAAGAGCCAAGGATTGGATTCAGTAGAGCCAATACATTTTTCTAGCTCTCAAATATAGCCCGCAGACTGCGCAGAACCAACAAAAGCTCTACATTGAAAAAGGATGAGTTTAAAGGCATTTTGAGGTTGGGGATTTGGTCTTCCTCGGACTGTAGTCATACAGGCAGTCCACACTCAAACATAAGGGGAAGATCAAGCCTCGATTTTATGGGTTGTAGTCACCAAGAGGGTTGGGGAGGTAGCGTATGAGTTGGAACTACCCCTAGGGAGTCGATTTCATGATATTTTCCATTTTTCTTACCTGAAGAAGGCACTGGGGCGACAGGTGACAACCACTACAGAGTTACTACCCATGGATGCTAAACGGCATCTAGTTCTGGATCCCAAGGCCATTTTGGAAACCGGTGAGAGACACTTGAAAATTAGGGTCATCAAGGAGTTTTTTATTAGATGGAGTAATCTTTCCTATGAGGATGCCACTTATGAGGGAGAGTAGATACTCTCACATCCATAATTACAGCTGCTTCAGGACAAGTAACATTTTGGTGGGGAGGACTCTAATGTTCCCACTTAACAATATTGCTAAGGGGAGATATCAATTTTTCTAATTTTGTCATATTTTTCAAGTGCACTTAGAAAAATTAGGTAATGAGACCCCACATGAGTTTTTAGAGAGAAGAAAAGGGCCTAACTTAAGAGAAAAGGAAAGATAAAATGTTTAGTGGATGGTGGGGTCCACCCTAAGGAGGAATATGACCCACCCTCTCGGAAATACACATCTCTTGGAGGGAAATGAGGAGGACTTCGATGGATAGGCCCCACATGGGAAAATGTGAGCCACAGTGACAAAATAGGAGGAGGCACTTGTTTTGGGCATCTTTGATCATTTGGAATCTGACCTTGACTATCATGCTCGAGCTGGAGGCCAAGTCTGCATGTGTTGTTGACCACAAGGGATTTTAAGATGATAATATCACCCTTGCTTCAGTGGACCAGGAGTGATATCCATAGGAGGGAGTTTCATTCAATTTCAAATTGATCTGGGGGAATTTAATTGTGATTTTGGAGCAGCACCAAAAGAGAGCGTGTGGGCCTCCGCAGTCCTACTTCATGCCACACATGGGACATAAGGAGGAGGAGGAATTTGGGGTTGAGCTTGTGAGGGAATTATGGAAGGGATTTTTATTGAATTTCTTAGCCATTTTGGGGACCTTTGGAAACAAAATTTATAGGTGTCTCGAAATACCCAACAACCCGAGGAGCTAGGGGAAATTGGGCCAAAATTTCAAGGTCAAAATTTGGCTAATTTCTTTGTGGGTTTTTTTGGGTTATTGGAGGAGATCTAGGTTAATTTCCCAGAATATTTTGAGCATTGGAGGAGGCCCTAGAAGTTATTTTGTACATCCAACGGTGTGGTTTAGTGGGTAAATCAGCATAGAGCCACAGAGATGAGGCAACAATAGTTGGGTACTTTCTTTCATCACTTGGGCTTTGCTAGCTTGCCTTGAGAAAGCCTGTGTGTACACTTTTCAAACACCAGATTTTAACCCCGATGATTTTATAATAAAATGGCTTAGAGCAGTGCATTTTTTGGCTTAATTTGTGGTGCCTGATCTATGTGCAATTTTTTTGTATATTTATGCTATGTATGCTTTGTTTATGATTGTATATTTCCTTTAGGACTATTACACTTATGGATTTAATTTTATGTCCAATTGAATTTTATTCAAATATATATTGCCACATCATTAATGTTCTACCAAGTGTCTCCTTACTACCCTATGTGTCATCACCACATCAACATAATTCAGGGTCCTGTTGTAGCCGATACAACACCACCCAAAATTTTGGGTATATTTAAAATTTTGGTTCCCCCTGCTCACTCATCCATTAGGGTTTTTGACCCGGCCTGTAGTCATTGAACCTTCTCACCATCATGACGAGATTCTTTCACCACATCCACGCCATGTGTGGGAGGATCATCATTGTTACACAGTAATTTGTCACCGTCCCTACCATTCACCGTCCCGCACAATGGAGGACCCATTTTGTGACCTGTGAACATTGTCATGCCTTGAAATCATTATTAATGCATTCCTCTAAACATGAGCTTCAATTGCCCTAAAGACATCTCCTTGCAAAAAACCATGAAAACATATCCTTTTGCATTGGCGCGGGAAGACAGTTCATCACTCGCACCAATGGGGAAAATAATATAAAGAGGCCATGCCAACTGGTGCTCTGTCCCAGAGTAGCAGCCGCGCCAGCCAATTTAAGGAGTATTTTTTAAATAAATATGGCGGAAGTTTTGTTTCAACAAACTCAGAAACCATTGCCTATCTTGAGTTGGGAGGTTTGGTTGCGGGAGTTCCATGGAAGGGAAGTGGTTTTCCACCTCTCATGGAACCTTCCTTGATGATAGGGCCAATCCCACAATAATAGGGATCCCAACTCCTTCCTTCCCCATCTATAAAAGCTTGCCTATTGCCATTGCAAGCTAGTCTTGAAGTGCCTAAGCTTTGAATCTCCAAATTCCCAAGAGTCTTTGTGCTGTAAGAGCCCTCTTTCTTCCCTTAAGGCCGACTCAAGCAAGGAGATTATCGTCGAGAGACTCTAGAGAGGCTTTCCCTTTCCCTAGCGAGCTTTGCGAGACGTGAACGACTGGGGACCCTTCCGAAGGAGACTGCGGCATCAAAACATTGGTTGTACTCTCTTTTGATTGTTTATTAATGAATGACTACTGGTTATGGTTCCACTCTATTTTTCACTTATGATAATGATGAGTTATATCCTTTCTGACTGAAATATAGTTGCATATTCTGCATTTTATGCTTGTATTCGTATTGTTTCTTGCATGTGCAGGTGTCCATTCACGGAGATCGTGGGGATCGTGATCTGCCGAGGCTGAGGAATGGGAACGCTCTCTCTTCTACGAATCATAGCACTGGACTCCAGGTAGGCCTCCATCGTTGGCTTATTTATTCGCAATTAGGAACTTGTGCTGTAGCATTTGATGATTGTTGCTAGACCCCTGCTGGGCTAGTAGGGATCGCCTCTGTCCACAGAGGGGATTTACCTCCTCAACAATCATGCATACACTCGAATGGAAACTTCTTTGTGCATTAAGTATATTCGTTAGAAGCCCTTTCATCATGGATCATTTAGGCATTCTGTTTGGATACCTCACCAAGCTCAAATAAATTTAAGGGCATCATTCTCTACAGGGTAACTGTGGACTAATTGATGTTATAATTTTTCATACAGGTCAATCCCACAGATGATATACTCATCAATGTCATCACCACACCGAGGGAAATAAGCTGAAGCTAAACAACAAGGCCATAGGTGCGAAACATGACACTTTCATCCACATGCCCCTGCCCATGTGGGGATGAGACTTAAGGCTACTATTGAAGACCTCATTAAGGCGAATGACAAGGATGCGCCAACAAGTGAGGGGGAGGAGCAAGTGAGCAGCATTGTTAAAATGAGGATGGTGTGGTACATTTTTGTCCAAATAAAGAATCAAGGAAAGAACTTTCATGTTGTTGATGCAACAACATTCTTCACTGATGAACATCGGATTCTTAGAATCACTCCATTGGGAAATGTTCGTACCCTTTTTCCACCATGCATGAACCAGAAGAATTTGCTGCATTTTATTGATCTCAGTTGAAGGAGGAACCAGACGAGGTAGTTATATTCTGGGATGGCAAATATCTCACCTTAAAGGAATTTTTTGAAAGTCCTACAAGATACCAACTCAATTTTGATCTCCTGGATGTACGAGCATGAAAGAATACATTTCACAAATCTGATAAGTCTAGTCTGAAGTATAACCCATGTGGACAAATTAGACTCATAAGATTTCCCTAAATCAAGACAATCTCATTCAAGGTTGTTTTCTTGCTTAGCTGTCAAAACAAGTATGATCTGGTCCAGAAGCAAGTGAATGTCAAATGGAAGAATGTGGGATATATGTTTATGAAAGGAAACAGAGCAAATGGAACCAGTCTGTAAGTGGTTTTGTTAACAGTGAGATATACAGCGAAGCTGCCATCTGGTTAACTTAGTCTCCTCGAATGTACAATGTGTATAAAGGGATAGGACTCACTCCATATTTTCAAAATATTTTGGGTAACATGTTCATTCCTCTCTTGGAGGTTGCAGTTGGTCCAAGTTCTCATCCTCAACTACGCATCTTCTTGAAACAAATGTTCGACTTTGATATGGTAGATGATGAAAGTAAACCTGAAAGGCTTCCCACAAAGCATATGCCAACCCCAGCTCAGTGGACACATGATTTCAATCCTGCTTGTTCATATTATCCTTACTATTGTTATGCAAATTGGTACACACGAAAGGAATGACAACAATTAAACTCCATCCTCATTATGGCAAGGCTAGTGATACTGATCACTTGGCAGCTACATTCCTATTTCACTCACAATATTATGCACAGAAATAATCTCAGGAAGCCTCCTTCTTTGCAATATTTATTTTAGCTTTCCCAGATTGGTGTGGCCCCATGTTTCCCTTCCAACAGGCTATCCACTATAGATCCATTTGACAAAAGAACCTCTTTTGTTGTTCAGGTTTGGAATCTCAATGCTTGTGATCTTTGTGAAAGCGCTCACAGACCGGGATTCTCTCATCTGTGGAAGTCTAATTGGGATGGAAGAAAATATTACATCGAAGGCCCTGAAGGGAATGACTTACATAATACAAGTGTATCTTATTTGTGAGTCTTATTTTTCAATGAATTTTGGAAAGAAGAAAGGCAATATATTTTTCAGTGGGGGATCACATTTTAAAGAGCGGTCCCATCCCACATGCATACCAAAGCCATAACTAGAGGTCAAAGGGAGGATTCTAATTATTACGCATTTCAAAATGTTTTGAAAGGTCGTGGGTTATCAAGGAATAGCTTTGTCTCCGTAAAGTGTACCCTATCGACCACCCAAAGACCCATGTGGCATGAATCCCTAAAAAATTCACAACATGTATGCATATGCGTTGTGGAGACTTTTCGATTAGGAGGGAAAGGGGCCAGATATAAATATTCTTGCACAATGCTGAATTCGGGCTTCTCAGAGGTGAAACCAAAGTGCATGTCTGAAAGAAATATATTTGAGACTGTGTGCTCCTTTTGCAATGTGTATTTGATTGTAGGCTCGTGAGGGAAGGAGAAGCTTACCACGGAAGCAGGATACCAAAAATATTTCACGGAAAGAGCATTAAGAAATATCTCGTAGACATAGTATTGGCCCACTAACCCTTACCTTTCGGATCAAAGAAATCATTTTATTTGTTGTAAAGCCACCGAAATAATTAGCATCCTCCGCATACGCTGCTTCAAGAAAAGTCTCTACATTGCGCAAACCCAATCATTTCGATTTATGAATTCACTGTATCGGTGTAATTACAAGTCGAATCCATAGAATTTCACCTGCTGGAGGCCAGAATTTGTTTTGTATTAAGGTATAAGGAAAATCCCAGCAGTCGATTGTGGTGGAATATAAAAGGGAGTCGTGAGGTCGTGGACAACACGTATGCTGGCACCTCATAAACAACGTTCTGAGGGGTGTGTTGTATGGTGGGCATTTAGATGAAGCATTGTCCATCGATTTAGAATAAGTTTCAGACTTTCTATGAACCCACGCAAGACTTCGGCATAAATCTATCGAAATCCACATGTCTAGGTTTTCAAAGGGCAACCAGGTCGGTACGCAAAAATATGTCAATACATACACAGGTGAAATGCTGAGAGGCGTTGCTATATTAATGGTATACGAGATCCGCAATGTTGTTGTCAATAGAAGCGAGCGATCGATACAAGAAGTCCCTCGCCGCACTGAAAGACTGCAGAGAACAACTTTATCACAACGCACGCGCCTTATTAACCACCCGTAGAGTCATTTTTCATGAAGCACTGGCATGAAATGAATACATATACACTGCGATTGCGACCGCATTGGGACCTGATGCTCTTTGTGCATCCATGACCTTTGGAGGCCTGTAAGAGAAGGAGGAGGCTTATTTCATCATCCAAAAACGTGACTGCATCAAGGACGCAATGGGTTGCTAGGTTGCGAAACTAGTAGGGCGAATGAGGATGCGATTGGGTTGGAGTTGTGACCCTGTGACCTGTTTGAGGTCGCATCTCACATTAAGAGCAAAATCGTGCGTCCCCTCTGATTTGCTGAGTCGCAAAACTATGAAGCAAATGAAAAATGCGACTTGGTGGTAGTTGCGACCATGCGAACTGTTTGAGGTCACTTCTCACACTAAGAGCACAATCGTGCGATCCCTCTGAGTCGCTGAGTCGCAAAACTATGAATCAAATGAAAAATGCGACTTGGTGGTAGTTGCGACCATGCGACCCTTGTGAGGTCAAATCTCACAGTAAGACACCAAGTCGCACTACTGCCTAGGTCGCAAGATTTTGCCTCGAGAAGGCAGTAGGAGTTGCGGCCTCGTAATTTAATGATCCTGTGACCTATAAATTTCATGCTCTGCGTGTACACACTAAGAGAGCCTTCTAATGGTGTATGGGGAAGTATCATGACGGGTGGCATCACCGTGCTTCCAAAAACATCAGAAGTGTCAACTTACTGGCTCGTGGGAAAATTTCAATGGTGTCATACTTTCCTTGCCAAAGTTTCTTAATACAGGATTAAGAAGTCAATGTTTTGCTGCCAAATTTCGATACAGAGTCACGAGGAAGGGGCTGCAAGAAATCCTCTGGTTCCCTCATGCCCAAGGAAGATTTAGTTAGGATCCCTAGATGTCACCTGCATTGACCAATTAAAATCCCAATTTTGAAATGCGTTGCATCACAGTGGGAGCTTATTGCAATGTCAACCTTAGACCATTTTGGTTGTGGAAGAAGCGGCGTTTCATAAAATGTGTATCTGTAATATGATTGTAATTAATGCAAATGCATCATCGGTTGTGTAAAAAAAGATAGTGGACAATGTAAATATATACCTCCTCTATATGGTCGTTTGATTATTCTTTGGAGCAAGTCATTTGGTGGACTTCACATGCAAATTATGTGCACTAAGCCCTCAATGAAGTGTGAGCAGCAGTTCCATGTCTGTACCTGCATTTTATAAATTCATTTCTGTAGAAATTATATGCACTAAACATGCATATGTCCAATATCTACCTGATCTCACACTATTTAAATTTATGCAAGATACTGAATCTATTCCACTTGTTAATCTTTTGTGGAAAAATTAATTGCACACACATGTGAAGCATAAACAAAAATAATCATTCGCATATAACACAGTTTTTAACAGGGAAAGCCTGAAGCTGAAAACCCAAAATATATATTATGTAACATGGAGATCATATGAAAATCTCATACAAGCATACAAAGCTTATCACAAGCTCTCAGTATAGTACAATCGTCATACACTAATCAGGCCCAATATTGCAAATCCATGCACCAATTTTTGCCACATGCTAGCCTGCCTCCACTGCACAATCTCCGCTGAAGAATAGCTCTGAATGAATTCGAATTAATCCATCCTTGACTGCACAATCCTCATTGGCATCTCCACTGAGTGTGTGATGCAATCAATGCATCACTATAGTCACAACAGATAGTCTATCTTGCCCTTTCACCTATCTCTCCACTGGTCTCCACTGAAATTTCCATGCACTATAGTTAATTGTTGTATTGTTCAGTTGATTAATGAATTATTATTTGTGAATTAATTAACTAATTAATTCACTCCACTCTCACTAGTGTATCAATCAGTTAGACTAGATACAACTAGCTCAACTAAGTCTAACTGAGTTAAACTAAATACAACTCCATAACTACTTCTTTCAACTATGTCATAACTCTGCCACTTGAGTTCTAACTGATTCCTCCATGCATTAGCTCCAGTAAACCCTTAGGAATAGCGTAATTCCTTCTGTTAGCTGTTGTGCCACATCTGTGAACTGAACTAAAGTGCTCCAAGAGAATAAGTTGTTGTTTAGAGTCTGATTAATATTAAGAGTTAATAATAATCGACATGCATCTATTTTTAGATTGGTGATCTATAAATAGACTTCGCCCAATATTCTAAAAATAGAATTTCATCTATTTTTCCAACTTGATCAACCATCCACAAATAGCATCTTGCAACTTCTGAAATATGATCATCATGTCTAAAAATAGACTTGCGCGAAAAATAGCTTGCAGGCCCACTTAGTGAAGGCGATTATTTTCACTAAGCTCATCATCTTGTTGAATCTCAACACTCCCTCTCAAAAAGATAGGGATTATCTTTCACCCCGATCCTCCCTCTATGGTATTCCAATTTTCTCCTGGTGAGTGCCTTCGTCAAAATATCTGCATCCTGATCCTTCGTGGGAATGTACTGAAGCAACATGATCTTCCGCTGCACACAATCTCTGATATGATGATACCGGATATCAATATGTTTAGATCTATCATGAAACACATGATTAACCGAGAGTTTAATGCAACTCTGATTATCACAATGAATCACTGTGGGATCTAAATGTGAACCGAACAAACCAACTAGAATCTTCCTCATCCAGATAGCCTCACATGCAGCTAAACTTGCTACCATGTATTCTGCTTCCGATGAACTGAGTGCCACAGATCTTTGTTTCCTACTGTACCAAGAAACTGTCGTAGATCCGATATTGAAAAATCCCTCCTGATGTGCTCTTTCTGTCTGTTGGGCTTCTTGCCCAATCTGCATCCGTGAAGCCATGCAAATTCACCTCATTCATCTTTCTGTACCATAAACCATACTCATATGTGCCCCTGAGATATCTCAGGACATGCTTTCCTGCCTTCCAAAAGAGCTTGGTAGGCTTAACCAACGCTTGTGAACGTTGTTTCACCGCATAGCATATGTCTGGTCTTGTATTGAATAAATACATGAGCGAACCCACCAACTGTCGTTAAACAATGGCATCCACTACCTCTGTCGATGTATCATCCTCTTTCTTCCAATTTCCTGGAAGAGGAGTGTCGATAGGCTTGCAGCCTTGCATGTGAAACTTCTCCAGTATCTCCCGGGCATACTTGCCTTGAGACACAAACATTTCACCTTCCCGCTACTATATTTCCAATCCAAGGAAATAATGGAGGCCTAAATCCTTCATCTCAAACTCCTTTGCAAGATCTACCTTGCATGAGTGTATCAACTGCTCATCACTTGTTAGTATTTAATCATCAACATAAAGTACAATGATTAAAATCTTACCCTCAACCACAATCTGGTACAGGTTTGCATCCGCCTCACTCTTGGTGAAGCCAAGTCCAATGAAATAGTTGTTGATCTGAGTGTACCAAGCACGGGGTGCTTGTTTCAGCCCATACAGCGCTCTTTTGAGCCTACACACATGCGACTCACTGTTGAAGATATCAAATCCTTCAGGCTGCTCAATGTACACCTCTTCCTCAATGATCCCATTAAGGAACGCAGTCTTCACATCCATTTGATGAATGTGCAAACCCATCTGCACTGAGAGAGAAAGGATGGTCCGTATGGAAGAATACCGTGCGACAGGTGCAAAGGTTTCTTCATAGTCAATCCCCTCAATCTGTGAGAAGCCCTGGGCAAAAAATCTTGCCTTATACTTCTTGACGCTCCCATCAGCAGCTTGCTTTACCTTGCAGATCCATCTTAATCCTACAACTGATTTTCCCACCGGCCTTGGAACAATCTCCCAAGCACTGTTTCTGACAATGGAGTCATACTCCACCATGGCATCTACCCATGTGGGCTCCTACACTGCTTCTTTAAAATAAGATGGATTTGTCACAATACACTTGCTCATAAGAGCCATGTATCCAGTATATCTGTCAGGTGACTGTCTCTATCTGCGCTGTGATGTAGGGACTCCTACATTCTGTGCCGCATCCACCTTTAGTCTCTTAGTTTATGTGGTACACTTCCTACCTTGTCTGATGTTTGGTTCTACATGAGTGGACTCCTCCACTCCATGAATCTCCTCATGTGGTTTATCCACATCCAGAGGCTCATCTTTGGGAACAAGAAGTTCCTCCTCCGCATGCAAGTGTAGCTCCCTCTCAAGCATAGCTTGTGCAGCACCCACAATCGTTATGTTCTTCCTCTCCGTGACCCCATTCTACTATAGGTTATGAGGCGCTATGAGTTCTCTTCGAATTCATTCTTTGCTACAGAAGTCTTTGAATTCACTCGATATGTATTCACCACCATTATCGCTCCATAGAGCTTTCACCTGCTTCCCCGACTCCTTCTCCACCAATTTCTTGAACTCACAGAACTTTGAGAATGTTTCACTCTTCTTCTGCATAAAGAAGATTCAGCATCTACGAGAATAATCATAAAAAAATATCACATAATACCTGTGTTTTGTTGTTGAAGCAACCGAGAATGGTCCACACACGTCTATGTGAATTCTCTCCAAGATCACCAAAGCATGGTTCTCCTTCTCATGAAAGGTGGTCTTCACAAACTTACCCATTGTATATCCTTTGCACTGATTTTACTGCACAAGAGTACCCTTAGGAATTCTAGTAGAACTTTGCTGCAAAATATTCAAAGTGCCATGGTGAAGATGGCCCAATCCCCTGTGCCATAACTCACCCTCATCCCGACTCACCACTTCTTCTGCTTTGCCCACCATTGCAGCACAGCCATCTACCTCTAGCTTGTAGAGATTCTTAATTATAACCCCTATCTTCTTGGTTTGACCCGTTGTTTTATGTCGAAGGAAGGCTTTTCCCTCACTGAAAACAACATCATAACCCTTGTCTTCCAGCATTGCGACTGGGACCAAGTTCTTCTTCAAACCTAGAACATGCATAACATTATTCAACAAGAATGGATTACCAGACTCCCTTTCAAAGGTAATGGTCCCAATTCCAGTCGCATTGTACCGACCATTGTTGCCCATCTCTATATGCATCTGGAGGTCCTTCTCCTCCAAGTCACTAAACAACACTTTGTCTCCTATCATATGGAAAGACACACCACTATTAAGAGACCAAAATGATCCCATGCAGCTTGAAACCAAGCATGCGATCAAAAAAGAATCTAGCTCAAATTGCAAGGCTAAGGCCTCTCCAGCTGCAGATCCAGCAGCCTGCTTATTCTCCTTCTTCTGTGGACAGTTAGTGGTGAAATGTCCATGCTCGTGACAGTGAAAACACTTCACTTTGGACAAGTCATGCTTCTTACCTTTCACACCGGATTTAGAAGGATTTTTCTTCCCCTTCCCTTTCCTTGCTTTGGCAGCCAAAGTGCAATTCTCTTCATCTTCATTCTTCGATGAAGATCCATCCCTGGTACCCCGCCTTATCTCCTCTTGCACAAGATCCGACCAAAGTCGCTCCCATCCTGGTAGTTTCTCTCGTCCATTGACAGAGTCTTCATAGCTATGCAAACTCTTCGGAAGCCCAAGGAGAGCCAAGTTCACCAAGTATTCTTCATCAACAGTAACCCCCACACTTCCCAGCTCATCCTTGCAGTGGAAAAACTTCATAAGGTATTTTGGAATATTGTCGCCTTTCTCCATTTTTATTTTTCTGAGCTTGTCTTTAAGCGCCAACTTCCTCTGGTCACTTCTGCTTTGGAACAAGTCTGTCAAATCCTTCCACATTAAGAATGGAGTGGCTTTCCTGTGAAGGCTGGACACAATATGGTCCTTCACACCTTCCAACAGAATCCTCCTCGTCTTTGCAGTCTTCTTTTGCCATGCATCAAGTAATGCAGCATCGCTAGATCCCGGCTTAGGAACATTGCTATCGATGAACTCCTTCAGCCCATTATCCTCCAGCACTGCCTCCATCCTGTCCTTCCAGGCTATTTAATTCGAGCTCCCATCAAGGGCATACTCTAATCTGAACCCGTTGAAAGACATTTCAATGTATACTTGATTTCTGCACCAAGAATCTTCTGTAGAAAATTCGAATTGTCCACCAGCACAAACTCACTTCACAGTTGCAATCTTCAATCAACAATGCTTCGATACCATGTAGAAATTATATGCACTAAGCATGCATATGTCCAATATCCACCTGATCTCACACTATTTAACTTTATGTAAGATACTGAATCTATTCCACTTGTTAATCTTTTGCGGAAAAATTAATTGCACACACATGTGAAGCATAAACAAAAATAATCAATCGCACATAACACAATTTTTAACCAAGAAAGCCTGAAGCTGAAAACCCAAACTATATATTATGTAACATGGAGATCATATGAAAATCTCATACAAGCATACAAAGCTTATCACAAGCTCTCAGTACAGTACAATCATCATACACTAATCAGGCCCAATCTTGCAAATCCATGCACCGATCTTTGCCACCTACTAGCCTGCCTCCACTGCGCAATCTATGCTGAAGAATAGCTCTTAATGAATTCAAATTACTCCATCCTTTACTACAAAATCCTCATTGGCATCTCCACTAAGTGTGTGATGCAATCAATGCATCATTATAGTCACAACTGATAATCTATCTTTCCCTTTCACCTATCTCTCCACTGGTCTCCACTGAAACTGCCATGCACTGTAGTTAACTGTTGTATTTTTCAGTTGATTAATGAGTTATTGTTTGTGAATTAATTAATTAATTAATTCACTCCACTCTCACTAGTGTATCAATCAGTTAGACTAGATACAACTAGCTCAACTGAGTCTAACTGAGTTAAACTAAATACAACTCCATAACTACTTCTTCCAACTTTGTCATAACTCTGCCACTTGAGTTCTAACTAAGTCCTCCATGCATTAGCTCCAGTAAACCCTTAGGAATAGCGTAATTCCTTCTATCAGCTGTTGTGCCACATCTGTGCACTGAACTGAAGTGCTCCAAGAGAATAAGTTGATGTTTAGAGTCTGATTATTATTAAGAGCTAATAATAATCGACATGCATCTATTTTTAAATTGATGATCTATAAATAGACTTCGCCCAATATTCTAAAAATAGAATTTCATATATTTTTCCAACTTGGTCAACCATCCACAAATAGCATCCTGCCACTTCTGAAATATGATCAACATGTCTATAAATAGACATAGTCTAAAAATAGACTTGCGCCAAAAATAGCCTGCAGGCCCACTTAGTGAAGGCGACTCTTTTCACTAAGCTCATCATCTTGTTGAATCTCAACAATTTATACATGTGGCGATGTTTAGAGGGGATGAAGGGGCATCATGTATCTTCAACCGAGTCACCCTTATGAAGTAACAGCTGCCAGAAAAAGTTAAACTATAGATCCACATTTTGGCACTTAGCCCATAGCGATACCAACGGACATTACATTGATTGGAGAGGTGCAGGGAAAGCCTACGTGAGCCATTCACTCTGATGAATAGTGGGCACAGCACTCGACCACACAGGGGTCTAAATTAATAATTTTCACTCTTACAATTAATTAAATAAGCCTCTGGCATTATTATTATTCGATCATGAAGACATGTAACCTATGCTATGTGATTGCAGGTGGAAGATTTGTTTGCATGAAGAGCCAGAGTCTTTCCCAGTAAGAAAAGAGGTCCTTTGCGGGGGGGGGGGGGGATACAGGAAAACGAAGCTTGTCGCAAAGCCCAGAGATCACCAAAAGAATGCAAGTCATAGATTGCCCAAGGTCGCAGATTGCAGATTTGCTCGAGGTCGCAGCTCACAGATTTCTCGAGGTTTCAAGTCACGGATTTCTCGAGGTCACACGTCGCGGATTTCCCAGGGTCGCGGGTCGCAAATGGACCAAGTTGCAAACCAGCCCAACAGTCCAGAGGACCAAGAGTCAAGGGGGCAACTCAAGAGTCGTCTCAGACTATATGTACAACTTCGAGAAAAGGTACAAAGGACTTTTAGCTTGACAGTGAAAGTCAGTATGATGGAGGAATTGTTGCTAGAGAGCTAAAGGACTGAACTCTTGGTATCAAGTAGAAAAAAGGGTAGCGAGGCTAGGGTTTTGCATCATGCTTTGAGATGAACAACCCATGTTCCACTATTGGGTTTTAACGAGTTGTAAACATGTACTTGACGTTGCAGTAGCATCAATAATATATTCTCCTTCTTGGCACTGATTCATGTGCTTGTTTGTGGTGATAGTACTAGATGTCTAGTACTTCATTATGTCATACATTTTATTTCATGCATGTCATTGGTTATGAACTATTTCTCAATGGTTGTATGTATGTCTGCTTTTTTATTAGTGTTTATTTGTCCTTGCCACGACGGTAGTATATTGTAAACTACTTTGCAATTAACTTCTAGCGTGTTTTCTTTCATATATGTTTGAATGGTTTTCGGCTAACTGATCCCCGTTATGGCATATCCCCCTTTTATTTTTGCTTCTTAGACTTTCCTGTATCTTTGTTTATGGTTCATTAATTTTGGGTTGATTTTTCTTCGTTGATTGGTCATTTCACCTTCGTCTCTACTCCGTCATCTTCTCATCCGACAACCAAGAGTGGAAACAATTATGGCGGTAGCTGGGCCCACATACCGGATGGGGCTCCTATCCCAAACGGTGTGAGGTCTAATTGGGACCTTTCACCGGGTAGACCCCCCTTGTTGTCGGAAATACATTTTTTCCCATCAACAAATTGGCACTAGAAGGAGGGCCAGATGACAAGCTGAGCCCTCAGAGCTTGCAGTTAGTCTCATATTTGTAATGGCTCATCCCAAAATCGTTCTCCTGAGATGTTTATCGGATTTATTTGGTTCTCAATGCTCAATCCCCGATGAACCTATGTATCACTTTTCCCAGTTAAAATTCGATGGTGAAAATGGAGTTTCCATAACCGAGCACCTTTCAAATTTCTATGAGTTTTGTGAGTGTTACGAAATTGACAACGAGGAGTTGGCTTGCATGCTTTTCTCCCTCACTCTCGAAGTTCGCACTAAAAAATGGTGCCATACATTGCTATCAGCTTCCATCCATTCATTCGAACAGCTTGCCGGTGAGTTACAACAAGCTTTTCACAGGTATGATTTTCAAAATGTATTAACAAGGTTAAATGAAATCAGAATGGGACCTCAAGAATCTATAGAGGAGTTTTCTATCAGGTTTGTTAATTTTTGTCTTGAGTTCCTTGATAGGGATGTCGATTGGACATATTTAATTAAACAGTTTCGACTGGTGATTTTTGTTTCCCTAGAACAATTTCAATCAACAACAAAGCCTGATCTCGGTGTTTGTTATGATAACCTTCAATTTTCCAGCTGTTCAGACTTTGTCCTGAAATCTTCCACATACCCTGTCAAATCAGAGCTTGAAAAGCATATTGGCCTAACATCTCTCCTTGTGAATGAAACCTATCTCGAGTCCATTGAATGTTTGCTCGGGTATGATGCTAAATCTCATTCTTATACTGATAATAAATCGATTCCTGTCCCGGGGAAAGTTGATTTCCTTACAAAAGCATTAGACCATGATAGGCATGCAGGGTCATTGTTTTCTCTGGATGACACTGATGTGCGAAATTAAATTCCTTGTATGGTTAATGCCCCCACATCGGAATCATTTCATCCATTATTCCTTGATTTATTTCATGAGTCTACCACACCAGTACTTTCCTCAAGTCATTCAAAATTTACTTATACTGGTATTGGCGAAAATCATAAGCACGCGGGTGGAGTTTCACAATCACATTAAAAAATCGATGAATCCCTTACGTCTAATCTATTTCATCCAAAATATTTAAATAGCCAAAGGAGCGACTACTTGTCTGGGAAACTTCAAGACGTTTCTTTTATCAATTCATCCCAACTGTTAACTCCTGGGAAGCCTAACGTGTTGAGTCCCCAACCTGATCAACTTGATGGATCCAGTGACCACTTCTTATCTCAAAAAATATTCACTCATGCCTCTGAGGGCTGTCATTCATATCTATTTATCAACCACATGAAGCCTCCAAAATTTGATGATCCTCTTTGTGAAGATTTAAGGACCCATCAGGAAATCAAAGTAATTTAGCTTCTGCTAGCTGTTACCTCAAGTTCTTACGATCCTTATGAGACCCCTCAAACAATTCCAACCAGGGTTCCTCGAATTAGAGTTTCTGAAATGACAGTTCCCATGTATCACACGCCTCTCAGCATAACCACGTCAGATGTCAGCTCATCTGAGCAGGTCTTTGTAATGTCCCTTTTTGGGGATTCTCAAGATTCTATGTCAAAGATGGAATACAAAGGAATTTAATGGTTATTTCACCTCTGAAAAGAGGGTGAGAACCAGAGGCTACCTGGCCAACTGTAGACTCTGCGTATAGAACTTGGAATGATCCCAATTCAGGAATCTCAACAAGGCCTTCAATGAACACGTTGTATAAGAAAATATGAGCAAGGAAAACACATATCAGGGCTGGGATCCCCTCATTCAAGCTGTATGTGACATATATATTCAATTTCATCATAAAGAAATAATTTTAAGCACATTAAACAGATCTCCCGGAAACAAGACTAGCTAGAAATCAGCCAAAAAGAGAAGCTGCTGCAACATGAAAACCCCAGCTACTAGAATTGCGCAGATTTGACTAAAAATCAGAGGAGTTTAGAAAAATATATGATAATTCAGTATTATATCAGTAAATAATATTTACAAATTATTTTATTTCCTTTACAACTGATTACAAAAAGAACTAGGGCAAAATCCCTTCAGAAATGAGAGCTGCAACTAGAAGTAAACTGCAGAAATACATAGACAGAGTTATTTTCCAGGTGGTTCAGCTACTGTACATTAAATTTCAGATCTATGATAGATATATGGATGAAAAATCAGATCTAATACATATCTGGAAGCTGCAAGACTTTAATAACAAGATCCAATTGGAATTACATCAAAATATTGCATATTAAGCTGTAGATCTGAATTACAATATATTGTGCTGTAGAAAACCCAGAAATTTTGAAGATAACTTTTATTGCTGAAATAGATCAGATATATAGATACATGGATCAGAAACCCAATCCATGGATCACCAAGGGAAGGCAAACCTAACACCAAGAGATCTTCCTCCAAACTGATGGCAAACTGAAATAACAAGCCCTCTCACAAAATAATGCAGTATGAAACAGAAACTGCGCAGAGGGTGAAGGTGACTGAGTACATGGAATGAAAATTATATATATGATATGAAATATAGATCAGATAACTCCTTGGAGGCTGAAGAACACTCTCCAATAGAGAAATCCTCTTAAAAACCACTAGATCTAAGCAGATCTAGAATGCCACTTGCTACAAAAGATAGCAGCTACAAAACCCTCAATGGGCCAGCGCTGATCATGAAAGATAGAGCTTGGTCTCAAACCAGATAGTGGCCAGATTCAGCAAATAACTCCTCCAATGATCCTCAAGGGAAGAGATGAAACTCCTAAACAGGAATTCCAATCACAATCCTCCACTAAACAGTAGAGAATGGTATTTTTCTAAGCAAACAAATACTTCAGAAATATAATTCATCAACAACCTCTTCAAGTGTCTTCTCCTCCTTTTTACAGCATGAGAAAGTCTTTGCAAACCCTAAACCACTTTGATGAGTCACCCCTCTTCACATTAGAGGCTCCCTTCTAGAACTGCGTAGTCCCTCTTGGAGATACATTGAACCTAGACAACGCAGTTGATTTGGTCAAGGTGGAACCAATCTTTGGCTCAACCCTCTTTCACACCTGCAAGTGATTATTTACATAGCCCAGATTTGTCTTTTTTCACATGGGAATTGATTTATCAGGAGTTTTTCATGTCCTCCTTTATTAATTTATTCATAAAACATAAATTAAATCAAAATTTAATGTATTCTCTTAGCTAAGGCTAAGTAGGAACATTACAGTCCTCCCCCTCAAAATGTTGCTTGTCCTCAAGCAACTGGTAGGGTAAGAGCTATGTTTCTTCTCCTTCTCCATTGATGACACCATCAAGAATCAAGCTCTCATCATAAATTAAGTTTTCACCAAGGCAATACATCAAAAACTACTCCTCTAATGCTAGCATGATAGGTGCATAGTCTGCCCCTTCAGGAGTGTAAAACTCAATAGAAATATACATGGGTGAACCAATGTCACAACTGAAACATGTGTCATGAAGTACTAGATAAATTTCCATCCCATGTGGTACATGTACACTACTGACTCTTTGCCCATACATACCCATAAACAAAACCAATATGTCATCTATGTATGGTAGCAAAATCACATAAAGGCAAACTGAAATTTGCACATGAGGAGGTGGGTCACAATCCCACATAAGGTACCAGCACAGTACACTCCTTGTTCTGAGTGGATCTGAATGTGATAAGTGGTACTCCCACCACATATTTTCTGCATAAGCCACCTTGACATGGCTGAAAGTGAAACTCTCATTAGGTGCCTTCGGAAAGCACCCATCATGGTAAACAATCTCCCTTTGCATCTCAAGGGAGTGGCCAGCTTTGGAGTTTTCATTGGCCCCATATTTTCCATGAGATCTACATGTAATATTGCTCTTTGGGGGAGCCATGGCCTGCATACATATGGTAAGAGAATGTGCCAAATCAGAAAATAAACTTGCTTCACAAGGTCAGATCTCTTACCATACAAACATCCCACACTCATAGCGTCAGGCATGGGATTTTCCCCTCTTTTGAGAGAAGAAGGAGATGGCTGAAATGTTTCCTGCATAGGATCCCTTGGCTGCCCCATCTCCAAATCACTTTTGCACTCTTGTAAGTGCTGATATAGTTCCTCCCAGTCATAATGTTGATGTATCTCCTCCTCCATAGCCTCCCAATCAAAACTCTTCAAGATTAGGGAGTAGATTCTTGTTGATTGCATGTAGCTGGAAAGGAACTCCTTATGGCCTCTTTGTAGTATCTCTTGCTTAAGCTTGGAAGATTGAGACAAGAATACCTTACCAAGATGATAGATGACCCCTTCATGGACCAAGTAGCCTCCTCCTTAATTTATGCCATCTAAGATCATCCCAGTGTGCAGATCTTTGGAGTACTCTACAAGGAGTTGAGACCTCCAATATGGATCTACAATTCTCAACAAGGACAGTGCTGTAGATGTATCTATGGTGGTGCTTACCTTGTTTCTTCTTGTTCCCTTGTCATCATGCATGCCAAAATTTTGTGTGGGAAGGTTGATCCTCCCCTTTTCTTCCTCCCACAGCGCAGTGACTCTTTCTTCCATTGTTTCAACACTTGGTGAAGCCTTCTCTACAGAATCTAATGGCATCCCAAGAGGCTTGCCATGATGTAGGAATGTCCCTTGCAGCAATCTCATGAACATGAGAGAAGGAACTATGAGATCCTTGCCCTCATTGCGCAAATCCATCTTTTTTGTGTGGGTAGAGACATCAAGTGAAGGGTAGGTGTGCATGCCTTGAATGACTTGTTGTTTCCCACTCTTCAAATCCACCCATTCCATCTTCAAGGCCTTCCAATCAGTGGTGAATTTTCCCAAAGTAATCAACCACTGGACACCCAAGATGATGTTGGTGTCTGGTATTTCCACTACAAATAAGTGATCCTCCAAAGTGTAGGTCCCCATAGTCACAGAAAGTGATGGAACATACTACATGCACTACATAGTTCTATCTCCCGGAACCAAAACAAAGAACCCATCAAAAGTATCGATAGGGATCTCTCTCCTTTGCACAAAGTGAGCATCAATAAAGTTGTGGGTTGCCCCACTGTCAATAAGAATAGATACTCTTTGGTCCATAATTGAACCCTACACTTTAAGAGTCAAATATTTGGGCACTCCCCTCAAAGAAGAAAGAGTCCCACTGGTTGGAGCAAATGCTCCCTCTTCTTCTTTGGATGATGATGGATCCTCCTCCTCATCATCACCAGCGTTGTGACCTCTCCTAGGTCCATCATTTCCTTCCTCCTCCTCATAATCAGAGAAGACTTCAATATAATGTGCTCTTCCAACAACACATCTATGTTTCGGCACCCATGATTATTGACAAGTGAAACATAATTTCTTCTTTCTCAACTCCCTCCGGAGATCATAGTCAAGAAGCTTTTTTCTGTGAGCTCTCCTTGGGTGGAGCAGCTTTCCCTTCCTTCCCTTTATAAGAGTGAGTGGATTTGCTGGGAAGGATTGCCTTTGCTCTTGGCAAGGCATCTTGGAGATCTCTTGTTCTTTCAATGGCATCATGCAGTGTGGTGGGTTTGGTAGACTTAACCAACCCATACAAAGGTTCCTCCAAGCCATCTATGAACATATAGACTCTCCTTGCAACTGAAAGATCAGGAACCATTACAGATAGCCTCAAAAATTCAAAGATATAGGCTTCAACAACTCCTCTCTGCTTAAGCTTTGCCAAGCTTATGAAAGGGGCCTCCAGATCCTTCCGATCAAATATTTCCACTAGTATCCTAGTGAACTCAGGATAAGTCGACACATTGTTGTGCCCCAATGTAGAAATTCCATGAAACCACCAATTGTGGGCTTCTCCATCAAAATGCAGTGCAACAATCTTAATGGCTTCTGCTTTAGGCACTTTATTCAGCTGGAATTAGATGTCTAACTTTTCCACCCATGCTTTAGCTAAACAAGAGGGTGATCCATCAAACTTAGGCAAGAATAACCTGCCCATGGTGTGGTTCCTCCCATGAAGGAAACCCCCATCTATATATTGTTGCAATGGCCTCCTCCGGTCCTTGAGATGGCAGAAATCTTGAAAGCTCAAGTTATCCTTGAACCTTTGACTTTGTGCATCATATTCTGCAAAATAACCTTCCAAAGAGGTTGACTCCTGAAGCCCTTCATTCTCTATAGCCAGGAAGGTAGGCATTGTAGAGCGTTGTGAGATCTGTGGAGCTTGTGGCAAGCTCACCGGTGGACCAGTCCCAAACTGATACAATTCAAAACTCTCTCCTTGATGGAGTCTTCCAAGGGACTCCCTCATTCTATATATCCTCATCTCCTTTATCTCCTTAGATAGATCTTGCATGGTTTCCAAGAGATTTTTTGCAAACTCTTCTGCCTCCTTATCTTTATCATTCAACTCAGGGGATTTCCCCTTGTCTTGACACTTGTCAAGGTTAATCGTAGTATAGTCATACTTTTTATGACTTCTATTCGGGTATCTCCTCTCCCTCTCAGAAAGAGTATCTTCATCTTTGGAATGCAGCATGAATGTGGCTCCAATGCTAGCACAGGCTGTGCCAAGAGTGGAGCTTTGATACCACTGTAATGTCCCTTTTTGGGGATTTTCAAGATTCTATGTCAGAGATGGACTACAGAGGAATTTACTGGTTAAGTCACCTCTTAAAATAGGGTGATAACTAGAGGCTACCTAGCCAACTGTAGACTCTACCTATAGAACTTGGAATGATCCCAATTCAGGAATCTCAACAAGGCCTTAAATGAAAACGTTGTATAAGAAAATATGAGAAAGGAAAATGCAGATCAGGGCTGGGATCCCCTCATTCAAGCTGTATGTGACACATATATGCAATTTCAGCAGAAAAATATAAGTTTAAGCACATTAAACGGATCTCCCGGAAACAAGACTAGCTAGAAATCAGCCAAAGAGAGACACTGTTGCAACATGAAAACCCCAGCTACTAGAATTGCACAGATTTGACTAAAACTCAGAGGAGATCAGCCAAAAATCTGATAATTCAGTATTATATCAGTAAATCAGATTTAAAAATGAGATTATTTCCTTTACAACTGATGACAAAAAGAACTAGGGAAAAATCCCTTCAGAAATGAGAGCTGCAACTAGAAGTAAACTGCAGACATACATAGACAGCGTTATTTTCCAGGTGGTTCAGTTGCTGTACATTAAATTTCAGATATATGAAATATCTATGGATGAAAAATCATATATAATACAAATCTGGAAGCTTCAAGACTTTAAGAACAAGATCCAATTAGAATTACATCAAAATATTGCATATTAAGCTGTAGATCTGAATTACAATATATTGTGCTGCAGAAAACCCAGAAATTTCTGAAGATAAATTTTATTGCTGAAATATATCATATCTATAGAGACATGGATCAGCAACCCAATCCATGGATCACCAAGGGAAGGCAAGCCTAACACCAAGATATCTTCCTCCAAACTGATGGCAAACTGAAATAACAAGCCCTCTCACAAAATAACGCAGTATGAAATAGAAACTGCGCAGAGGGCGAAGGAGACTGAGTACATGGAATGAAAAGTATAGATATGATATGAAATATAGATCAAATAACTCCTTGGAGGCTGAATAACACTCCCCAATAGAGAAAGCCTCTTAAAAACCACTAGATCTAAGCAGATCTAGAATGCCACTTGCTACAAAAGATAGCAGCTGCAAAACCCTCAATGGGCCAGTGTTGCTCAAGAAAGATAGAGCTTGGTCTCAAACCAGATAGTGGCCAACTTCAGCAAAGAACTCCTCCAATGATCCTCAAGGGAAGAGATGAAACTCCTAAACAGGAATTCCAATCACAATCCTCCACTAAACAACAGAGAATGGTATTTGTATAAGCAGACAAATACTTTAGAAATATAATTCATCAAAAACCTCTTCAAGTGTCTTCTCCTCCTTTTTACAGCATGAGAAATTATTTGCAAACCCTAAGCCACTTTGATGAGTCACCCCTCTTCACATTAGAGGCTCCCTTCTAGAACTGCGCAGTCCCTCTTGGAGATACATTGAACCTAGACAGCGCAGTTGATTTGGTCAAGGCGGACCCAATCTTTGGCTCAACCCTCTTTCACACCTGCAAGTGATTATTTACATAGCCCAGATTTTTCTTTGTTCACATGGGAATTGATTTATTAGGAGTTTTACATGTCCTCCTTTATTCATTTATTCATAAAACAGAAATTAAATCAAAATTTAATGTCTCCTCTTAGCTAAGGCTAAGTAGGAACATTACAGTCTTCCAGTTGAGTGATATTTCCCTAAGCACAGATCTCTATCACCTAACGGCCAGTATTCAACAATCGATATACCCTAATTTATTCACTGGAAGGGAAACACCATCCATTGTCTCTAATCTTTCAAGTTGTTGCCCAACCAGTACCAGTTTCACTCAGGCACAAGCGTGTTATGTTTGGCAAACCTCTCCACTGCTTGAAAATCTTCCGGTCAATTCACCCCATCCTGGGAAATCTAAAGAATATGTTACATTGGATTTTCAATATTCCAGTGCGCAAACATTTGGCCGAATTGATATAAATCCCACTGACACTTTTCCAATCACTACAATTGATGATCACACCCATTCGTCAGTTAACCTCACGAAACCATCTAAGTTTGGAAGTCCCCCGCTCGAAGGTCTGGAGCTTGTCCAGGATAGTGAGGAATGTCGACCTCCACTAAAGGTTGCTTCGGATCCTCACATCCTCGACAAAACCCAGGGACAACTTCGAACCAGGGCTTTCAAAATTAGGGTTTCTGCAAGTGGATTCGCAAGAATCTCAAATTCACCTGGAGGATGTCTATTTTTTTGGTTCTATCAAAGTGATCATCCTCAAAATCATGTTGAGATTCCCAATGGGTTTGACAAATCCTATGCAATGAATATACCTGCAAATCGGCAATGCTTTTCCCCACTTCATGCGGACCTAAGGTTGTGCGTGGATGGATGTGTGTCATTGATAAATGATTTTATGTTTCAAATACATATTTCTATGTATCAGGATGAAAGTGAAATTCAACTAGCACAATCCATTCTGGCACGTTCTCTGGTAAGTAGCCATGACCTTATTACTATTGCATATGCTCTTTAGGTAAGTCTTGTTGTTGGTGCACGATTTTGTATGCTGGCTCTGATTGCGAACATTATTGTTCTTGCAGGGCGGGAAGTAATGCGGTGGCTACACTGGAAAGCTGATTTTACATAACCCGGCCACCTCTTTGGTTAAAATAGGGTTTTAGGATTAGGCTAGCTAGGATTTGCTAATAAAATTTGTTAGTTCAAGTTGTTAATTAGGTTTACATGTGAAAGTTTTGCTTTAGGGTTTAAAATTATGCTTGATGTCTTTTCTTGTGGTCAATAGTTTATGCATTATAATTTTCCATTTATTTTTGCACTCATGCTTTTCCAGTATGCTTGTTGCTGCATAATGTTCAGATAATCACTGCATGTGCTTTTCCTTGTTTTCCACCGGTAAATAGTTGATCCTTCTCACATATGGCATTACATGGTGTCATAAGCCTTGTCTGTTACATTGCATTGTGTGCTTTCCTCCTCACATCATTCGCATTGGTTATTAATGTGTCTTGGAGAATTCTCATACATTTCATGCCACTGCATGAGCCCTCATTAAAGCCAGAGCCTTCAATCCCTCAATCCCCTGACTAGCCTCCTTATGTCTCCTTGTATATGTCTGAAGTCAGGTGGGTTGCCTTCACCTCTCTACACGCATCGAAACCCTGATGATCTTTCATGTTTCCATGATCATAACTGTTGAAACAATAACTCCATGGTTTGCATAAGGTTGTGGTGGTTACCTCAAGAGGAAAATTCTCTCAAAACAAGTCATCAAAGCTGCATTCTTAACATTATGAGTTTAAATTCATTGGCCAGGGAGATACGAGCCGGTTGCTTGTGGGGAACCCTAGCGAGTTTGAATGGCCTATATCCGTAACTTGAGCCTTGTGCCCAACATAGTCTCAAACGTCTTAATGATCTATTTTGCACATTTTGCCTGGGGTGGTAGGTAGGATGTGAAGACTTGGTATGAGGGCAAACCTAAATCAGGATATATTTTAGTTTCTGTCAAACAAGAAACAACCTCTCTTGCCCGTAAAATAAGTTGGGATCTCTCATCCGCCCATGCAAAATAAGTGCCACGAGCACATGAAAATAAGTGTTGCAAGCACATGAACAAATAAGGGTAAAGGATTGAGAAAGGCTTCCTGCGCAGAGAGGTAACGCAACGACTCCACCAGGGTACTGACCAGGCTTGCTGGCAGCGGAGCAATGTTTGTGATTTCTTGAAGTGACTCCGTCGGGGTACTGTCTAGGCCTGCTGGCAGCAGAGCAACACCAGAAACTTATTTTAAAAATTCTGAATATAATAAACCTGCTACCTTGCTCTCTACATCATCCACCAACCATTGGCATCCGTGAACTTCCTCCTTTATGCGTTTTGATTAAGATACCTAGCTGGGACACAAGGATTGGGAATATCTGAAAAGGTCAAAATAATACATGGGTACCCTCAGAACTTGTTCAAAATTCCCTTGCATCACTACCTGGACTCAGACTTTTTTTGGGGTGTTGACAGAGATGCTAGATTCTACCAGTGGTTCGCCAATTGTTGTAGTCGCTACAACACCACCCAAAATTTTGGGTATATTTAAAATTTTGGGTCCCCCTGCTCACTCAGCCATTAGGGTTTTTGACCTAGCCTGTAGTCATTGAACCTTCTCACCATCATGACGAGATTCTTTTTTCACAGCCACGCCACGTGTGGGAGGATCATCATGTATAAACTGGAATGGAAACTTCTCTGTGCATTAATTATATTCGTTAGAAGCCCTTTCATCATGGATCATTTAGGCATTCTGTTTGGATACCTCACCAAGCTCATATAAATTTAAGGGCATCATTCTCTACAGGGTAACTGCGGACTAATTGATGTTATAATGTTTCATACAGGTCAATCCCACGGATGATATACTAATCAATGTCATCACCACACCGAGGGAAATACGCTGAAGCTAAACAATAAGGCCACAAGTGCGAAATAGGACACTTTCATCTACATGCCCTTGCCCATGTGGGGATGAGACTTAAGGCTACCGTTGAAGACCTCGTTAAGGCGGATGACAAGGATGCACTAACAGGTGAGGAGGAGGAGCAAGTGATCAGCATTGTTAAAAGGAGGATGGTGTGGTACATGTTTTTCCAAATAAAGAATCAAGGAAATAACTTTCATGTTGTTGATGCAACAACATTCTTCACTGATGAACATCGGATACTTAGAATCACTCCATTGGGAAATTTTTGTACCCTTTTGACACCACGCATGAACCAAAAGCATTTGCTACATTTTATCGAATCTCAGCTAAAGGAGGAACCAGACAAGGTAGTTATATTCCAGGATGGCAAATATCTCACCTTAAAGGAAGTTTTTGAAAGTCCTACAAGATATCAACTCAATGTTGATCTCCTAGATGTACAAGCAGGAAAGAATACATTTCAAAAATCTGATAAGTCTAGTTTGAAGTATAACCCATGTGGACAAAGTAGACTCAGAATATTTCCATAAAGAAAGATAATCTCATTCAAGGTTGTTTTCTTGCTGAGCTGTCAAAACAAGTATGATCTGGTCCGGAAGAAAGTGAATGTCAAATGGTAGAATGTGGGATATCTGTTTATGAAAGGAAACAAAGCGAATGGAACCGGTCGACAAGTGGTTTTGTTAACAGTGAGATATATAGTGAAGCTGCCATCTAGTTAACTCAGTCTCCTTGACTATACAATGTGTAAAAAGGGATAGGACTCGCTCCATATTTTCGAAATATTTTGGGTAACATGTTCATTCCTCCCTTGGAGGTTGCAGTTGGTCAAGTTCTCATCCTCAACTACGCATCTTCTTGAAACAGATGTTCGGCTTTGATATGGTAGATGATGAAAGTAAACCTGAAAGGCATCCCACAAAGCATATGCCAACCCCAGATTAGTGGACACATGATTTCAATCCTGCTTGTTCATATTATCCTTACTATTTCTATGCAAATTGGTACACACGAAAGGAATGACAACAATTAAACTTCATCCTCATTATGGCAAGGCTAGTGATACTGATCACTTGGCAGTTGCATTCCTATTTCACTCACAATATTATGCACGGAAATAATCTTAGGAAGCCTCCTGCTTTGCAATATTTATTTTAGCTTTCCCAGATTGGCGTGGCCCCATGTTTCCCTTCCAACAGGAAATCCACTGCAGATCCATCTGACAAAAGAACCTCTTTTTTTGTTCAGGTTTGGAATCTCAGTGCTTGTGATTTTTGTGAAAGCGCTCACCAACCGGGATTCTCTCATCCACGGGAGTCTCATTGGGATGGAAGAAAATATTACATCAGAGGCCCTGAAGGGAATGACATACATAATACAAGTGTATCTTATTTGCGAGTCGGATTTCACCATGAAGTTTGGAAAGAAGAAAGGAAATATATTGTTCAGTGGGGGATCACATTTTAAAGAGTGGTCCCATCCCACATGCATACCAAAGCCATAACTAGAGGGCAAAGGGAGGATTCTAATTATTACGCATTTCAAAATGTTTTGAAAGGTCGTGGGTTATCAAGGAATAGCTTTTTCTCTGTAAAGTGCAGCCTATCAACCACGCAAAGATCCACGCGGCATGAAGCCCTAAAAAATTCGCAACATTTATACATATGCGTTGTGGAGACTTTTCAATTAGGAGGGAAAGGGGCCAAATATAAATAATCTTTCACAATGACGAATTCGGGCTTCTCAGAGGTGAAACCAAAGTGCATGTCCGAAAGAAATATATTTGAGACTGCATGCTCCATTTGCGATGCGTATTTGATTGTAGGCTCGTGATGGAAGGAGAAGCTTACCACAAAAGCAGGATGCCAAAAAAATTTCACGGAAAAAGAATTAAGAAATATCTCGTCGACATAGTATTGGCCCGCTAACCCTTACCTTTCGGAGCAAAGAAATCATTTTATTTGTTGTAAAGCCACCAAAATAATTAGCATCCTCTGCATACGCTGCTTCAAGCATAGTCTCTACATCACGCAAACCCAAGCATTTCGATTTATGAATTCACTGTATTGGTGTAATTACAAGTCGAACCCATAGAATTTCACCTACTGGAGGCTGGAATTTGTTTTGTATTAAGGTATAAGGAAAATCCCAGCAGTCGACTATGGTGGAATATAAAAGGGAGTAGTGAGGTCGTGGACAACACGTATGCTACCACCTCATAAACAACATTCTAAGGGGTGTGCTGTATGGCGGGCATTTAGATGAAGCATCGTCCATCAATTTAGGATAAGTTTCAGACTTTCTGTGAACCCATGCAAGACTTCGGCGTAAATCTGTCAAAATCCACATTTCCAGGTTTTCAAAGGGCAACCAAGTCAGTACGCAAAGAGATGTCAATACATACACAGGTGAAAGTCTGAGAGGTGTTGCTATATTGAGGGTATACGAGATCCGCAATGTTGTTGTCAATAGAAGCGAGCGGTCGATACATGAAGTCCCTCGCCGCACTGAAAGACTGCAGAGAGCAACTTTGTCACAACACACGCACCTTATTGACCGCCCGTAGAGTCATTTTTCATGAAGCACTGGTATGAAATGAAAGCATCCATGACCATTTGAGGCCCGTAAGAGAAGGAGGAGGCTTATTTCATCATCCAAAAATGTGACTACATCAAGGATGCAATGGGTCGCTAGGTCGCGAAACTAGTAGGGCGAATGAGGATGTGACTGGGTTGGAGTTGCAACCCTGCGACCTGTTTGAGGTCACATCTCACATTAAGAGCACAATCGTGTGACCCCTCCGAGTCGCTGAGTCACAAAACTATGAAGCAAATGAAAAATGCGACTTGGTGGAGTTGCGACCTTGCGACTTGTTTGAGGTCGCATCTCACACTAAGATCACAATCGTGCGATCCCTCCGAGTCGCTGAGTTGCAAAACTATGAAGCAAATGAAAAATTCGACTTGGCAATAGTTGCGACTGTGCGACCCTTGTGAGGTCGCATCTCATAGTAAGACACCAAGTCGCACTACTGTCGAGGTCACAAGATTTCGCCTCAAGAAGGCAGCAGGAGTTGTGGCCTCATAATTTAACGATCCTGGGACCTATAAATTTCAAGCTTTGTGTGTACGCACTGAGAGAGCCTTCCAATGGTGTTTGGGGAAGGAGCATGACGAGTGGCATCACCGTGCTTCCAAAAACATCAAAAGTGTCAACTTGCTGGCTCAAATTTCAAGGGCGTCATACTTTCCTTGCCAAAGGTTCTTGATACAGGATTAAGAAGTCAATGTTTTGCTGCCAAATTTTGATACAGGGTCACGAGGAAGGGGCTGCAATAAATCCTCTGGTTCCCTCATGCCCAAGGAAGATTTAGTTAGGTGCAATAAGCCCTCAATGAAGTGTGAGCAACAATTATGTGTCTGTACCTGCATTTTATAAATTCATTTCTACATGGGGTGATGTTTAGAGGGGATGAAGGGGCATAATGTCTCATCAACCGAGCCACCCTTATGAGGTAACAACTACTAGAACAAGTTAAACTACAGATCTGCATTTTGGCACTCATCCCATAGCGATACCAACGGACATTACACTAATTGGAGAGGCGCATGGAAAACCTACACGATCCATTCGTTCTAATGACATAGTGGCACATCACTCGACCACACAGGGGTCTAAATTTATCATTTTCACTCTTACAATTAATTAAATAAGCCTCTGGAATTATTATTATTCGATCATGAAGACATGTAACCTATGCTATGTGATTGCAGGTGGAAGCTTTGTTTGCACGAAGAGCCAGAGTCTTTCCCAGTAAGCAAAGAGGTTCTTTGCAGAGCAAGTGGATTATCACGAATCGCCAAGACACTCACTCTAAGCTCAAAGGCACCTAGTCACAAGACAGAGATGCAGGAAAAGGAAGCTTGCCGCGAAGCCCAGAGATCACCAAAAGAACACAAGTCACAGATTTCCCAAGGTCGCAGATCGCATATTTTCTCGAGGTCAAAGCTCGCGAATTGCTCGAGGTCGTAAGTCGCGGATTGCTTGAGGTCGCAGGTCACAGATTTCCCAGGGTCGCGGGTCGCAAATGGACCAAGTCGCAAACCAACCCAACAGTCGGGAAGACCAAGAGTCAAGGGGGCAAATCAAGAGTCGTCTTAGACTATATGTACAACTTCAAGAAAAGGTACAAAGTACTTTTAGCTTGACATTGAAATCCAGTATCATGGAGGAATTTTTGCTAGAGAGCTAAAGGCACTCAGCTCTTGGTATCAAGTAGAAAAAATGGTAGCGAGGCTAGGGTTTTTCATCATGCTTTGAGATGAACAGACCATTGTTGAGGAGGTAAATCCCCTCTGCGGACAGAGGCGATCCCTACTAGCCCAGCAGGGGTCTAGCAACAAACAAACAATGCTATGACGCAAGCTCCTAGTTACGAATGGAAAGACTAGGAATAGAAGCCTACCTGGATTCCAACGCTATAACCTGAAGAAGAAGCATCCCCGTTCTTCAGCCCCGGCAGATCACAATCCTTCCACGATCTCCGCGGATGAAAACCTGCACATGGAAGAAACGAACAGATACAAGCATAGAAACCAGCATACGTAACTAAACATCGGTCAGAAAAGACGTTACTCGCATTAACATGATGGAAAACGGAGTGGAACCATAATCATAATCATCTATTAAGTAATAAACGAAGAAAGATTACAACCAAGTTCTGACGTCGCGGCCTCCTTCGAACGGGTCTCCGGTCGTCCACGTCTCGCAAAGCTCGCCAAGGAAAGGGAAAACCTCTCTAGAGTCTCGTGACAATGGTCTCCTTACTTGAGTCGGCCTTAAGGGAAAGAGAGGATTCTTTACAGCACAAAGGCTCTTGGGAATATGGAGATACAAAGCTTAGGCACTTCAAGACCAGCTTGCCATGGATTTGAGCAGGCTTTTATAGATGGGGAAGGAGGGAGTTGGGATCCCTATTATTATGGGATTGGCCCTATCAACAAGGAAGGTTCCATGGAAGGTGGCAAAACCACTTCCCTTCCATAGAACTCCCGCGGCCAAACCTCCCAACTCAAGATAGGCAATGGTTGTGAGTTTGTTTGAACTCAACTTCCGCCATCCATATTTAAAAAACAGTCCCTAAAATGGGTGGCGCGATTGCTGCTCTATGACAGAGCGCCAAGTGGCGCGACCTCTATGCAGGATTTTCCTCATTGGCGCGAGTACTGAACTGAATTCCCGCGCCAATGCAAAAAGGGATTTTTTTCATGATTTTTGCAAGGAGATGTCTCAAGGGAAAATAAAGCTCATGCTTAGAGGGATGCATTGATGATGTTTTCAAGGCATGACAATGTTCACAGGTCACGAAATGGGTCCTCCATTGTGCGGGACGGGGAATGGTAGGGACGGTGACAAATTACTGTGTAACAGATGCCCCCTAAAGTATGAGGCCCGAGAGAGAGAGGGGTGAAATGCTTTACGAGAACATGTTCAACTGAAGGCCCGCCATCGGAAAACCTGCGCAGAAAGATACAACTGATATCTCAAGTACATGATGTATATATATGGTATGGACGCAGCCATCCGAAACAGAGTATACGATAATCCGGATCTAGGGTATGGGCGCAGCCATCCAACTAAGATCAAACAAATAGACTCAAGTATGGTCGCAGCCATCCAATCAGTGAGTCATGTACATAATGATAATAATCCACAATCGCAGCCTGGATTACAACAGACACAATCCAGGGTCTTGCGCTCCATCTCGACCCAAACAAAGTACAAGTTCGAGCATGTGAATATGTGAGCCGAAGTCGAACATGCAAGAACATCGTCTGATTACCAGCCAATGATGAAAGCTGTTAACAGACGCGAGAGGAACCACCAATAATGACAATGGCCCTCAAGGTACTACAGGTACAATCTACGGCGTGCGAATAAATGAGTTGACGTCGAACACCCGCAGAATCACTCGATCGGAGGTCGATGATGTAAACCTCACGTCGAATGCGACGAACCTGCCATTGAGGCATGCAGGCTCCAAGGTACCATCAGGAGTCTCTAGACCAACTTCCCGGATAATGAGTTGAAGTCGACAGGAAGTGACCTTAATCGAAGGTGGGCCATAATGATTCCCACATCATCGACACGAGACAGAGGAACATAATGTTTTGTTGTGAATTAGGACCATATGAGAAACAGAGGAAGGTTGATATTTGCAGAGGCCAACTTCTCTTGAACACATGAACGGCACGACAATGGACTTGGCAGTATTTGACATCAACGGATCAGAGGTCATGGCGACGAGGCAGTGAACAGATGAGAGGCCAAAAGAGATTACCCAAACCCATGGAGGCAAAGTGAAGCAACGAGATGAGATGTCCCCAACCCGACACGAATGCAGACAAGTGCCATGTTCAAGAGCGACATACTGCCGACGACAACGATATTGGTTCCATTTTTCCCCACCATTTCGGTGAGTACCTCTTTATTTTTACACAAGCTTGAAGAGGATACCATATGCTTGTCATATAAATCCGTCCTTTGGACGAATCCATCCTAGTACATTTAACGAGCCCTAGGAAGGAAAAACTCGAATAACGTCATTTCGACTGGATCCGATGTCATCAGGGTTTAACGAGTCTGACAAAGGAAGAACTCGGCGTCTTTTCATGTTTAGAGAGTTTGAAAAGACAGCGGAAAAGAAAACTCCACGAGTCCCTTTTCGTAAATAGTTCCCCAGATCCGAAAAGGTAGAAAACAATATCCGGGAAAACCTCCTAGTCGCGATAGGCTAGGGTATTCCTTTTTCGTAATCGATCCATCCCAGCCCGAAAAAGGGTTAAACTTATACTAGGTGAATGTCGATTCGTGTCCATTTTAACGAGATCGAAACGACAAGGGCCTCGGCAATCTTTTCATGTTTAGAGAGTCAGAAAAGAGCTGAAAGATGACTCCTCCTAGAGGAACGAGTGATATAAAGGGTAGCAACTGGTTCCGGTAATGGTGGAACTGCTCAAAACAAGTAAAGGTTAAGAGGCTGGCTAACAAGACCACTCATCGCAGCGGTTCCTCAGGAACGGGTAAAACAACCAAGTGAAGGCATATGATCGGCCAAGCAGATAGTGACGATGGAATGAGAAAACCAAGGCTCATCTGGCAAAAACAGGCTGATAAAATGACAATCACAAGAGGTAAAATGGGAAAGGTTTCATTTTTACACAAGCTTGAAATCAGGAAACTCTGCTTGAATTTGGTTTCATTTTTACACAAGCTTGAAACAAAGATAAAATATGCTTGAAACCGGTTTCATTTTTACACAAGCTTGAAACGGAAACAAACTATGCTTGAAAAAGTAAGCATGCCCCCAGCATGGTGACTCAATTCGAGGTACATGCCCCCCAAGCTTCAGTCCATATGAAAAGCAGATGGAGTGAAGGTTCAAATTACGAGATCAAAGAAAGACTCGACTGGGATTTTACGAGATCTGATCAAAGACTAGAATTGAACAGGAACGTGTTTCATTTTTTTAACGAGGTTGACACATTAAAAGAACTATCCTCAGGACACCTTGTTTCATGGTTTAAGGAGCTTGGCACAAGACAAGGAACTCTGCTCCGACCACCTTGTTTCATTTTTTAAGGAGCTTGACACAAGAAAAAGAACTATGCTCCGACAACCTGGTTTCATTTTTTAGGGAGCTTGACACAGGAAAGGAACCATGCTCCGACTGACTTACATCAAAATGAACCAGAAGGCGGTGCTTCCAAGAGTTCCACTCCTGATGGAAGGAAAACATCCTAGAAGTCAGGACCTAATGCCCCCAGCACCCGATGCACGACGGCATCATCACTGAGCACAGGCACGGGGTAAGTAGCCACATAGTTGACCTGCGGTGGAGCAGATACAACGGGTGGATAGAAACCAGGAGGGGGTGATGGCGGACCAGATGCCATATTAGGACCAAAGAACGAGAGCTGATCAATGGTCACGATCCATCCTTCATGTGGAAAGCACATCACACGAAAGAGGGAGGAGACAAGTGCTCCCATGACATAGGAATAATCACGCCCCAAAAGCAGATTGAAATCCAAGGGGCCTGGAACGACCATCACATCCATATGGACGGTTTTACCTCCCAAAGTAACAGGTAACCTTGGAAGGATCCCCAACGGTTGACTCGTTCTTCTATTGAATGTCAACAGATTCTGCGTAACGGGCGCAAGCGGCGGTGAACCGAAAGCTTGCCAGGTAGTTGATGACAGAATACTAACAGAGGCACCTTCATCTATAATGGTGCTGGGTACAACCAGACCAAGAGCCTGTACTGTGATCTCGAAAGGCACATAAGACGGAAGGCGAAATCCTGCAAATCGATTCCAGTCAAAGGAAGCGACCAAACTACTCGGAGGGGCTACCATCGACAAGCGAAGGTCTTCCCCTGATGTTACGGTAGAAGAAGCATCCTCCATGACCTCCCTCTCGAAGGCGGGAGGGATATCCTCTGGAGCCTCCATCATGGGAGGCGGAGGAGGGGCTTCTTGAAGTACAGGGACAGGAGAATCTTTCTCCAAGTCTGAAGAATCTGAAGAGATCAGAAGGACATGGGGGGTGTGAGATCCACTCTCGACAGAAAAGACCTGGTGCACCGCGGACGGGGCCAGTTCAACCGATCCAACGACCAATGGTTGGTCAGGAACGGATTCGTAAATTTGAATTTCTAGAGGAGTGGGATCGACCAAAGATGACTCTTGACCAATCACGGCATCAGCAGGTGGAAGACTCAAAGAAAGCTGTTTATAACCAGCCGGGAGGCATGGCGTAGAAACAGTCGGATTGTCCAAGACTCGTTTGGCCTCATCCATATAAGGACAAAGGTGAATAGCATGGTGCCCTTCACACAACTTACAGGGATTGGTAATCTTACCCTGCTTCTTAAGAGTCTTATCAACAGCAGCTGAAGACGTGCCCCCAACTTGACTCTCGGAAGCCAAAGGCAACGGTGGGCGGCCGTTGGACCATACTTCGAGCACCTTGGGAATGCCAGGGCAGTCTCGAAGAAGATGGTCTCCCGTGCACAACAGGCAAGGGAACTTGACTTTCCGTGGAGGGTTGGAAGGTTTGTCAAGAGGGGATATTTCAGAGACAGTAGCTATACATTTAGCCTCTCGCTTATCAGACTTCTTCTTCTTTGTCTTCTTCTTCTTCTTCTTAGCCACCTGGTTACTTGAATCCATACTTTCACCAGGCGAAGTAGAAGAGGAGGACGCAGAAACAGGCGAAGAAGGAGAGAGGTCCACCTTGGAATCAACATGAGGTTGTTCAGGTGGAGGAACTGACTGAACAGTGGTGGAGACATTCGAAACTACAGAGGTTGAGAACAACCAAACAGGCAACCCAACCGTTAATCCAGGAAGGGACAACGTCGCCATGTAAGGAGCACCAACATTTCCAAAAGGAGGAAAATGACCGGGGTTCCCTTCTGAGGGGATCCCTTGGTTGGTGAACTCTGAAAAAGTTGCCATCAAACTCAAAACCACACACGGGCTGAAAAAGAGTTAAGGGCACACGATCAAACGATCAACAAGAAATATCTAAGCAGGCGTGTAATCGTGGGTGATTAATTTTATCACATTGGAAAGTAAGAAATCCTACCGTTTCATATTTTAAGAGTCGAGAAACGATAAAAAGGTGACTCTATCTCTTTCAGAGTTGACACAAGCGTGAAAGGATAAGCGCTTGACGGTCTTTTCAAGTTTAGGGAGTCAGAAAAGACCAAATGACTGCTCAGGAAAAACTAGGCACAAAGGGTGTACCAAATATCCGTGAACTGCAATATACACCTTGGTGTCAATAATGAAACAGAAATCGACCAAGGACTTTCCGTACGTGCAGGTAGTCTCCCCGAATGCTGTGTTCGGTGTATCACGGGTATAGGGCGGCAGACTCGGCTTCCTATGGATAAAGGATTGAAAACCTATAGGGTCTCCCTTTATATACGCGACGGTACGGGGAGCGCAAGTCCGTACTAGCGCTGTCTAAAGCCAACAGGCGAATGACAGCTGCTAGGTTTAACGACGCCGGAACACGTCTCTAGCCTAGACCTTCTAAATGTGTTTCGTTAAGTTCCAATGCTGCCTTAGGTTAATTGAATAAATTTTACAGTTGATCTTCAATTAAGTTTCAATTTTTAGGCCCTATCGTATGTAGTGTCTCCTAAATGCAAAGCTATATGCCACAGTGCAACATTTCGTTCGATGAAAACTAGTTAGAGAAGAGTTGAGAGCTTTTATACAAACGAAATGAACGGAAGACAAACAATGAGATCTCTAATGCGACTAATGCAATTGAAAACTTTTCATTCAAAACACTAATCACTAGCGATATGGAAAAGATCACAATTTGCACTAATTAACAAAAGCAAAAGAGATTTTTTTTTTTTTGATTTTCAATGTTTAATGGCTAATATGCACTAATCAAACTTGAAAACAAATGGAGCAACTTGAGAAACGATATTCAAGAGAGCGAAACAAACACATTTCACTCAACAACACACGCAATCAGATCCCCAAATCGACCAAAGTCTCTCAAAGCAAAGAAAAGACTCAAAAGCTTCCAATGGACCGTGTGATCTAGGTCCAAAGCAAGGCTAAAACGAATTTCGAATGAAGGAATGAACAATCACCCAAAAAACGCAACAAAACAATCAACGACTACTAAGAGGATGAGGAGAATTAACCAACAAGTTGACAGGACAATCAAGACACCAAAACTCCCAAGGAGGGCTCGATACACTAAGCCACTAGATGCCCTAGGGCTCAAAACGTGAAATCGGTAGATAGAAGCAAACAACCAAAGGACAGAGGTGAATTCCCAGCCAAACAAGACTCCAACACACTCAGGCAGTCGGGAAATCAAGAAGAAAAACACTGATCAAATCCAGAGAGCCCAAAAATGAAGAAACTCAAAAAAATCACAGGGGTGGCGCGACTGTAAGTGTGAAACTGGCGCCAGAAGTCAATTGGCGCGGGCTGGACAAAGGCAACGTGCGCCAATTGGCGCGACTGTCGGGTTAAAAACCGCGCCAGTCGAGTTTCTCAGCAAAAAATTAAAACAAGCTACTCCAGAAGCAGACCAATGCAAGCTAAGCAAACCAAGAAGCTAAAACAATGAAAGAATCCAACCCAGAAGGTTCATCAAGCAAGGAAAAACAATCAAAGCGAAACAACATAAACGAGACAATGAAAACCGGACGCTCCCCAGTGGAGTCGCCAATTTGTTGAGGAGGTAAATCCCCTCTGCGGACAGAGGCGATCCCTACTAGCCCAGCAGGGGTCTAGCAACAAACAAACAATGCTATGACGCAAGCTCCTAGTTACGAATGGAAAGACTAGGAATAGAAGCCTACTTGGATTCCAACGCTATAACCTGAAGAAGAAGCGTCCCCGTTCTTCAGCCCCGACAGATCACAATCCTTCCACGATCTCCGCGGATGAACACCTGCACATGGAAGAAACGAACAGATACAAGCATAGAAACCAACATACGTAACTAAACATCGGTCAGAAAAGATGTTACTCGCATTAACATGATGGAAAACGGAGTGGAACCATAATCATAATCATCTATTAAGTAATAAACGAAGAAATATTACAACCAAGTTCTGACGTCGTAGCCTCCTTCGAACGGGTCTCCGGTCGTCCACGTCTCGCAAAGCTCGCCAAGGAAAGGGAAAACCTCTCCAGAGTCTCGTGACAATGGTCTCCTTACTTGAGTCGGCCTTAAGGGAAAGAGAGGATTCTTTACAGCACAAAGGCTCTTGGGAATATGGAGATACAAAGCTTAGGCACTTCAATACTAGCTTGCCATGGGTTTGAGCAGGCTTTTATAGATGGGGATGGAGGGAGTTGGGATCCCTATTATTATGGGATTGGCCCTATCAACAAGGAAGGTTCCATGGAAGGTGGCAAAACCACTTTCCTTCCATAGAACTCCCGCAGCCAAACCTCCCAACTCAAGATAGGCAATGGTTTGTGAGTTTGTTGGAACTCAACTTCCGCCATCCATATTTAAAAAACAGTCCCTAAAATGGGTGGCGCGACTGCTGCTCTATGACAGAGCGCTAGGTGGCGCGACCTCTTTGCAGGATTTTCCCCATTGGCGCGAGTACTGAACTGCCTGCCCGCGCCAATGCCAAAAGGGATGTTTTTCATGATTTTTGCAAGGAGATGTCTCAAGGGCAAATAAAGCTCATGCTTAGAGGAATGCATTGATGATGTTTTCAAGGCATGACAATGTTCACAGGTCACGAAATGGGTCCTCCATTGTGCGGGACGGGGAATGGTAGGGACGGTGACAAATTACTGTGTAACAACCATGTTCCACTATTGGGTTTTAACGAGTTGTAAACATGTACTTGACGTTGCAGCAGCATCAATAATATATTCTCCTTCCTGGCACTGATTCACGTGCTTGTTTGTGGTGATAGAACTAGCTATCTAGTACTTCATTATGTCGTATGTTTGCTTTCATGCATGTCATCGGTTATGAGCTATTTCTCAATGGTTGTATTTATGTCTGCTTTTGGATTAGTGTTTATTTTTCCTTGCCACGGCGGTAGTCTATTGTAAACTACTTTGCAGTTAACTTCTGGTGTGTTTTCTTTCATATATGTTTGACTGGTTTTCGGCTAACTGATCCCAGTTACGGCATATCCCCCTTTTATTTTTGCTGCTTAGACTTGCCTATATCTTTGTTTATGGTTCATTAATTTTGGGTAGATTTTGTTTCATTGATTGGTCATTTCACCTTCGCCTCTGCTCCGTCATCTTCTCATCCGATAACCAAGAGTGGAAACAATTATGGCAGCAGTCGGGCCCACATACTGAATGGGGCTCCTATCCCAAACGGTGTGAGGTCTAATTGGGACCTTTCACCGGGGAGACCCCCTATTGTCGGCAGTACATTTTTTCCCGTCAACAAGTCCACAACCTCAGTTGGTTCCTATGTGGCCCACATGTGGTATTTATCAAGCTCATGTGGCACCACCACGTCAACATAGGGCACAGGGACCACCATGGCCTCCTCCATTATCTTTTGCAGAAGATTTATGTTATATCCAACTCTAGAGAGATCAAGGTGTTCCTGCCATTTTCCACAATTGACATGCCCAGAATCTTCAGACCCCCAGATATACTTTGTTGCACAAGGGAAATTTGACTTAACAAATATCTAAGGCCCCACGAGGGTGTGCATTTCTTTCCACCCTCGATTCTTGGATATGGTATCGACTTCACAAGAATATTCTGCCCTCGCGCAAATGAATGGACAACATAAGGTCGACAGCTTAGGGAAAAAATCCTGCCTTTGAAAAACCTTCCTCATCAAGAAAGATCCCTCCTAGCCCTTGGAAGAATTTAATTTGGTTAAGGAAAAATATATTTTTAATATGGATACCCACATGTGCACAAAAAGATAGGTTGGCCCTAAAGAGAAATTATACACCCTTGGATGGCTATAAATACAGTCAAGTGACCCTTAGTTGGACATCATCATAAATCATCTTCTTATTCTCTTTTCTTTTGGTTGGCTCACACAAGTTTGGATTTGGTTCGCGAATATTGGTTCGTATAGGTGCAAAATTGCAAGGTTTGAAGCTCGCACGTTTGGATTAAGGTTTTCTTCTATGGTTGTAGGGTTGATATAGGAAACGTTCAGTTGTATTCACATGCATACAAGCCTCTCCATGTGGCGAGAATGTTTCAACCGCATGCATGATCTCTTGCTCCATGTGGCTGTGACCTAGGGTTTCTGAAGACAATTGATTATAGGCTGTAAAAGTTATTTCTAATCAATATTATAGCTAGGCTCATATCTTGGATATTTTTGGATATTTTTGTGATTGAAAAAATGGATCATTGTACTGTCTTTTGTTGAGAAATCTAGGGCATTATATTTCTCTTAGATCTTGACATTTACTTGTGAATATTTTTATATTGTTTTTAGATCTTCTTTTACTTATTTATAATTTTATTTTCATCAAGATAAATGCCAAACAATAAAAATCACAAGTGACACATGATGTAGGCACTCGTCCAGGGAAAAACCCCTAGGTAGGGGAAAACCCATTCAAGAACTCTTCCTTTAGTAGATTCAAATCACAGCGAGACAACCAAGACTTTTAACCCAAACCTCCATCCATCAAGTCATCATGTTGATATAGTCTTCTTCCAAAATTGATCTTCTTTAATCATAAAACTTTGATTCATGAAATCATGAAAACTTCGATCCTGCAATTGTACATAGCTTTGGTTTATGTAATTGTACACAACTTCGTCCCTGTAATAGTACATAAATTCTTCCTGCAATAACACACAACTTAGTCCATGTAATAGTACATAACTTCGTCTCTGTAATAGTACATAACTTCTTCCTACAATAGCAGACAAATTTGTCCCTATAATAGTACATAACTTTGTCCTTGTAATTCCACTATGTAATTTTTATCTGAACTATTTTATTCTTCCTCCTTTCAAGCCGAGTTCAATAGGGTATAAATAATTGATTTGACTGTGGTTGATACCTACGTGAATAGATGGAGGAGATGACTTGTAGAATGTTAGTTTGGGCCAACTATATGTACTAGAGGTTTCTTGAGGCCGACTTCATGGAGTGGTTTACCTGATGAAAAAATAATAAATTATTTCTTGACTTTAAATATCCCAAGAAGGGTCTACAATTGACTCAAGAAATAATCCTAGAAGCCCACAAATGAGGCTTGACATATTTAACATTGGCCCAAACATGAAACCCATGCTTTAATAAGTTAATTTATTTAATAATTGAATTTTCTAAATATATTACATCATGACTCGAGTACAATTATGAAGACCAACATTAGTTAAATTCTTCAACACTCCCTCTTAACTAGGGAGGTATTCATAATTACATACATATGAAGGTACATGGAAGATCAAAATAAAATTAACTACAAAGAGTTTTGGCACACGTAGTGCTATGGACTAGATACTTGACCAGGGTAATCATCTGGGTGGGACTAAGATGGATTCAAGCTTTCAGCCAATATAGGTACCATTAGGCTTACTTACTAACCATAAACCCATGGATCTAGGTGTGTATCCAAGTTACATCCAAGTTTAGAGCTCCAAAACCAACTCCACCTTCCCTCTTTGGAGCTATACATCAACACATAGGCCAGTTGGATGTCCTCCCAAGGATCCACCATTAGATGCTTCATATCTCCCTATAAACTAAAAAAGATATATCCATATGTCCAAGCGTGTTTCCAAGGTGTTCATCTTTCATGTGGAGAGATTTACTTGTACAAAAACAACCCCAACCAGTAATAAAATTTTAAATATGTACAAGTAACCACAAACCTTTGGGGTCCTCAATCATTCTGATTCCACTTATATCAAGTTATTCATATTCATCTATTCAGAAGCTTTTCTTCTTTCATTTTTTCAGCAGCACCAAGACATCCGCTATTTGTATTACTTTCATTCATTCTCTGATTTCATTCTTTCTTCAAGGTATTCATAATGACTATCATAGTATGCCCTTGCTCTCAACTGGGGAGATGTACCCTCTCTTTTATCTAGGCTCCCTCTCAACTTAGGGAGGTCAACCATTTCTTCTCTTTATAACATTAGAGAATCTTTCATGACTTCATTCGTCTTTACGACATCAAGGTCATCTTGATCATCATGAATTCCTTCATTATGCTTACTAATATTATCAAGTCATCTTTACTTACGTAAATCTTCAACATCTTTAAAGATTATGTACCTGAAAAACTCTAATAGAAAGTACAACCAAAAACAAATATACAGAAGCATGAAGTTAACTATGTCATTACAATGAAAACATCAACTCATTCATGATTTTAGACATTAAATACCTAAACCTAGTTAGGTTCATAATCATCAAGGGACATATCTTTTATATTCTAGACTTTGACTTCTAGACATAAGGCATAATACTATAATTGCATGACAAACTCTACTAGGGTTTGTTGTAAGCCTCTAGGTTTTATCATAAAGGCTAAATCATATCACTAATCGAAAACAATATCATTATGCCCTGGAATATTAATTTCTACTAGGGTTTTGTTACCAACACTAGATTTTACAAATTAAAACATGAGCATCAATAATTAAGTTAGCATATTTGCATATACATATATAGGATTTCATAGTCATGCCTTTGCATTTCATAGTATTGTCTACTAGGTAAACCCAATGACACAAACATCAATACAACAATTTCATTCAAGCTAGGGTTTCGATCATACAAACAAATATACACCTAGGGTTTCATTCCTAGGACCTCATCTTTTTTAATACAAGGGTCTTTATTATAAACCCTAATTCACACTAAAGATATATGGTTTCATATTAACAACAAACCCTAAAGGACTAGGGTTTCCATTATAACAATACCAAAACCATAAACATAAAAATAATATGATTCTAGACTTCATTAATAACCCCGAGTAGACTACGGTTTCATAAATATTGACATACCCTTAGGTTATGGTTTTATAGTGAACCTTTTTAGGGTTCCACAAGAAAGATAAAATGAAAAGGGTATATTTTAATCTAATGATTAATCACCCTAACAAGAATCTTTGTGATTCAAAACCCTAGACATAACAATGCCAGTAATGTAAAGTAAAGTTTAAAATAAATGAGCATACCTTTTACATGAAGAGAATAAAGATTATGGTCCAAGACATACCTCAAGTTGTTCCTTAACAAACCTTTCAGGATTTTAGTTGAAGGGCTCCTTTAGTAGCAAGACTCCTTTTAAGAATATCTGAAAACTTAATTTCTACATGAAAAGTGTAAGTAACAAATATAATATGAATCTTTTGTGAGAAGGTGGAAGCTCTTTGACAAATATCTCCCTATCCTTACAATAATTATTGACAAGTACCACCAAGAGTACTCAAGTGTAATTACAAGTTAGGTATTTCAATTTCAAAGATTTTCAATTTCACCCTAGACCAAAATCTAAGGTTTTTGAATGGAATTCTTCCAAGATACGATGAAAATTCCCATACCTAATGGCTATATACGTAACTATACTCTAAAATACTCTTATCAAATGATCATTTTATACATAAATCGAGACTACATACCTTTGCCTCGAAGGATTTATGTTCCATAGAACTTGTTGTCTTTTCTTGTAAAGCTGGAAGCATGGTGCTAGAAGATTGAGACAAAAGAACAAAAACAACAACACTTAATTGATTTTTGATGAGGTATTTAAATTTCCTTTCCATAGGCTTGTGTAAGATACTTCGAATAGGTTCTTTTGTAGATTGTTATTTTTCTTGACTATTGGCTTTGTAGACTTGAGAATGTTTACATAAATTTTATGAAGAAAATATGGGGCATCATTTCCCCTGAATTTGGTTGTCAACTCCACTTAGCTGATACAATTATTGTGCAAGGGAGCATGGCATAATTACTGCTAATGTTTATTTGGATTGCGTCTAGAACTCCCTCCTGGCATCGGATTTTATGTTTTACAAATTACTATAGTAACATGTTCAATTTCCTTTGGTTTAGTCCTAGATTCTTTTTTAACCTTAAATCCCACATTCCAGGCTTTGACGATTTCAAATATATGACTACGTTCTTACAATGTGAAAGAACTGATATATTTTTCTTCAAAAGAAATTTTTCCTTTAGGTGATTGTTCAGGCTCAGACTGAATGTTACAGGACTATAAACTTCAGGTGATTCGACCTCTATATCCTTATTTAAACGACGACTAAATTTTGGTTTATTGAACTCCTACTTATGTTCATGGATATCATTTTAATAGGATGAAACTTTATTTCATACCTTTTCAACATATAATTATGCCTAGAATAGGTATCTCGACTTCTTCTTGAAGGTGAAGTTGACTGATATTTAGATATTTCAATGGATTCTTATGCTCAGAACCATGAGGGAGGCTTGAATCCTTTCTAGGGCGACTAATATTGTAATAGAAACTTGTAATTCCTCGCACTAATATTGGTTCTTTATGTGACATACAAACTATAAATTTGGTTCCCACAAGTACAGACACTCTTGAAATTTAACTCTATGAGATGACACCATAAATTCAAATCTTCTAATGGAGATTTCAAACCTTGAGAACTAAACTTAAACCCTCTATCTTCTCACCAAGATAATTTCCCTGCCTTAGGCTATTAGATTGGTCCTTCAATCCTTTAGAACATAAAAGAACATCTATGTTATTTATGCTCAGTTCTATGGTATAGTTACTATGGAGATAGTTAGTGTATGTGCCCAAAATCTGGTCCTCCTTATCCTTAGTAATTAGGTCCTACGTGGATGTGCTTATTTTCTTGTTTTGAAGCCAATGGTGACCTTTTTCCTGCCCTTACATGAACCAAGTTCTGATACCATGTTGAGAAATCTAGGGTATTAGATTTCTCTTAGATCTTAATAATGACTTGTGAATATTGTATATGCTTATTAGATCTTATTTTACTTATTTATATTTTTCTTTACATCAATATAAGTGCCAAACAAAAAAAATCACAAGGGACACATGATGTAGGCACTCAGCCAGGGGAAAACCCCTAGATAGGGGAAAACCCAGTCAAGAGATCTTCCTTCAGTAGATTCAAATCACAGTGAGGCAACTAAGACTTTTGACCCAAAGCTCCATCCATCAAGTCAACCTATTGACAGAGTCTTCCTCCAAAACTAATCTTCTTTAATCAGGAAACTTCGATTCTTGTAATCATGAAAAAATTTGGTCCTCAAATTGTATATAAATTGGGTTCATGTAATAGTACACAACTTCATCATTGTAATAGTACATAACTTCTTCCTTCAATAGCACACAACTTCATCCCTCTAACACTATATAACTTCGTCCCTGTAATAGTGCATAACTTCGTCCCTATAATAGTACATAACATATTCTTGCAATAGCACACAACTCTATCCTTGTAATAGTACATAACTTCGCCCCTGTAATAGATATATTTTCGTCCATGTATTTCCACTCTGTAATTTTTATTAGAATTGTTTTCTTCATCTTCCGCTTGAGACGAGTTCAATAGGGTATAAATACTTGTTTTATGTCTGTAGTTGAGGCTGCCATGAATAGTTGGAGGAGACGACTTGCAAAATGTTAGTTTGAGGATGAATTGGTGTACAAGAGGATGCTTGTAACAACCCCTTCCCACATCTGCCCAAGAAACTGGCCAACCGGGGTAAACATGCGATGAGAGGCTACTATAAAGAGATTCAACCCCCTAGGTGACATTAAGGAAGTAGAACTGATGGAAACACAACATTAAAACCTTGTACAACAACAACAACAACCCCATTATTTAACCCAGCCTTTCAGACCTCTTACCCCTAGGTCACAATGACATTTTGACCTCTTTGAGCCATAGCTGCAGGCACAACACTGAATGGCAGTGGCTAGGAGGCTATAGTTGTAGGCATAACACTGCATGCCAATGGTCAGGGCCCCAAATATTCAGTTCTATGCCATTGACCCCAATATTTGAGCCACCTTTTCAGGCCCAGAACCCAGTACTCTGCCCAAAACTTCATGAAAATTTTAGAGATGAAAAATAACAACAAGACAATGATACGGAAGAAATGACATCAATGAGAACTCATCTGGACCCCTCCTAGCCATGACAGGAATTTTGTCAAACATGTCACAAACATGAAAGCTATAGGTATAAACAACATAACAGAGCAAAGGGGTCTCATACTTATCTGAGAATCGCTAAGAATCATTTCTCCCCTACATCGTTAGCTGCCATACAATCTATTTGATCATAGATACATTGTGCATTCATTTACAAGTAAAAACATGGAAAGATCCATACATCATCAGTGTCAAAATACATGTTTATAACCATCATAACAACAACAAAAACAAAGTGGATACAACAACAATAAAATCAAAATAATAAACAGTACATTTATACATCAAATGCCAAATGAATGAGCTTCTCGTTATGGAAATAAAAACCAACCATATATGGGACTTCCACATTCCAATAATAATTCATGAATGATGAATGTTATTTCCGAGGGTTTCTGTGTCTATTTTTTAAACCCCCTTCTTTGTAGCACGAGTTGTTTCCGTGTCTATTTTTGAAACCATTCTTTGTAGCACGAGGTTTTTTTTTCCATTTTTTCATGTGCATTCAAACCAACCTGGTTTATGCCGAAACTTTTTCATTGTCAGACTCAGCAATATTATATTTATCAACTGAATCGAGATTTTTGGGTTGAATGTTATTGGAGCTCAGATAAGTAATTCAATTGAGAAAACATTAATTATGCATGAGTTTCCCCTTTTGTGTTTGAAGGGGTGAGAGGAATTTGGAGCTCAGATAAGTAATTCAATGGAGAAAACATTAATTATGCATGAGTTTCCCCTTTTGTGTTTGAAGGGATGAGAGGAAGTTGTAATGTGTTTTTTTATATCACACATTTTGGATATCAGTTTAATACGACTCATATTGTTTAAACATATGTTATATTTCATAACAATGATCACTAAACTCCTTCATATGTTAGATTTCATATGAAGGAGGAGTTTGGTGATAACATATATGTATTTCTACGTCCAGAACCTTTGATTCAAGTCCCTTTTATAGTAATTTGCTGTAAAATATATATGTAGCACATAAGCAGTTTAATAGACCTCATTGTTTAAACATATTGAGACATAGATGAGAAGTTTGGTGATAACATATATAATTCGTTGTAACTTATATGTATGTCAAATCTAGAACAATTGATATGAAGGAGGAGTTTGGTGATAACATATATAATTTGTTGTAATATATATGTATGTCTACGTCTAGAACATATATAATTTTCTATAACATTTGATTCAAGTCCTTTTTATAGTAATTTGCTGCAACATATATATGTAGCACATAGGCAGTTTAATACGCCTCATATTTTTCATTGCTGCAGCCTGTGTTTTGTTTTTGAAGGGGAGAGGAAGCTGTAATGTGTTTTGTTAATACGTCTCATATTGTTTAAACATATTGAAACATATCATGGGATAAGATAATGTTCATATTTTTTATTTCTCAGCCTGTGTTTTGTTTTTGATGGAGGCCTCGTATACATTTGACAATATTGACACATGTATATGGAAAGCATGTTCATTTTTTTGCAATAATATTTCATGTTCATTTTTTGCAATAATCTTTCATGTTCGTCTTTTATAATATTTCATGTTCATTTTTTTCAATAATCTTTCATGTTTGTCTTTTTTTACATTGCTACAGCCATTGTGTTTTGTTTTTATGGAATAAAGAATGAATCTTTCAGTTGATGGGATATTGATAATGTAGACGATGGGATAATGATAATGTTGTTGAGTTGATGGGATAATGTTCATAATCTATGGAAAGCAATAATTTTCCATGTTAATATTTTTTTCATTGCTAAGCCATTGTGTTTTGTTTTTATGGACTTGCTAAGGGAAATCAAGAACCTTTCAGTTGATGAGATAAAGTTCATATTTTTCATTGCTGCAATCATTGTATTTTGTTTTCTTGGACTTTCTAAGAGAAGAGATTTTTCGTGTTTTTGTTTTTATGGAGTTTCTAAGAGAAGAGATCCTTCCTTTGGAAGTTGTAATTGGATAATGTTCATATTTTTCATTGTTGCAACATTGTATTTTGTTTTTATGGACTTGCTAAGGGAAGAGATCTTTCCTTTGCAAGTTGTAATTGTAATGTGTCTTGTAATATCACACATTTTTGGATATCAGGATATCAATGTAATAGGATATCTACATGTTTTCTATGAAGTTGTAATTGTAACGTGTCTTGGAATATCACACATTTTGGATATTTGGATATAAATTTAATAGGATATCTACTAGGATATGGACAAACTAATAGGATATTGTGAATTGAATTGTCTAAGTGTTTAGAATATTGTGAGTTGAATTGTGTTATTGTTATAAATAATTTTTAGCGATGGTGAATATAAACAAAATAAGATGCTTATAGAAAATAAACAATCTTGATTTAAAATAGTTGTTTTAATGATATTGTGAGTTGAATTGTGTAAGTTTTTAGAAGATTGTGAGTTGAATTGTGTTATTGTTATAAACAATTTTTATCATTTGTGAAGATATACAAGATAGATGCTTATAGAAAATAGACAAACTTGAGTTAAAATAGTTGTTTTAATAATGCAGGGAAGGGATTGCAAACTTGATTTACATAATGTTGGCTTTATAGTTATTTACAAAATATTTGTCTAATTAAAAGATAATTTTCACTCTTATCAAAATTATTACTTGTCCAATCAAAATTATTACTACTTGTACAAAGAGTGAGTAATCAAAATTATTACTACTTGTCCAAAAAGTGAGTGTGTAAACTTTCACTCTTATCAAAATTATTACTTATCCAAAGAGTGAGTGCTTTAACTTCCATTCTTATCAAAATTATTACCTGTCTAAAGAGTGAGTGAGTGCATTAACTTGCACTCTTATCAAAATTATTACTTGTCCAAAAAGTGAGTGCTTTAACTTTCACTTTTATCAAATTTTATCAAAATTTTTACTTGTCCAAAGAGTGAGCTTATTAACTTTCACTCTTATCAAAATTATTAGTGAGTGAGTAAAATTATAATTATAATTAATATAAAATTTATAGATTTAAAACATTATAACATATAATATCTCTTTTCATTTTTTAAATAATAAAACAACTAATCTTAATTTTAAATAATAGAATCAAACAAATCCATTTTACTTGTCCAAAGTGAGTGCTTTAACTTTCACTCGTATCAAATTTTATCAAAATTATTACTTGTCCAAAGAGATTACTTGTCCAAAGAGTGCATTAACTTTCACTCTTATTAAAATTATTAGAAATATTAGCGAGTGAGTGAAATTATAATTATAATTAATATAATATTTATAGATTTAAAACATTATAACATATAATATCTCTTTTCATTTTTTAAATAAAATAAAAAACCATTTTTTAAATAATAAAACAAATAATCTTAATTTTAAATAATAGAATAAAACAAATTCATTTTACTTGTCCAAAGTGAGTGCTTTAACTTTCACTCTTATCAAATTTTATCAAAATTATTACGTGTCCAAAGAGTAAGCGCATTAACTTTCACTCTTATCAAAATTATTAAAAATATTAGTGAGTTTGTAAAATTATAATTATAATTAATATAAAATTTATAGATTTAAAACATTGTAACATATAATATCTCTTTTCATTTTTTAAATAATAATAAAAACCATTTTTTAAATAATAAAATCAATAATCTTAATTTTAAATAATAGAATAAAACAAATCCATTTTAATAACATTATAATAACTTTTTCATTTTTTAAATAATAAAATAAAACAATGGAGACAAATCATCTTATTTTAAATAATTAAATAAAACAATTCCAATTTAATGGCATTATAACATTTTTTTTCATTTCTTAAATAATAAAACAAAATCTTATTTTAAATAATAAAATAAAACAAATCCATTTTAATAGCATTATTAATGGTTTTATGTTTACCGACTTTGACATTGTGCAAACAAAACAATAAAACAAGTCATCTTATTTTAAATAATGAAATAAAACAAAACCATTTTAATAGCATTATTATAATGGCTTTTTGTTTAGTGACTTTGATATTGTGCACACAAGTATATTTGTAGGTTAGCTTGGTATCATGATTTTTTTGGGTGATAATATTGTACATTATATTATGAAACTTAAATTGTATATTATATTGTTAGATCTAAATTGTACATTATATTATTGGACTTAAATTGAACTAGAGCTATAAAAATGGATATTTCATCTCTTGAAAAGAAAATTAAAATTAATATAATTGTGATTTTTAGATGAAGTGAAAATTACATTCTTACATATGCTCTATGTGTATGCCAAAAGACTTTTGATATGTAAAACAATCACCCATTCACAAAATAAAAATTGGGGTATAAATCCTATATTGCCTCATCATATAAAACGCCTACAAAATAAAATACATATCCTCTTATATGTATATCACCCATAAATACATATCTTCTTATATGTGTATCACCCATTCATAAAACACAAATTTACATAAAACACAAATTTGGTTGTAAAGCTTCCCATCAAATAAAAAAAAAAACCCACAAAATAAAATATTTATCACCTTATAAATGATATATACACCATCAAAGTCTAGCAATTGGAACATCAAAATTTCACTGAAAATGTGAAAAAAATGGCCTATGGAAGTATTTTGTGTACGTGTTTAGTAATTTCTCTTGGATCTTGAGTATGTGTTTGGTAATTGCTCTTGGATCTTCGAAGTCCCATCTCATGTTCAACACCAGCCTTGTGGAAAGAGCATGCGATAGAGTTCCTTTCCCTATAGAGTAATCATATCTAATCAAAAGACAATTTTCCCTATATATTAAGCATATCTAATCAAAAGAAATTTTTAACATCATTACTTCCTCAAAAATATAGAGTAAGCATATCTAATCAAAGAAAGTTTTAACATCATTACTTCCTCAAAACGTCTACAAAATAAAATACATATCCTCTTATATGTATATCACCCATAAATACATATCTTCTTATATGTATATCACCCATTCATAAAACACAAATTAACATAAGACACAAATTTGGTTGTAAAGCTTCCCATCAAATTAAAAAAAAAACCACAAAATAAAATACATATCACCTTATAAATAATATATACACCATCAAAGTCTATGCTCTTGATCTTGGATCTTGTGTATGTGTTTGGTAGTTTCTCTTGGATCTTCGAAGTCCCATCTCATGTTCAACACCAGCCTTGTGGAAAGAGCATGCGATAGAGTTATTTTCCCTATAGAGTAATCATATCTAATCAAAAGAAAGTTTTCCCTATAGAATAAGCATATCTAATCAAAAGAAATTTTTAACATCATTACTTCCTCAAAAATATAGAGTAAGCATATGTAATTAAAGAAATTTTTAACATCATTACTTTCTCAAAAATATAGAGTAAACATATCTAATTAAAGAAAGTTTTAATATCATTACTTCCTCAAAATATAGAGTAATCATATCTAATTAAATGAAAGTTTTAAAATCATAACTTCCTCAAGAATAGACAACAATGTGTGGGTGACATCCATTAATCTCCTTAAACCATTTAATAACAATCAAAGTCTCCAAATATTTGAAGTCTTCTAACATCCTTTTTCAAATAAGTATAAAATTGCTATGCCACCACATTCTCCATACTAATGCTATCTAATCAACATATTCAATTTATAAATGCATTAACTTCAAAAAAATTATTGTTAATTATTTAAAATATTAATGTTCTGTAATCAACATATTTAATTTATAAATGCATCATTTCAAACTCTTTTATCATAAATTGAAAAACTAAAATTTATTTTTAATTAAAAAATGCTTGATATAACCAAAAAAAAAAAGTATTTATATTATTAATATTTCATTAAAATGACATTACCGAAAGTTGTGTCAAATAAATAAACATCGAAATTATGCTTGGCATCATGATATCAAAATATTGAAACAATAAATTGTTGAATTGCAAATATTCCATGTGCATGAATTCTATTTCTCCCTAGCATTGACTTATCCCCAATTCATTACCATTTTTATTTTAAATAAATTTATTTTTAATACCACTAAATTCCCCTTTAGGGGATTCTAAAATTATCGTGCTATTCACTATGTTTGGTCACATTATGCACTGTATACTATTTTCAAAACGATTGTGTCACATTGTATACTATTTTCAAAATGATTGTGTTTAGCCAACCGCAACCTATCAATTTGTTTGTTGGGTCACTATTGTAATGCCTTACCATGTTGCAATTGATAACATGCATTGAATGTAGATTAAATGATGGTGGTGACAAAGTATGAACAAGTTGATGCTTGATAACATGCACTGAATGTAGATTAAATGATGATAGTGACAAAGTATGAACAAGTTAATGCTTTATTACTGCAAGAAATATGGTTAAATTATGGATACACAACACATAATTCTGTGATAAAATGATCCATGAAGCAGCATGTCCATCCAAAACATGCGAACTTAAAATACTAATTTTTCTCCTTCATTTCATTTTCATAATTGACCTTCATTTCATTTTTATAATTGACTCTAAGAAACCATTTCATTTTCATAATTAACTTTCATTTCACTTTTATAATTGACTCTAAGAAACCAATTGTAAATTTGTTAGTATTTTTCTCCTTCATTTCATTTTTATAATTTATATAATTCACTGTAAGAAACCAATTTTTCTCTTTCATTTCATTTTTTTAATTTTTATAATTGATTGTAAAAAACCAATTACAAATTTTATGACATAAAATGAAAACAACCCCCCCATTTTTATAATTGATAGTAGGAAACCAATTACAAATTTGTCATAAAATGAAAACAACCCATACAAGTAATTCTGATTTGTTTCTCTGGCTCTTTTCACCCTCAAGGAAACAAATTGCAAATTTGTCATAAAATGGAAACAACCCATTGCTTCTCTCGCTCTTTTCACCCTCAATATAGAATTGTGGGGCTTACTCAATTCCTGGCTTGTTCCGCCTTTATGCTTGTTGATGGGCCCTACCTTTTTCCATTGAACCGACCTCCTGAATGAATGAATGAATTATTGAAGGGGATTTCTACCATTGTTATTCCTTCCTCTCTTTAAACCACGAGCTGGCTACCTCTTCTCTTCACCTTCTGCAAATTCATCTAACATCTCTTCATCATTCCCTCCTGCAATCTCTTTCTGCACTTGCTCACTCGTCCTCCCTCCGAACTCTTAATAACAACAAAAAGCATAAAATGAACATACATCATTAAATTATGATTAACTTGTTGAATTTGTATACATGTGGGGGACTCGTTGAGGCCTTTTTCTCTTTTCTTTTAACTCGTTAAAATCGTACATATACAGCAGGTGTTTGAAGATGCTTATGAGTTTGCACTACTCTACTATTCCAACACTACTAATTGCCATGCCACCCTACTCCAACCCTACTAATTGCACAAATTGCTAGATGCATGAGAAAATATGGTCATGAAATTGGGGTAAGTTTTACTTGAATCAAAGTATGTTATGTGGTTTTCAGTAGTTTTCACTAGGTGGTTACTTTACAAAGTGGTATAAGAACATTTTATTTTTGCTTCATAATGGGGACATTACATGTTGTTCTCCTTAGGGAAAACGTATCTTAAAGTATTTTGTCTTGGAGCTTAGCTTATTGAGATGTCACTCTACCTTAAGTGACAAGTGAATAGGAGTGGATTTCTCCCATAAAGCGATAATGTATGGTATTTGAGATGTCACTCTACCTTAAGTGACAAGTGAATAGGAGTGGATTTCTCCCATAAAGCGATAATGTATGGTATTGTTCTATCTAAAAAGTAATTTCACAAATAATGCAATGAGAAATAATTATATATTTCTTTTGTTTCAAACTTAAACATCATCCTCCTATTTTGGTTTGAGGTTATCATCTCACCACTTCCACACGTGAACATACATTATCAAGATACATATAGACAAAATTCCATCAAAGTTTCCTTCCAATCTATAATGGAAACATATTAGCCTAAATGAGACAAAATTCCATCAAAGTTTCCTTCCAATCTATAAAGTGGAAACATATTAGCCTAAATGAAAGAATTCCATCAAAGTTTCATTCCAATCTATAAAGTGGAACATATTAACCTAAATGAAAGACTAAAAAACCATAGATAAATTCCATCTCAACATCTTAACATCAGAGTTTCCTAGATAGAATTCCATATTAACATTGGAGTTTCCTTTCAATTAATAGAGTGGAAACATATTAGCCTAAATGAATGACTAAAGAACCATGATCAAATAATCATGTGTAATGGGGAAATCTAGAGATGAAGTTATACAAAAATTTGGAATTACATATAGGCTACAATGCCTTTTCCTTCCTTTTCCTTTGAGAAAATAGAAAATAAACTAAACTTTCCAAAATAATAATCATGCATAATGGGGAATCTAAAGATAAAGTTATACAAAAATTTGGAATTACATATAGGCTACAATGCCTTTTCCTTCCTTTTCCTTCGAGAATATAGAAAATAAACTAAACTTTCCAAAATAATAAAAATATAGTTATTTTCCCATACTTTCCAACTTGATTCAAAGACTATGTATAACTAAAAGCTAGATAATAGGAATCAAGCAAGACTATGTATAACTAAAATCAAGAGAATAAACCAACTATTTTATAATACCATAATTTATCAATATAGCAAAATCTTAAAAACCTGTATGATATCCTGGAAACTTCCAAACAGCCTTGACAGTTCATTTCCAATCAACAAATCAAATTTATATTGGAAAGGAAGTTTTTATTTTAAAACGCCTTATTTTAAAGCAGCCTGTGCCCAGATATAACTTTTTTGGTAAAAGAAACTCAACATAATATACCACTTTAAACAAACATACTAGGAAGCAAATAATAACTTTATTTTAAAAGGGCTTATTTTAAAGCAGCCTGTGCCCAGATATAACTTTTTTTGGTAAAAGAAACTCAACCTTAGATACCACATTAAACAAACATACTACAGAGCCTGTTATAGACAAAAGATGCACTTGTTATCCAACTTCATACTAATTATCAAAAACCAGGTTTGTTCAGTTTTAATGACCAAAGTTCAATGGCTTTCAACTAAATTTCTTATTTTGCAATTTAAAGAAAGAAAGAAAGTCTGTTATCAACCTGCAAAACAAAACAACATTAATCCCAAAACTCGCTAAATTAACTATAAAAATCTTAAATTAAAATACCTAACTTTCCAATGCAATTAAAGGAGCACTCCCTGTATAAGAGTCCTTTCAAGGTCATGATCAAACACAGCAGGTATGGATAAAAAGCAAATAGTTACAAGAAAAATAAATACAAGGTTGCAAGCTAAATGTATGATATAGCATAATACCATGCAATTCAGAAGTATTCTATCACAAATTTTAGAAAATAAAGATAACCAAACTATAGTTTCCGAGAATTGCACTTCACATTCTTCTATGAAACCCTCTGTGTGAATCGTTGATGATTATCATTTAACGAAGTATTAGCACACATCAGATTCAACTTGTATCTCATTCATGTAGGGCGAGAGATACCTTGATTCTGAGATTGTTCACCAATAGTTCAAGGTCGATTGACTGCATTCAATGAGCCACAACGACTCCTCAAAAACCTCCACAGTGCAGGGCACCGTCAAACCCCCCCTCCTGGTTGAAACCATATTCTTCACGGGCCTTATCCAGCAGCATAAGGAAGATCGGATGGGAATCACAATTTTTTTGCGTTCGTCGCCAACATAAACAGCGGGAATCACTAATTGCCATGCCACCATGGGAGCTGACGCCAGTCCCTACCATTTAATTTGAAGATGCTTTTGAGTTTGCACTCCTCTGCTACTCCAACCCTGCTAATTGCCATGCCACCAAGGGAGCTGAATCCAGTCCCTACCATTTAATTGCTGTCCAGATCTCGTGATCATTTTAACGTTAAGTGCAATTGTTTTTTGAACAGGCAAGTGAGCAACCGCAGCCTGCCCTGAGTAAAATTTTTTAAATATTTCATTTCCGTGGATCTGGGCTACGCAAAAGCTTGTGCTGAAGCTCTTTCAGGTATCTGTAGAAATGCTCAAACCCTCAAAGGAAAAGGAAAAGCAATGGACGACAGCAAAATCAAGAAGTCGTGACAACGCACCTGTGAATGGCAAGAACGCTGGCCCTGGAGAATGCACAGGCGCCTAATGGAGGCCAGAATCCGGCGAAAAACAGCGAAAACGCCAACAAAAAACACAAACACAGCAGATATCTTATAGGCAGATAAGTTGTCATCGATATTTATCAAGAGATAAATTATCAGATGATAACTTATAAGTTTATAAGCTATGATCTGATAATTTATTACTTGATAAGTTATCAGCCGATAGCTTATCAGGTGATAAGTTATCAGGTGATAGCTTATCACTTGATAAGTTATCATATGACAATCACCTAAGCCTAACACTTATCATCCAACAACCTGATCGAAGGGATATGACCCTACCACTTGTCACACATCTAGCACCCTGATCAAAGCATTGACCAAGCCACTTGTCACCCATCCAATTCAAGGGGCCTAAGTCTGCCACTTGTTGCCCATCCAACACAAGTACAAGGGGCCTAAGCCTACCAACCACTTGTCCCCCATCCAGCATCCAGATACGAGGACCTAGGCAAGCCACTTCTCGCCCACCCAGCGATATGAGGGGCCTAAGCCTATCAAGTGTTGCCAATTGAGAGACCAAATCAAGGGCCTCGAACTTGCCACTTGTCACTATCAAGGGCCAAAATTGAAGGACCCTGGGCAGGCCACTTCTCGCCCATTCAGTGCCCCGATCCAAGGCAGCGCCCAGATCCAAGGACCTTGAACCAACCACTTTGTCCCCCACCCAGCATCCAGATCCGAGGACCTAGGCAAGCCACTTGTCGCCCACCCAGTGTCTAGATCTGAGGGCCTTGAACCAACCGCTTGTTTCTCACCTAGTGTTCAAATTCGAAGACTTGGGCAAGCCACTTGTCCACCATCAAGTGCTCAAATTCGAGGGCATGGGTAGGCCACTTCTCCACCATTGAGAGCCTAGATCCAAGGGCATTAAATAGACCACTTCTCGCCTATCCAACAAGGGATAGCTATTTGAAATACCCATTTATCATTAAGTCAATTCCAATTTGTATTTCTAATAAAACTTTCAAAAACAATGCAGTGAAAGTGAAAGACATGTGAGATTTCAAGCTTGCCTCCTAATAGGCAGTGACCTTGCTTGGGATTCAACTATAGGTATATTGAAACAAACAAATGATCCATAAATGCGAAGTGAAGTATCAACATGGCACCTCTTTAGCCTCCTTGTACTCTTCCACCGCCTTGTGTGATGAGTAGGACAAGTGGCAGGCTCAAGTCCCTTAGATTTGGGCGCTCGATGGATGATAAGTGGTGAATGTAGTTCCCTCGGATCAAGTCATTGCATGTGCGAAAAGTGATCTTAGGGCCCTCGGATGCACTGGGAAGTGGCGGGCTCAAGCTTGTTGGATCTATGCGTTGGATGAGTGACAAAAGCCCTACTCAAGGTCCTTGGATCTAGGTGCTTGACAGTCGACAAGTGGCTTGTCTCGTGCACTTAAGGTATTTATTAAAAGGTTTCTTAAGTATAGGGGCCAAGGTTTTAAAAGTGGTGAAAATTTCCTTCAAGAATTTTCTATAGCCATCCAAATTGAGTGCCTTCTTCATCTCTCTAAAGATGCAGATGTTGAGGAGACGATCATTATCATCCAAAACAAAACATCACCCTCAAGTATCAAGATGAATATCTTGAAGGTGATTGAAGAGAGGACTGTAATGTTAATGATGAAAGTCTCATTCAAAATTATATATTGTTATGTGAAATCGAGGTAGGCTCCATTTGTTTCATGGATATTGAGTATGGTGATACATCTTATGATATATCCCATAAATTCCTTAGAAATTAACATTGATGACTTTTTGCATATAGAAGAGGGGAAGTGGGATATGAGTAGCCATCATTTTGACTCTAATGTTAATGAGGAAAGTCTCATTCAAAATTATATATTGTTATGTGAAATCGAGGTAGGTTTTGTTTCATAGATATTGAGTATGGTTATACATCTTGTGGAGCCTTGAAAAAGGAAGGTGATACATCTTGTGAAGCCTTGACAAATGAAAGCCTCATTCAAAATTATATATTGTTATGTGAAATCGAGGTAGGCTTTTGTTTCATGGATATTGAGTATGGTGATACATCTTGTGAATCTTGGAAAAGGATGATCTCATAAATTCCTTAGAAATTAACATTGATGACTTTAAGGAAAGTCTCATTCAAAATTATATATTGTTATGTGAAATCAAGGTAGGCTTTTGTTTCATGGATTTTGAGTATGGTGATACATCTTGTGAAACCTTGAAAAGGATTATCCCATAAATTCCTTAGAAATTAACATTGATGACTTTTTGCATATAGAAGAGGGGAAGTGGGATATGAGTAGCAATCATTTTGACTATGATGTTAATGAGGAAAGTCTCATTCAAAATTATAAATTGTTAAGTGAAATCGAGGTAGGCTCCATTTATTTCATGGATATTGAGTATGGTGATACATCTTGTGAAGTCTTGAAAAGGATGATCCCATAAATTCCTAAAAATTAAACATTAATGACTTTTTGCTTATCGAAGAGAAGTGGGATATGAGTAGCCATCATTTTGATGAGGATCCAATTTATGATACCAATGATGATGTTAACAATAATTTTGTCTTGTTTTGTGTTCCATATAATGATGGAGAGGATATAATTATTAATTTGTTTAAGAGGATATGATTATATATTGTTATGTGAAATCAAGGTAGTTTTTTGTTCCATGGATATTATATATTGTTATGTGAAATCAAGATAGGCTTTTGTTTCATGGATATTGAGTATGGTGATACATCTTGTGAAGCCTTGAAAAGGATAATCCCATAAATTCCTAATTAACTTTGATGACTTTATGCATAAGGAAAGTCTCATTCAAAATTATATATTGTTATGTGAAATCGAGGTGGGCTTTCGTTTCATGGATATTGAGTATGGTGATACATCTTGTGAAGCCTTCAAAAGGATGATCCCATAAATTCCTTAGAAATTAACATTGATTACTTTTTGCATATAGAAGAGGGGAAGTGGGATATGAGTAACCATCATTTTGACTATGATGTTAGTGAGGTAAGTAATTATATATTGTTATGTGAAATCGAGGTAGGCTCCATTTGTTTCATGGATATTGAGTATGGTGATACATCTTGAGAAGCCTTAAAAGGATGATCCAATAAATTCCTTGGAAATTAACAATGATGACTTTTTGCATATAGAAGAGGGGAAGTGGGATATCAGTAGCCATCATTTTGACTCTATGTTAATGAGGAAAGTAATTATATATTGTTATGTGAAATTGAGGTAGGCTCCATTTGTTTCATGGATATTGAGTATGGTGATACATCTTATGAATATAGAAGAGGGGAAGTGGGATACGAGTAGCCATCATTTTGACTCTATGTTAATGAGGAAAGTAATTATATATTGTTATGTGAAATTGAGGTAGGCTCCATTTGTTTCATGGATATTGAGTATGGTGATACAGCTTGTGAAGCCTTGAAAAGGATGATCCCATAATTCTTTAGAAATTAACATTGATGACTTTTTGCATATCAAAGAGGGGAAGTGGGATATGAGTAGCCATCATTTTGATGAGGATCCAATTTATGATACCAATAATTTAACAATAATTTTGTCTTGTTTTGTGTTCTATATAATGATCAAGAGGATATGATTATTAATTTTTTTAAGAGGATATGAGTATTAATTTGTTTGAGAGGATATGTTTATTAATTTTTTTGAGTGATCTTGTTATATATTGTTATGTGAAATCGAGGTAGCCTTTTGTTTCATGGATATTGAGTATGGTGATACATCTTGTGAAGTCCCATAAATTCCTTAGAAATTAACATTTTTTTGAGCGATCTTGATATTATATATTGTTATGTGAAATTGAGGTAGGTTTTGTTTCATGGATATTTTGTATGGTGATACATCCTGAGAAGCCTTGAAAAGGATAATCCCATAAATTCCTTAGAAATTAACATTGATGAATTTTTGCATAAGGAAAGTCTCATTCAAAATTATATATTGTTGTGTGAAATGGAGGTAGGCTCTTTTTTCAGGGATATTGAGTATGGTGATACATCTTGTGAAGCCTTGAAAAGGATGATCCCATAAATTCCTTAGAAATTAACATTAATGACTTTTTGCATGTAGAAGTGGGGAAGTGCGATATGAGTAGCCATCATTTTGACTCTGATGTTAATGAGGAAAGTCTCATTCAAAATTATAAATTGTTAAGTGAAATAGAGGTAGGCTCCATTTGTTTCATGGATATTGAGCCTTGAAAAGGATGATCCCATAAATGCTTTAGGAATTAACATTGATGACTTTTTGCATATTGAAGAGGGGAAGTGGGATATGAGTAGCCATCATTTTGACAAGGATCCAATTTATGATACCAATGATGATGTTAACAATAATTTTGTCTTGCTTTGTGTTCCATATAATGATCAAGAGGATATGATTATTAATTTGTTTGAGAGATGTTGTTAGTTTTTGTAGCATTGGATTGGTGATCTTAGTTTTTGTAGCATTGGATTGGTGTTCACAGGAGTTCTAAAAAAACGACTTAATTATATTCACTGACCACAATAAAAAAATTCTCAAGTCTTAGGAAGAATGGTTAATTAATAGTAATTAATTGAGAAATGTGAGAAGTCTCTAGAAACTCACATGAATCAATTTAGAGATGATCTCAACCATCGATTAAGTTTCAATCGTGGTCATTGGAGTCCCAACTGGGGATTATAAGAGGAGGTCAATGGGTAGATGGAGAACACACCAGTGCAAATACTTAATGATCTAGGCAATTTTATTTCCCAGTGTAGATGATTCAGCAGGAGAAATTAAGCTAGTAGATTGAGTAGGAGGTGGCAAAGGGGCAACACAAAGCCTCAATTGAGCAGTTCGATTTCGCTGAGAAGCTCGTTTTCAGTTCCAGAGGCCAGGAAGATTTTCCAGAGTGCCTGAGAGAGTTTCCCAGTCAGCAGCAAGCAAGACTACTTGATTTGCAGAACTTTTGGGCTAAGTGTGTCGCATAATGCGCAGGGGTGACGCAAAGGATGCATAGAGTAGGTTGGACGGCTTGCTTTTTAGAGGTAGTCAGGTATCGAGATTGTTCAAGGATTGGGAAAATTCCTTCAGTATATTTTTTCCATTATTTCTCTTGGGTAGAATCGCCAGCTTGGCCACATTTTATTTTACTAAGAAATTATGTTGTTTCATAATAATAAAACCCCTCATTGTTGCACAGATTTTCCCACATTGGGTTTTTTCGGGCACAATTGTCCAAAAATAATGATGTCAAATTTTGTTGTGCTAACATTCTTAATTTCCAACATTTTTAGTTCACTTAGGAGAATTAATTTCAGTCGTTGCACTTCAAAGAATTTTCACATGGTATCAAAGCATATTTGGTAAACGGGAAGCTCAAAGGCAGAAGAGAAAAAATGTCATTGTTTAGAGGGAGAAACAGACCGAAATTTTAATGGGTTGCGCAATGCTTAGTTGGGAAATGCGAAATATTGGACATAGGGTTCAATTTTCCAGTTGCAATTGCAGCAAAATTTGATTTTTCCAAAATAGTGATTCCAGCAGGCAGAGGACGCAGCAACTAATATTTTCGCTAAGCATACTTCTTGTCTGGGTATGGAGAGTTTAAAAATTCCAGTTGCACCATGCAGTAGCAGCACATAGTTTTTCTCACTCCATAAGGGAGTGAGAATAGCCAAGCTAGCATTCAAGTGGGAGGAAGAGGGATATTTCCATCCTAGTCGAGTTTTTCCCGGAGAGATGGCCATAGCAGTTTTTCTTGCAGAGATGACCACAGTTGGGTTAAGATCGACACAAATTGGACGGTGCCACCAACTATTTCATTTGGAAGGACATGATGTCCTTTCTCCTTGATAAGCATAGTATGAAAACTTATGCAGACAACGTGGTGGCAAAACATATCGATCAACAACAGCTAGCGAACTTCAAAAAGGAAATGGCCAAGGGGAAGCAGATGATTCTCGATGGAGTTCGAGATCATATATGTGGGATGCTCTCATAGGGTTATATCAGAATCCTTCTGATCAACAAAATATGTTTCTAAAGGAGAAGTTATGCAATATCAGCATGCAAAAGGGTGAAAGCATAGATCCCTTTCTCACCATAATTCAAGATATCCGGGATCAGCTTTCATTCGTAGGAGAAGCACCTCAAGATATAGAGCTTGTGTGTTTGGGCCTGAACAATGTCTCAGAGTGGCGAGATACATTACCAAGGTGGGGCAGGGTGTGGTCAGACCTGTAGCGAGAAGAGATGAGGCGAACCTTAGTGACGGTCTCCATCAGTGGCAGCAACAGCAAGGAATCGAAATGCATAAAGGAGGAAGATAATGTGGCCCTTGCATCGAAGGGGAAAGAAAAAGGTCCCAGTCATGGACAAGGCTCGCAGGGGGGAGAATAAGAGAAAGAAGGATCTATCTAAGATCAAGTGCTTCAAGTGTGGCAATTTTTGCCACTATAGTACTCAGTGTCCTCAAAGGAAGAAGGAAAAGTAGGAGAGGAAACAACATCCACAAAGATCCGCAGAGATAGACAAGTTGTCCTCCATGCTGGAGGAATATTTTCTCTGTTTTCGGTTATACCTCTAGGAGAAAGGTGGGGCGATATGGAGCTTTAGTCATAGAGCAACGTAGAGATTCAAACAAGGTTCAGCAAGGGAGCATCGAATGGCGTTTCCTCATGGATCAGTACCTTGCTACAGGGGCCCACAATATTCAGGAGCAGGAGATACATTACCAAGGTGGGGCAGGGTGTGGTCAAACCTACAGCAGGAAGAGATGAGGCGAACCTTAGTGACGGTCTCCATCAGTGGCAGCAATAGCAAGGGATCGAAATGTGTAAAGGAGGAAGATAATGTGGCCCTCGCATCAAAAGGGGAAAGCAAAAGGTCCCAGTCATGGATAAGGCTCGTAGGGGGAGAAGAAGATAAAGAAGGATCTATCTAAGATCAAGTGCTTCAGGTGTGTCGATTTTTGCCACTATAGTACTCAGTGTCCTCAAAGGAAGAAGGAAAATCAGGAGAGGCAACAACATCTGCGAAGATCCGCAAAGATAGACAAGTTTTCCTCCATGCTGGAGGAATATTTTGTCTGTTTGCAGCTATACCTCTAGGAGTGAGGTGGGGCAATATAGAGCTTTAGTCCCAGAGCAATGCAGAGATTTAGGCAAGGTTTATCGAGGGAGCATCGAATGGTGTTTCCTCATGGATCAGTACCTTGCTACAGGGGCCCACAATATTCAATAGGAGGAGGATCAGTGTTAGTTGTTGTAGTCAGATTCCAAAGTGACAATTGCATACTAGTTGCAGTCAGATATTGAGGAGTGCATAGCAGTGTTGATAGCAGAGCAAGAGACTCAGTAGCATATTCAATAGCAATGCAGATTTCTCAGTGGACAGCGTAGAGACTAGTAGCAATCATATGCTCAAGAGATAATTGCAACACAGAGATGTACAGTGCAAAAACTAGTAGCAATCAGATGCTCAAGAGACAATTGCAACACATATACACAGTTGATTAAATATTTTGGAAGCTTCTCAGCTGCAGCAGTAGCAGCAACAGTTGAGAGGGAGTTTTAGTTGAGTTGTACTGCAGAAACAGAGTTGGCAGCAATACAACATGTATAGTGTAGTGTCAGCAGTAGCAAAAATGAAAAAGTTTGATTCAGCTACAATCAGTGGTGAATGAATCAAAGTTAGTGCAGTAGTTGGTTGACAATGGCATGAAACTATAGTTGTCAAACATCGGTAGCGTGGTTGGAATATGTTGCAACACTAGTTGAAGAGAACACCTTCCTCGCTAAGAGGGAGTGTTAGTTTTGTAGCATCAGATTGCGTTCTAGTCTCGATACTTTAAGAAGAGGCTAAAACACAAGAGTTCTCCAAAACCTAAAAATTGTTTTTGGAAATTCCACCTAGAGGTGGCTCAATTAAAAATTTAGTAAGTTTAACTAAGGAAAAATGGTTAATTAATAGTAATTAATTGAGAAAGGTGAAAATTCTCTAGAAATTCACACGGAGCTACTTGAAGATGATCTCAACCATCGATTAAGTTTTAATCATGGTCGTTGGAGTCCCAACTGGATATTATAAGAAGAGGTTGATAGGTAGATGGAGAACACACCAATGCATATACTCAATAACCTGGGCAGTTCCATTTTCCAGTGCAGGTGATTTAGCATTAGAAATCGAGTTAGTAGATCGAGTAGGTGGCAAAGGGGCAGCATAGCAATATTCCAGAGGAGTTTCCAGTTTCAGAATATCAGAGAGACAGTTTCCCAATCAGCAACAGGCAGGAGGGCTTGCAGGAGTTTCAGGTTGAGCGTGTAGAAAACTCGCAAGGGTGACGCAGAGGTTGCGTAGAGCAAGTTGGATGACTTGCTTTTTAGAGGCAGTCAGGTGTATGGATTGTCCAAAGAGAGGGTAAAATCCCTTGGTATACTTTTGCCAATATTTCTCTTGGATAGAATCGGCAATTTGGAAAATTTTTATTGTACTTGGAAAATGTTTTTGTTGCATTATAATAAAAACCCTCAATGATGCACCAGTTTTCCCACATTGGATTTTTACGTGGACAATTCCAAATATAATGGTGTCAAAAAAAATTGTGTTAGCGTTTCTCAGTTTCCAACATTTTTATTTATGCAACATTTATTTTATTTTGTGAAGAAATTGTAGTGTGATTAATTCAATATTAATCAGAAAATTAATAAACTAAATAATCGATTAGGAGAATTAATTCCAGTTGCTACATTTCAAGGAATTTTCACACATCTTCACCTCCTCCCAATATCAACTCTTAGTAATATTCAGATTTTATAAGTGATATACATGATGAGCCAACTTTGGTTGCCCCTTTTGAATCTGATTTTCACAAGAAGCAATATGTTTGTCGAGACCTTTCCCCTCAATGATCTCTAACCTCATACCCTTGATACCATCTCCATTCTTCGAGGTTCAATTGGCATTAGTTCATTTGGACTTGGCACTTTCTTATCCAAATTCTCTAGTAAGGCTGGAAAACATTGCCTTAGAGGTTGACGTGACAAAAATAATGTAAACGAATAATATGGCCAAATAAAAGAAATATATAAAAATGCAAAATATGACCAGGGCATAAGTTAACGCATGGGAAAAACCCTAGCATGAGCTCTACCCTCCTCATTAACCATCAAAATTTTTTTTAACACTTTATGCTCCATCTCATCAAAGGAACCCTTGCATGTCTCAGCCCTAACCCTAATTAGTGATAAAATACTTAATCGTAATGTGTAAATTAAATGTTAAAACATAAAGAGCATGCTTTGATACTTGAGGCATCCACCAAAATACAAAGCACTAGCAAAAAGAAGTAAAAGATGCACCAGAGGGGGGGGGGGGGGGGGGGGGGGGGGGGGGGGGAACCACACAGAGTAACTCATGCATCCATGATTGCTCCCTCCATTACATATATACACTCATGATGTGTATTCCCACTAGTTGGTCCCCTGGCCATGCCACTTGGCCATGAAAATTTTCCTCTCCATTGCTACTTACACCAACACCTATTGATTGAAATATTGAACTTGGAAATTTCAACTCCCCTTGGGGGTTGGAAACACCTAAGATTTGACTACTTAGCCACCCCTACAAAGGCAGGGAACACCTTTATGAGACTTGGTCTAGTTAGATATTTAAATGTGATCTCAATTTGAAGTATGAATATGAAGTAAGGTCCACTTAGATGCATTTCTAATCTTAGCTTCTAAATGGTTGCTTTCAATTGAGTTTTGAGTTGGTTTTTCCAAGTGGTCTAGAGAAACATAGGACTTGAGGGCACCCTAATCTACATGATGCCCAACCCATACATTACATTCCAAAGAGCATGATAAATATGTAGATGCATCTGAAATTATAGCTCTTTTTCATTTAAAGCACTATTATTAATCATTTTAAAATATAGCGTTATTATAAATTTTGTTGATTAAAGATTGAATAAAGTGCTTGCTATTATCAAGGGCGTTGATGTTGTTTCAAGAATGGACCATCGCAATCAAATAGCAAACCCTCCTAACTGTTTTGAATTTAAAGCAAGGGGGGCGAGGTCCATGATTCATGGTATTTATGAAGCAACTCTTGAGGTACGTGGTGTCCACTTGTAAATAGCAGATCCCCCACTCATGGTTTTCAAAACCGACACCCCCCCCCCGGGCGCTATTTTGCCATGGTTCGAAGACAAATCAACCATGTGCTATGCTAACTCAGCGGAGGGACCCATAATGGAAGCCAATTGGACCAATTCTCTGAATTAATTGTTGCCATGTGTCTACAATTAAAACTCCAAAGTTACAAGTTAAAACAAAGGTTATCTATATAAGGATTGCCCATCCTGAAGGGTATCGACACTATTGGAGAGTCAGACCATGCAAATACCATCCCCTCACAGCCCGCTCCCCCTACTGTCAACATTGTTGAATGTCGTCGGAAAGGGAAGAAGATTGGATCCGAGTCCAAGCCCCCCTTTGCCCCCCTCAGACCTCCCTGTTCGCGGATGACCAGAGCTCGGGTTGCTGCTGCCAGGAAAGCGACGGGTACTTCTCCATTCTCTATCCCTGCATCTCTTTTTATCTCTTCTGCATTTATTTCCACTCACACACATTGCATACCTTCCCCCTCTCACTCTGCCCCTCTCCCTTTGGCTACTTGCCTTGGACCCTCCTCACATCCTACTTATTTTGATACCCCCCCTTCAATCCCTGACCTCTCCCCCCCAACACTCTCCCTCTGTATCATCCTCATATTTTCACCCACCCCATCCCTACCACCTCCGATCTCTCGCTTATAACTCTCACCCCTCATCTGAGACTGGTGGACTTGGCCTGATTAAACTTTCCCGATCTAAACCTAGCAGAGGTCAACACTCGAACATATCCAAAGATATTATTCAAGCTGGTCAAGATATTGTAGAAGGGAAACAAAATACACTTGAAGGGGTCCTTAAAGCTCAGATGACCCGACCCATGGTTACCTCATGAAGATAATTTCCTTCAACTGTCGAGGGTTGGCCAACCCTGATAAGAAATTGGCCTTGCGCAGACTTCTTCACAGCACCCCCACTGAAGTGATTTTCCTACAAGAAACTCTAGACTCCTCTGAACATGTCACCTCTACTCTCCAAGCTATCTTCCCTGGTTGGATCTTCCGGGCTTTGGATGCTCGAGGCTGATCTGAGGGGGTCGCTATTGGTACCAATCCCCGTACAATTAGAATCCTAACCCAATGGGGAGGGAAAGGATTTCTGGGGGTTGATATCTTCTCATCCGATCTTAGAGCTTCTTACCGTCTTTGTCAACATTTACGCACCGTGTTCATCTCGACTCACTTTCTGGCATAATATTCTCAGCTCCTCTCTTTTATCTACACACAATCTCATCATTGGTGGGGATCTAAACTTCTCCCTGGGATTGGCAGAATCTTGGGTTCCGCATGCTACTGTTGATCCTCTGGCGGATGACATGTCACAAATCTTAGAATCCCACCATCTGATTGATATTCCAATGGCCCGACTTCACCCCACTTGGAACAACCATAGCACTGGGGAGGCCTTAGTATCCAGGAGACTAGACTGATTCTTCATTCACGAAGACCTCACTAGCTTGGGTATTTCTTATCGACAATGGGTGGGCACTAGTGGGATCTCAGATCACTCTCCCATTTATTTGGAACTTGCACCTCTCCGACAAAAGCCCTGTAGTCCTTTCAAATTCAATGCTACTTGGTTAGCGTGCCCCGAATACATCAATCTGGTTAAAAACTATTGGTCTTCTCACCCTATAGCTCACTCAATCTCCCCCTCGGCCTCGTTCACTGCAAATAAGAAAGCCATCAAGAAATTAACTAAAACCTGGGCCAGAGATAAAAGGAAAAAGGATGACGACACTTTGAATAAAACTGAATAGGCGATTTTAGAGATTGAACAATTTCCATGAATCAGGACATGCTATGATCATACCAAATCCCAACTATCACAGTTGATAAAATATCGCACTCGGATTCTTAGAGAGCAAGAAGAAAGCTGGCTCCTTCGAAGTAAAGCCATCTGGCTAAAAGCTGGGGACGAGAACTCCAAATTCTTCCACCATTTTGCAAATGGACGTAAAGCTATCAATACTATTTGGACACTAAAGGACCATCAAGATAATCAAGCCCACAACTTCCACCAATTGTCTCAAATGGGTATTGATCACTTCAGAGAGCTATATAAAGCCCCTGCTAGCATAAATCGAGCCGAAATTATCAGAGTGGCTAGGCTCTTCCCAAGATTTGTGGATCAACAAGCTGAAGATCTTCTAATGAAACCGGTCTCTCTTCAGGAACTTGAGGACACCTTAAAATGGTTCCAGAAATATAAAAGCCCAGAACCGGATGGTTGGCCAATTGAATTTTACTTAGCTTTCTTCGATGTCATGGTACAGGACATCCTCAACTTGGTCGAAGAATGCAGATCTACTGGAAGACTATATGATGCATTCAATTCCACTTTCATTACCCTTATCCCTAAATCTGAAAATCCACGACATTTCTTTGACTATCAACCTATATCTCTATGTAATTGCATATACAAGATCATTGCCAAAATCATTGCCAATCATATCAAGCCCATCCTCTATGAGCACATCTCACCTGAACAATTTGCTTTCCTACACAAGTGCCAAATACATGAAGCTATTGGCACTGCTCAAGAGGTTTTTCACTCCATCAAACACAAAAAACTCAAAAGCATCATCCTCAAACTAGATCTTTCCAAGGCTTTCGACCAAGCAAATTGGCTCTACATGCGTATGATACTTACACATTTGGGCTTCTCCTACAATTTCATCAAATGGATCATGTGCTGCATCACCAATGTTTCTTTTATTATTCTCATCAATGGTTCTGCATCTCCTTTCTTCCACTCAGAAAGAGGTCTTCTCCAAGGATTTCCCCTCTCACCCCTCCTCTTCCTACTCATCATGGAAGCTCTGAGTCGATTGATTAAGAATGAGAAACAGTTGGGTTGATTTCAAGGTATCAGATTGGCAGAAGGATGCACTCTCACTCACTTGCTCTTTGTCGATGATGTACTCATTCTACCCAATGGTTCTATTGGAGATATTCTCTCCTTTGCTGCTGTACTTTCATATTTCAGTACAACCACAGGTATGAAATGCAACGCCTTGAAATCCACCATCACTATGAACGGATGCTCCCCCCAGGAAAGAGGGCTAGCACTTAACAAATTTACTTTTCTTTCCTTGAACCTTCAGGAAGGTAGAAAATACCTTGGGTTTAGATTGAAACCCTCGGACTACCGCATTTCATATTGGAGTTAGCTTGTGGCCAAGTTGGAAAAACGCATTGGTATTTGGCACAACATATGGTTATCTCGGGTTGGTCAGCTTACCCTCCTTAAATCTATTTTGGAAGCCACCCTCGTGTACTAGATGTAAATGGCTTGGTTACCCTGGGCTATTATTCATCGCATTCAACAACTGTGCAGCAAATTTCTCTGGAATGGTAGCAGAGAGGGTAAAACTTTTGCATGGGTCAAATGGGATAACATAGCCCTCCCCAAAAAATGGGGAGGATGGGGCATCAAAAACATGGAATCTTTTGCAAGAGCCCTTGTTGCTAAAATGGGATGTGCAATCATGACAACCAAGAACCTCTAGACACATGTGGTTTATATGAAGTATATCCGGCCCATGTATATTTTTTATTGGAATCGGCTACCAACATGGAATCAGCGGAACATCTCATCCATTTGGAAAGTTGTCATTACATTCCTGCCTCATATCAGGAATGGAATTTCTTGGAGAATTAGATTAGGGAACAAAGCTCGTATTGGTATTGACCCTTGGTCGGGCTACGACAATACTCACATTCTACCTCCGGAACTCGTCAACCATCTGGCTGATCATGACATTCAATACATTGCTCAGATTGCTGAGCCTCGAACCACAGACCTCTACTCACAACGATGAAAAACTATCAATCAGTTCAGCATTCCAGAGCATCTGAAACATGAATGGAAGACCTTCACTATAGCGCTGGCAGAATGTCATATTCGAATAGGCACTGGGGATGATGAAATCATTTGGGCCCCTGCAAAATCAGGGATCTATACTCCAAAATATGGATATCTGCTCATATACCTAGACCACCTCCCTCAGAGACATGAATGGTGGTGGCACCTCCTTTGGAAGCTTCCGACCCCTCCCCACACCAGATTATTCATGTGGTGCTCACTAAACAACATTTCTCCTTCCATGGACAATCTTCACAAACGATCCATTCATGGACCCACTTGGTATACACTCTGCAGAAATGACTCAGAATCCATTGATCACCTTCTAATTTTTTGCAGATCCACTGTTGTGCTCTGGACATCCATTATACATGACCTAGGCATTAATCTAATTTGGCAAGGTCATAACATAATCGATGCATGGCAAGCTTGGTGGAACTCTGCCCCTACATGCAAAGTCAGGAGCCTCCCACTCCTTATCTGTTGGGGCATCTAGATGGCTAGGAATGCATCTATATTCAAAGACTCTACCCCCCTCTGGCATTTGATTAAGTCCAATATCTTATCCAGCTTCTCTTGCATACCTGAAGATGATCCTCCTAGACCCCCCCGAATTATCACACCTAAAGACATTAATCACAACACACCTTGGGCTTATTTCGATGGATCTGCACAACCATTAGGCTGTGGTGGAGGTGCACTATTACATATCTCCAATTTTCATTTTTTCAAAATCAAAATGGATCTGGGACCTAGCACAAATAATTATGCTGAGCTTATCACACTTCGCCACCTACTACAGTTTGCATTAGAGCATAACATTTTACACCTTCAAATATTTGGGGATTCAAAAATTATCATTAATTGGTTCAACAAAGTAGCATCTTGTCATGTGCACACACTTATTTATATATTGGAAGATATCTGGCGAATGAAAGAACATTTCTCATCAATTTCCTGCTCTCACATATACAGGGAATGCAACTGCATTTCTAACAAGCTTTCCAAGGAGGCAGCAGTCCAACACGAGGGGCTCTGGCACATAGAGGAACAAAATGATACTAAAAATTTCAACTATTATCATCGTCCATTTATAGAACAACCTGATAACGCAGCACAGATGATCTAAAAATAGACATTTTTTTGATAATTTTTTGACAGTTATATGACGGATAATATTGACAGATCTGTTATCTAATAGATTGTAATTATTGCATTTATACTATTTATCTTTTACCTGATGTGCACCCCATCGAGGGAAATTTTGAAGATCTAAATGTAAGTGACAACAGTCACAACATGCATATGCAATGCATCTATAGCATGTAAGTTTCAACTTTAATGAAAATTATGATTTTTCCTTGAGAAAAAAAAAACAAAGGTTATCGGTAATTGTTATAGTTAAAGCCTGGGAAACGCCAAAGTTGGAAATCTTACAGCTAAATTTCTATTTTTCGGGTAATTCTCTCTTCTTCTCAACATTTTAATTGGTAAAATGTAGAAAGGAAAGGTGGTTAAAGCTCAACCTTAGCCAAAACCCTTTCTTGAAGCCTCTGTGAATTTAGATCAATTTCCATTAATTGATAAAAATGCTTGAAAATTAAAGGCTAATAAGGTTTTAACCAAGAAAAACTTTGCAAGGCAAGTGAGAGAAAAACTTTTGAACATCCTCAAACTCAAGAATTGGAGGATATAGAAAAGGAAAATGAATTGCTTCTATAATGTAATGATTGAGAAAAATAAGCAAATGGAGAAATTAAAGATGCAAGTTGAATAATTATTAAAGGAGAGGATAGAGTAGACACGTACAATTATCCCTCTATCTCAAGCCAATAGTCTGGAAGAGGAATCTTCAGAAAAGTTAGCAAAAACATTTTCATCTCTATAAACTTTCAAGGATCAAGAAAATGAAAATTTAAAGAAAATGTTAAATCAAAGTTGGGAAGAATCCAAAAAGAATGATAATTTTTTAGTTAATGAACGTCATAAGAGTACTAATTTACAGAAGCAAATTGACTAGTACAGTAAACAAATAATTGAAACTTGACCTTTGATTCAATGCAGAAGAAGCTTATGGATAGAAATTGTAGAAGATATGGAAATATTAAACCTTGCCAATACAACAGTAATCGGATTGAAAATCAATTGGGGAACAAACGAGCACTAACTAATAGAATCATTAAATTCATTAATTCAAAAGTTACAACTCAGAGAGGTAGGAATCAACAACATAACAATTTCAATCATGAAGGCTAATAAGGTTTTAACCAAGAAAAACTTTGCAAGGAAAGTGAGAGACGAGTGTAGGATAGTGCAAATTGAAATTGATAATGTCAATAAAAGGCTTAATATTCTTTAGCAAAAAGGTTTACCATCATTCTGAAATTCAAAAATAAAGCATGTGCCCAAAAAAGAATATCAGAAGCTATTGAATGATTGTGGAAATGATGATTCAAAATTGGCTAGTTTGAAACAACCTCTAAGTGGTGAAAGAATTATCAATAAGTTATCTTATGACTTCTTACAATGTAAAATTTAAATCTCTTTTCATAAAGAAGTAAAGCCTACTTTTCATAAATGTATCGATAGGCTTACAAGAAGCTTATCTCTTTCACATATCCAATTGGTACAGATTGAGATAAACTTGTTGGAGTTCTTCCACGAGTTTCTTAAGTACAACATTCAAAAGGGCAGACTGTGGAAACATAAAAGCAAGCTAGATCCAAATTTCAAGGCACAAAGCAGCCAACAAATCAACTCCAAATTATAAGGCACAGAATCTTTAGGCATTTCCAAATTTCTTGCAAATAGTTCAAAAGTTGTTTATTTTGATAAAGCTTCTGTCCTAAGAGCTAGTATAGTCATTTCCAAATTTCTTGCAAATAGTTCAAAAGTTGTTTATTTTGATAAAGCTTCTATCCTAAGAGCTAGTATAGTTGGAATATTGCAATATTCTATACATATTGTAACTTTTGATGTAATAAGGAATCGCTTTTGGGCCAAAAGACACTGGAATTTTTGTAAAAGCCTCAATATTTCAAAGAGTATCAGTTTTAGCTTATGACAATATTGTTTCATGTGTGAGTACTTTCCAGTATTACATTATTTTTCTTTCACATTATCTTTTCTTTTGTGCATTTTGAAGTTAAGTGAATATATAGGAAAGGATAGGTTGAGAATCAGCCTCCCTTGTATCAACTAGAAAAGTCATACAATTTTACATTATATTTTCTTTCGTGCATTTTGAAGTTAAGTGAATCTATAGGAAAGGATAGGTTGAGAATCAGCCTCCCTTATATCAACTAGAAAAGTCATACTCATCAATTAGCTAACTAAACAGACAGCCTATTTATATTAGTCCCTCTACACATGTTAAGTCCCTATATTACTAGTATAGTCCCTTATTGTTGCTAGTGTAACCCCCATATTGTTATTGGTGTACCCCTGTAACCCCCATATTGTTATTAGTTTTCCCTTACATTATTATTGTTAGGTCGGCTAGGATTAAATTGTGGTCCCATGGACTCCTATATATAGAAAGGAGGTTTTGGTCATTTGAATCATCGAAAAATTGTTCATTTATGTGATGTATTGGAGGTTTCCCCCTCGAAGTGGCTATTTCTAAGGCGTTGATCTCTCTTTTCTTCTATTTTTGGAGCCGGTTTCATAACATTTGGTATCAGAGCTTTGGATTCTAGGGTTTCACTACTCCAAACAGGTCATCTTGGAATTTTCGCTATAACTTTTTTTCTACATAGGTTCAGAAGCTAAAATTTTTATAGAGTGAACCAGAAATCCTGAGGAATGTCGTGGAAAAATTTCAGATCTTGGTTTGCAATATTTTAGGAGATATGATCTATGCAAGTTAGGTATTTTTGCAGGCTCGTGAATTTAACCTAAACAGGTCATCGTGGCATTTTCACTATAATTTTTTTTCTACGAGGGTTCAGAAGCTAAAATTTTCACAGAGCGAAAGCTGCAATCCTAAGGAACGTCGTGGAAAAAATTCAGAGCTTGATTCAGAATATTTGCGGAAATAGGGTCTGTGGAAGTTAGGGATTTTTCAGGCTCCCGAATTTCATCTCAAAGAGGTGACTATGAGAAAATCATCATAACCCTCTCTCTGAGCATTGGATTGGAATTCTGTAAAAATTGGACGCAAGTACACGGATTTTAATTTCTTCTGTATAAATTTCAGAGCCGAAAGAGGAAATAGTGACACGTGGCAAGTTGTACAAGTTCACTCTACTAAACCAATCCATAATTAGGTTATCGTAGGAGATTGGGCATAACTTTGTCTTCAAGAATCCAAATCAGGTTAGATATGTGGCATTTGAAAGAAGATTCAGAGAGCTACTTCAAGGCCGAATTTCAGATATTGAAAATCCGAAATCACATAGATAATCCAGTTTCAATATCAAGCTCCTCAAAATCAAAAAAAAAGTGTGTATTTTTTTTTCAAATCGCATAAGTCTTGTTTGAAAAATTAGTTTTAAGTGATTCCAAAGGCCTATTGAGCATAGATATCAGCATTGGGTTCTACAATGCCTCCTAAAAATAATTCAACACCCATTAAGCCCTCTAATTACTCTACTATGACTCGTGAACATGAAGAATTGCAACATGATCTATCAAAATTACAAGAGCAAGTGCACCAAATTTCGCTCTCGCAAAAAGAAACAAAAAATGAAATGGAAGTTTTGAAGAAAGGCGTGGAAACGAAGATGGATGGTTTGAAGAAAGGTGTGGAAGCTAAGATGGATGGCCTGGAAGCTGGCATGGAAGCTGGAATGAAAGACAACATGGAAAACATGAAGAATGATCTAAAAGCATACATGGAAGGCTTGACAAAGTTGATACAAGAAATGTTTCCTAATGGCAAAAAGATAGTAGAGAAAACTCATGATGAGAACAAAATAAATGTTAATCGTGATTTCATAAACTCTAATGTTGGATGGAAGAACAACCATATTCCAAAGATAGATATGAGGAAGTTTTATGGCAAGGATCCCGTAATATGTACTACAAATGGAGCAATATTTTGATCTCAATAATGTGCAAAACACACAAAAGGTATGCTTTGCAACTTTACATTTAGAACAAAATACATTTGTATGGTATCGATGGCTTTGCTCTCGTAAAAAAATTGTCACTTGGTCAATTTTTACGGAGGAAATGATAGCACATTATAAGGATACAAAGAGCAACACCTTCTTTATCCAATTGATAAATCTCAAACAAAAGGGTTCAGTGGGGAGCACATTGAGGACTTCCAAAAATTGAATACAAGGGTAACTTATATTCCAGAGGAACACAGGATTGATGTCTTCATAGGGACTTTAAAAGATAACATCCAACATGAAGTTCGTGTTTGGGAACCTGATTCATTGGAGAAGGCATTCAGGTTGGGCAAGAAAAATTGAATGTAAAATTATGGCGACAAGGAAGCCTACCACTCACATCTATAAAGATGGAAGTGTTGCTACTACTAGACTTCCACAACCTACAAGGTTGACACCAAAAAAATTGGAAGAAAAAGGAGCAAAAGGGCTTTGCTATAGTTGTGATACTAAAGGTCATAAGTGTGCCGAGAAGAAATTATTTTACATAGATTGTGAAGAGGAAGAAGAAAATGAACAAGAAACTTCAAAAGAAGAGAATATACACCAGGAACCAACCCTAGAAGAAGAAGAAATGAGTCCGACCATATCGTGTAATGCATTGGCAGGAATTACCACTCCTTAAACACTCGAGATAGAAGGACATATCAAGAAGAAAAAGGTAATAGTGTTGATTGATTCAAGTAGTACCCATAATTTTATTCATTGTAAGGTAGCCAAGGAATTAAATTGTTTCCTATACTCAACACCAGAATGTCAAGTGATGGTTGCAAATGGAGGAACTATAAATTGCTCTGGAAAATACCATAATATCAAGCTAGCCATGGGGGAATATGTATTGAATAGTCCAATTCTTTCCATTCCAATGGGAGGTGTTGATGTTGTACTAGGAGTAGAATGGTTACATTCTTTGGGGACAATAGCTTTTAATTTTCAAGAACTTTTCTTGAATTTTTTTCCGGATGGAAAGGAAATCGAATTACGGGGTATCGCAAGAAGCCAGAAAAGATAATAAGCTCTAATGTCATGACAAAGCTTCTGAAGAAAGAACAATGAGGCGTAATTTCACAATTATGCTCACTAGAAGTTCCAACATCAAAATCATTTATTTCTCCAGATCTCCAAAAAGTCTTGGACAATCATTCGAAGGTTTTTGAAACTCCAAAAATACTCCCACCTATTCATGATCATGATCATGCTATTTATTTGATTCCACGAAGTGTTCCTCCAAACATTAGGACTTATAGATATCCTTATGTCTAAAAGAGTGAAATTGAACGTATGATTGCAGAAATGTTAGAGGCTGGTATAATTCAACCTAGTCGAAGTTCTTTCTTTGCTCCAGTAGTATTGGTGCACAAGAAGGATGGATCATGGCGCATGTGTCCGGATTATGGGGAGCTCAATAAGCTCATTATTAAAGATAAATTTCCCATTCCTGTGATTGATGAATTACATGGAGCAATTTATTTTACTAAGTTGGATCTTCATTTAGGATATCATCAAATTAGAATGAAGACTGAATATATTCTAAAAACAACATTTCGAACTCATGAGGGTCATTATGAATTTGTGGTCATGCCTTTTGGCCTTACCAATGCACCTTCTACATTTCAAGGGTTGATGAATTCATTTTCAAACCCTTCCTTAGAAAATTTGTGCTAGTATTTTTTGATGATATACTAATCTACAACAGGTCTTGGAAGGATCATGTTCAACATGTTGACAGGGTGCTCAAACTATTGGAGGAGAAACAATTATATGCAAAAACATCGAAATGTTTATTTGGAGTACAAGAGGTGGAATATCTGGGTCATATTGTATCTCACGAGGGTGTTAAAGTAGACCCTAACAAAATTAAAGCCATTAAGGAATGGAAAGTCCCCACGACCATAAAGCAGTTGCATGGATTTCTCGGGTTAACAGGGTATTATCGCAAGTTTGTTAAGAATTATGGGAGAATGGCAGCACCTCTAACAACATTATTGAAGAAAGATGCATTTTCATGGACTCCTGAAGCAACTAAGGCCTTTGAACATCTTAAAGAGGCAATGTGCCTAGCACCAGTATTAGATATGACAGACTTCACAAAAACCTGTATTATGGAATGTGATGCCTCGGGAAATGGAATTGGTGTTGTTTTAATGCAAGAAGGAAGACCCATTGCTTTTGAAAGTCATCCAATCAAAGGAAAGTATTTACAAAAGGCTATTTATGAGAAGTAAATGTTGGCAATACTACATGCACTAAATAAATGGTGACCTTACCTAATGGGAGGACACTTCAAGGTAAAAACGGATCATGATAGTCTTAAGCATTTTTTGGAACAAAGACTATCTTCAGAAGAGCAACAAAAATGGGTCACAAAGATGTTGGGTTATGACTTTGAAATCATCTACAAAAAAGGGAAGCTAAATGTTGTTGCAGATGCACTCTCAAGAAAGGATGAAGAGGTGCAAGCATTGCTTTGTGCCATTTCTATTATCCAACCAGATTGGATAACCGAAGAAAGGGATGAATGGAAGAAGGATGAAGAAGTGTGGACACTCATTCAAAATTTGCAGCGAGATCCTAATACATTTGATACATTTATTTGGAAAAATGATTCCTTATGGTACAAAGATCGCTTATATATTTGCAAGAATTCCCAACTAAAACAAAAGATTCTTTTGGAATTGCACACTTCTCCTTTAGGAGGACACTCAGGGTTTTTAAAAACTTACTACAGGGTGAAGAAATAATTTTTTTGGGATGGTCTTAAATCAAATATTCAAAAGTTTATGGCAGAATGTTTGGTTTGCTAGCAAAATAAAGTTGAGACAATTAAGACCCCAAGTCTTCTACAACCTTTATCCATTCCAAGTCAACGTTGGGAGGAGATTTCAATGAATTTTATCACAGGTTTACCTAAGTCCGAAGGAAAAAGTGTCATCATGGTGGTAGTTGATAGACTTACCAAGTATGCACACTTTTGTGCATTATCTCATCCATTTAAAGCAAGTACAGTTGCTACTACATTTATGGAAACAATTCAAAAGATAAATGGAAACCTGAAGATTATTGTAAGTGACAAAGATCCCATTTTTATAGGAAATTTTTGGATGGAATTATTTTCTTGTTTGGGTACTCAACTAGCTCATAACTCATCTTATCATCCTAAATCCGATGGTCAAACTAAGATAGTGAATAAATGTTTGGGAGGATATCTTCGTTGTTTTGTATCTGATAATCAAGCACAATGGGTCAACTGGTTACCTCTCGCTGAATGGTGGTATAACACTTCCTTCCATATTGCAGCAACAATGACCCCATTTATGGCACTTTATGGATATCATCCACCATCCATCACATCTTCTTTAAGGGGAAATTCTAGGGTTCAAGCAGTGGAAGATCACATCGAGCATCAACAAGAAGTTCTCCAACTCTGAAAGGATAACCTAAATTTGGCACAAAATCAAATGAAACAATAGGCAGATCAACATCGCAACGAGAGAAGTTTTGATGTAGGAGACTGGTTATTTTTACGGCTACAACCATACAAACAAATGTCCCTCAAGCAAGCTAAGAAGGATAATAAATTATCGCCAAAGTACTATGATCCTTACAAGGTGTTGCAAAAGATGGTACTATGGCATACAAATCAGAGCTTCCTGCTTCTTCGCGAGTGCATCTAGTTTACCATGTTTCATGCTTAAAGAAGGTTATAGGGGACAAAATTCTAGTTCAAAAAATATTTCCAAAACTTGATGAGGAAGAAAAACCATATTGGAACTTGAAGCAGTCATGGAAACAAGAACTCGACAGCTACGAAATCGATCAATTTTAGAGTATCTCATCAAATGGAAGAACTTACCCACTAAAGATTCTACATGGGAGGATGGGAATTTTATACAGAAGCACCCAAAGCTACTAAAGCGTTGAGGACAACACTTTTTTGAAGGAGAGGAGCATGTTAGATCCCTATATTACTAGTATAGTCAAAATTGTTGCTAGTGTAACCCCCTTATTGTTATTGTTGTACCTCTGTAACCCCCATATTGTTATTATTGTGCCCTTACATTATTATTGTTAGGTCAGCTAGGAATACATTGTGGCCCCATGGACTCCTATATATAGAAAGGAGGTTTTGGTCATTTAAATCATCGAAGAATTGTTCATTTATGTAATGTATTGGAGGTTTCCCCCTCGAAGTGTCTATTTCTAAGGTGTTGATCTCTCTTTTCTTCTATTTTTGGAGCTAGTTTCATAACAATATCGAGATTGGTGCCTTCCATATAATTGCAATTTGTACCATTGTTGAATTGTTAAAGGATCTTCTTCACACTTCTTGTTCTTATTAGATCATATCAATAATCAATATGGGTATTATATGTTATTTGATATCCTCTAATATATTCTATCAAATTTTTCAAATTGTTATGTCGTTTTGGTTGGATGTGAGCGCTTTGATCAAGCTTTAGAAAGAAGGGGGTTTAATTACTTAAATCAACGATTTTAAACCCTAAGCAACCACCCTTAAAACAAACCCCTCATCCAGATGCTTCGACACAATTCCTTACCTAGGAACTGTTCTTCCATTTGCCCAAATTCCAAAATTCTTCCAGTGCCTGATCTTGGTTGTGATCAAAACTTAATCCGCTGATAGTTTGTATCTTAGCTTTGAAAATCAATCTTATGCCATATCCCCCATTCTTGTCACTTCCTCTTTTGCACTAATGTCCATACTTTGCAATTTCATAACTAGAGGCTCTGTTGAAAGAAATTTTGGTAAGGTACCCTTGTTAGAAGAAAGGGGTAACAACTAGCGTACCCCTGTCAGAAGAAAGGGGTAACAACTAGCATACCCTTGTTAGAAGAAAGGGGTAATAGCTAGCATGAACTCTTGCTTTAAAAAGAAGGTTGAAGGAGCCTTTCTCCTCAACTCCTCCTAGCTCAAGAGTAACTTCCTTGAATCAAAATAACAACTTCCCTTTGATCCAAATTTCAAATAATCAAATTTACCATATCACATGACATGTTTGAAAAAGGTGTCATTTCGATCAAATTCCTTCTTAGGATCATCCTACGAAGATGTGGAGCTTGTACCTTCATCAACTAGAGCTTTACCAGCTTTAATTGCCTTCATTTTTTCTTCTTAATTTGTCTTATCTTGTAAGTGTTCTTTTTGTGATCCCTTGAGTTATCATCTAAAGCATGATCTCGAAACTCATATCATAAAACAAATTATTCCCCAGACTTGTATTAGACCATTTCAAGTAGCAAGTTGTCCTTAAAAAGTGCTCATACTTGAAATGCTTGTCATGCCTTCAACCATCTTAGAATTCCTTCTTGGCTCTTGAGTTCTACTCTTGGAGGTGCCTTAATCAACCCTTCAAATGTCCTTTAAGATACATCACAAATTGATCTTTGTAATTAGTCTTAGACATTCATCAAAGTTTAACCTTTCTTCTATGATTTGTCTTCCATTCTAGGGCTTAAGAACATTTGGCTAACAACAAAATTTCCCAAACTTGGCTTCTTCAAGTTACTTTGATCGTTGCTCTTTCACCGTGCCTTTGATACCATGTTGATTTTTTGTAAGAGAAAATAATCTTTTAATCTGATAATTCCTTTCCAATGATTGTTTGACAATGTTCCACTAAGACTCTAGGACAAGGGGGCTCAAGTGCAGGGAGATGCACAGGGGGAACATGTGGGAGTACCCTCAAATTTTAGGGAAATTTAGGGGGAACGAGTAAACATCCCCCTAATTCAAATTCATATACAATAATGAAAGTGTACATAATTGAATTAAATAATAAATGCATTGATCCATATTTATCATTCATACTGGTACATACATTATTCATCCATACACCATGAGATTCAATAATGAAATACATTGACCCATATTCATTTTATCATTCTAAAATCTACATTGATTTAAAAATTAAATTTATCATTCATCATTCTTGAATGCAGATTGATTTTAAATTTAAATTCATCATTCATCATTCTAGAATCAAAATAGTACTAAGCAAAATAGACTATAGTAGATACCAATGTTATTGGAACTGAACCTTTGATCGAACAAGAAAACCCTTTGAACCGATCAGTGAAAAAACAAAGCCAAAAAACCAATCAACCAAAAAAAACTAAAATATTTGAATTTGCATAAACATATATATTCATGTGCATCCATACAAATTTTAAATCATTTATACAAAAATAAGCAGAAGTTCTCATTTATATAGCATGTAAGGGTGCACATAACCAAAATAGCACCGAGCGCAATCCATCTCTACCGTGAAACATCCAAAAAAAATCATGCTACAACAAATACCTAGATATCATCAAAATAATTTCCTACATTGGAATCTTCGTTATCAATATCACTCTTAAGCATTTAAATAAGATACAAAATTTGTAGCATGTCAAGTCAAGATTTTGTTTGAGTGATGGGTACATTTTTGGTAGGTTCATGATAGAGTTTGAAAACCAATGCCACTAAAATCAAAGTACATAGAGGGCTTGGTGCTCTTGATTAAATGCTAGTTCCATACCCTTGTGCATCACAAAATCCAATGGAACGTTGCAATCCCCCCGATCCTGAAATCCTGAAAAATTGTAAGTTTGTTGGATTTTGAGTGAGATCTAAAATTCTACTTTCTCCATATGAAATCCAATGAGGCTGAAACCACTTTGAAACATCTTGAGTCATTTCATGGTAATGTTAAAAATTTAAGTAAAAGGATGAAAATGAAAGATAAAGGAGAATGACACTTTTACTATAAGAATTTAACATTAACATGAATTGCCTAGCAATAATAGGGCCATAGGCTTGAATACTAGCTTTCCCCGCAAAAAAGTTCTTAGAACTCAAAAGGGGTGTTTATGGGTGTCCCCCATCAAAAAGGTGCTTATGGGCAGGCACACCCCCCTTTTGAGGATGTGCGCCTAGAAGCACCCCTTTTGGGGGAACACGTCCCCCACAATAGGAAAATGTTTTCCCTTGTGTCTCCTCGCATCTCTCCAAAAGGAAACGTGGGGAAATGTTTCCCAGGGCGTCTGCCCATCCCAGGTGAGTGGGAAGCATGGTGTGCATGCACCCCACCCTAGAGGATGTGTCATTGTAGAACATTTTTGTTTGAAGAGTTTCACTTATGTCACATGTATCCTTAAGTAATTATATATAGAAAATCTCAACAATAATACAATGATTACAACAAGATCATAGACATCCAAGCAACAAAGAGGCAACAAATTTACCATAGGAAAACCCACCCTTTGGAAAAACCAGACGAACTTTTCTTTTAGAGAAATTTATTCTTCACCAATATTTAAAATTCAAAATATTCTAGGAATCTGTGCCAAAATCCAAGTCAAAGATAAACCTAGATACTAGCTAGTCCAAGCTAGTCAAACCTCCAAAAATAACAAGATTCAATTTTGGTCAACGATCTTAAATTCGGCATAAGTTCAAGTTTAGACTTGTGGTCAGAGGTCCTACAATCAACTACAGTGGAAGTTTGAATTTCCTATGGTCAAAACAATCTCCTTTCAACGGTCAATCTTAGTCAATCTTGGTCAAACAATAGCCTAATTTATGGTCAGATGAAGCAAATCAAATTTGGTCAAACTAAGGGAAAACAACAACTTACATGGTCAAAGATGCCAATCAAACCTGGATACTAGCTAGTCCAAGCTAGTCGAACCTCCAAAAATACCAAGATTCAATGTTGGTCAACAATCTTAAATTCGACCTAAGGTCAAGTTTAGACTTGCGATCAAAGGGCCTACAATTAACTGCAGTCGAAGTCTAAATTTCCTATGGTCAAAACAACTTCCTTTCCACGGTCAATCTTAGTGAATCTCAGTTAAACAATATCCTAATTCATGGTCAGATGCAACAAATCAGATTCGGTCAAACTAAGGTCAAACACCAACTTACTTGGTCAAACAATCCAATTTTTCCTCCTTTACTTCGCACGTGTGAGCAAAAGAATAAAAGAAATGTTGTGTCTGACTTGGTTGAAGTGGAGGAGTTCATCTTGTATTTATATTAGTTAGATGGGGTGACTTTAGGCCAAAAGTCACACCCCTTCACTTGTGGCACCGACTTGACTTTTGGGGCCTACATGAAGCCAAAAATAATAATTTTTATTTTTAATTTGTACAATTTTCTTTGGTAAACTTGGGAGGCCTTTTGGCATACAGGAATACCTCTCAATGCTACAAAAAATCAGCATCTTCAAGGCTAGTGCATTTTTCCTAGGATTTCCTAGGGTATAAACCCTTCCTCAAGGCACATTACATATTTTTTAAAGGAAGTCGATACATCTCTTGGGTTTATAAAGGTGGAACTTTTGAAAACTTTATGAAGGTTTTTTTGTTGAACCTATTGTCATGCAATGGATGTTTCACTCATCATAAGGAGATAAATATGATATTTGGGAAAATCAAATACCTTTCTTTGGAGCAAGATTTTGTAGATGCACATGGAGGTAGGCTTCTTTATTTAACCTATTGACTTGTAGTAGATGTTTCACTCATTATAAGGGGCTAATTGTTGAGTCTCAAATCTGCATCTTTTCCATACACCTTTCTATACCTTTTTCATTCACCTGAACCTCCCAAGTTGTCAATATCATTGTATATTAATTGCAAAAGATCATCTAAAATGGTTTTTAACTATATTTTTGTGTCTGCTGTTTGATTTAGATTTTGCTCATTTAGCTGCGGAATCTTGCCACTTTCCGCAGCTGCTGCAACTTTCCGCAGCTATTTTGTGAAACTCTATGTTACAGGTGTCTTCAGGAAAAACGAGCCACATGGGCAAGTCAGAAATGATGTGGACATGGATCGTGTCCTCCGAGAGGCTGTGAGGTCCAAAGATGGCCAAGTACCAAGTCCAAAAGCGGTAGGTGCAGTGACGGAACTACAGGCACCTGCTCGTCCGTGATTTCTGTGGCCGTTTACGGATGGAGACAAAATCGCAACACTTGCGGCTCCCTGGCCGAATCCAACATCCACTTCTCATAAATTTACTCCTCAACGCGGCCATGATCCTAGATCTTTGGACGTAATGGTTTACGTGTTTTGTATCAGCATAAACTTTAGGAAATTAGTTACATCACCTTCAGTTATAAATAACGCGTTTGCATACGCATAAGAGTTAGTTTTTATTGGTCTCCATTAGCTCTGTAATGTAATTACGCTGCCACTGTGCCGTAATATCACCTTGTTGTTATGACTGCATTTTAATATATAAGAAGACTCTGTTTCCAAGCGTAATTCGTACTTGAAGTCTGTTGCCAAGGCTGGTGTAGAGGGCCCCTGCACACGCTGAGGGTTTGTGCATTATTGTATAGTTCTTGTTTTATTTCTTTAAGCTCATTGTGCCATAATTCATTCATGTGTTTATACATTGCATCTTTCATGGTATATATGCTTCATTTCTATTTATAATCTTTCATGCTTTACATTTTACTTCTGTCTTTCATGTTTTATGTTATTGTTAACTGATCAGTGTTCTTGTTTCAGGTTATAAATAGGCAGCCCGGGCATTTGCATAACTTTTTGACTAATGACATGGAATTAATATTTTTCTGCTGCTAATTTTCTTTTCTTAGTTTCTGTTTAACTTCAGTACTGCTTTGTTTATTTCAGTTTTTCTCATTTGCTTCAGTAGTTAGATTTAGATATGTTAAATTGCTCATGTGATTTTCAGTTACCTCCGAAAGCCATAGCTGGACTAATGGCGAGGGATTGAATTATGAATGTGTAGTTTGATATTAGTTTACTTTCTGCAAGTTAGAAATATTAAATTTCTCATGACATTTTCAGTTACCTCCGAAAGCCACATTTCGGAGTGATGGTGAAGGTTGAATTAAGGGGATTAACAGATACTGTAGTTTTTTTATTGATTTACTTTACGCAAGTTAGATATATTAAATTTTTCATGACATCTTCAGTTACCTCCGAAAGCCACAGCTGGACTGATGGTGAGGGATTGAATTATGAATGTGTAGTTTGATATTAGTTTACTTTTTGCAAGTTAGATATCAGGTTACTCAAGTTGTTTATGGTTACTTCCGAAAATCATAGTTGGACTAATGATGAGGGATCGGAAGATAAGTTGATGTAATTTGATTTAGATTTACTTTGTTGCAACTTTTCGATTTCTTTCAACATAGTTTCTTTTGTGTTTAGACAGCAGCAAGGATATTTTGGTTTTCATGCTCAATAGTTCATTGTTTGATTTATTAGACTAGCAGCACATTTTCATTTCAGCAGCACATTTTCATTTCCTTTCAAGTTTTGTCATTGTATGTTTCAAATTCCTTTTTAAGTTTCAAGTTGATAAATCATTATAGAGGATATCATTTCCTTGAATAAACATAACCATACTTAGTTTTTATTTTTTCCATCTGCATTAGAAAACCTTAAACGACAAAAAGTTAAAGATCGGGTTATCTTGCATATAGTGCGCCACACTTCGTCAGCTTACGAATCCCGGATTGACAAATTAATGTAGCAATTTAGGACACACTAAATTGACCAAAAATTTTGGCACCGTTGCCGGGGAAGTGTAACTAGGTAGCCAATTTCTTAAAAAAAAATAATAATAATAATAAAAAGAAGGGAAAACTTGATAACTTCTTGAAGTATGCTCTCCTCTTGCACCTAGCGTGATCTGGAGGATCAGAAAAGAGAGTTATTGGTTCAGTAATTTCTTAAGTATGCTCTCTTCTTGCACCTAGTGTGACCTGGAAGATCAGAAAGAGAATTATTAGCCCAACTTTTAAAAAAAAAATTAAAAAAAAAAAATGACATGCATAGAGCAAGAGATTCTAGGGGAAGGTTTATAGCTAAAGCCAAGAGTTCGATTTTCACAACTCCATCTTCTTCAAGGCATAGACCAGATTCACCACCATCTACCCCTAGCCTTAAGATTTTTGAAATTCAAGGAGCAGCTGAATTAGAGGATTCTCCTATACCACCTACTAAATCCCATTTAGAAAACAAAGAGACTCTCTCTCATCCTCCCTTGATAGAAAAACTAGAGGACTTTAAAGACTCTAAAGAAACTATCATGGCAGAGGAAATAATAGATGGATTTGGAGGGAGAGGTAGAGGTAGAGGAGGAGGAAACAATGGAGACAACAATGGTGAAGATAATAATGGAAGAAATAGGGAAGGAGATAACTTGTTTGGATTCCCTATAGTTGATGAGGAAACTCATACAAAAATGAAAAATATCTCACCATCTGTCCTCCCCAACTTTTATGTATTGCGAAGTGAGGATCCTGAAACATTTCTGTTTTAGTTTGAAGTCGTGTGCCGAACCTATGACTATATGGAAGACTCTCAAAAACTCAAACTGTTTTCTTCAACTTTGAAGGGAGCTGCTTTGAAATGGTTCATGGGATTAGCTACTCAATCTATTAGGACTTGGAATGATATGAAACAAACATTTTTGGATAGATACTTGGACTATTGTATGCCCACCAATCACAAGGATGAGGTATTCAAAATGATGCAAAAAGAAGATGAAAATTTGGAAGACTTAATTGAAAGATTTCAATACAACTTGAAAAGAGAAAAAATGAGAAACTTAGATGATGAAACCTTGAAATCCCTCATATTAAAAGCCATTAGAGATGAATGGATAGACATTTTAAACATGATGGGGAAAGGAGATATTTCTCAACTTCCATTTCGTGATATAACAGAACTATGTATCCATCTCTCAAGAGGAAAATCTAAAACTGGAAAAGGGCCTAGGGATTCTTCTCTTATTAGGGCTAACAAATCTGCAACTGGATCGGTAAGTAGGGCAGAGATTGTTAATATGCTTGATGAGTTCAAAACTGATATCTTAGGGAGCCTTGGTGAACAACTAGACACCCTTAAAATCCAAAACAAGCAGAAAGCAGAAACAGATGCTTTAGCCATCTTTTGTCCGAAATGTAGAAAGAAACATGCTTTAAGGGAATGTCCCTTGGATGCAAAAGTTGTAGAAACATGTATGATTTGCTCAGAGAGTCATGAGATCAAGGATTGTCCTTCAATTCCTGGACTCAAAGCTGTTTTTCAAGAAGACCCAAATTCAGTAGAATCTCTCTGTTTTGTCGCAAGGAGACCTTGGCAGGGACAATAAACTCAAGGGGTTAACAAACCTATGAATCTTCAAACCCCACCAAATTGGAATCCTTGGCAACAAACTTGGCCCCAACATCAAAATTCATATCAGCCATGGGTACAAGGGATGCAAAATCCTTATGGGAGATTTGCTCAATTTTATCGATATCCTCCATCTTTTCAAAATCAACAAGCTCCACAATTTCCAAGCCAAAATCCACAACTTTCATTGCCATTTCCACAACAACAACCTTCTCAACAAAATACAAATCCTCAACTCATGCTCCCATACCAACAGAAGACAAATCAACTTCCAGCTCGGCCATTGCCAAATCCTAACAATAAGAATCCTCAAACTACTTATATGGTAGAAGGACAACAATTTCCTACCTATATGATTGTTCCTCTCAACGATGTACAACTCAGATCCGGTAGAGTTTTAGAAAAACCTTCTATAGATATTCAAGAGCAAGATACCTCTGAGGAGGACTCTCTTCAAGTCAATAAGGGTTCTGAGGAAGAATCTCTTCAAAATCCAAGCATGCAAAAAGAAAAAGAAAAGTTAACACCCACAACTCCTATAGTTGAGCAACCAACATCTTCATATACACCTCCTTTTCCTGAAAGACTACAAATTGACAAGGGGGTGGAAAAACAAATCTTGTTGCCTAACTATGACTTTCTAGATGAATTGAAGAATGTTTGTATCAAGATTCCCTTGCTACAAGCCATTCGAGAGATTCCTATTCTAGCAAAAACAATAAAGGAGTTGAGTTTCAAAAGACCAGGAAGGAAACTAAAAGACACAAGAAGAATCCACCTAGTAGGAAAAATTGAAGATATTATGATGGGAAAAATTACCATGCAGAAGTATGTAGATCCAGGAAGTCCAATTTTCAAGACACATATAAATGGGATAGAAATTCCAAACACATTGATTGACTTAGGGGCTGCTATCAACATTATGAGTAGACAAACTATGGACCAGCTAAAACTTCCTAACCTTCTTTTTACACCTACTTTACTGCAACTTGCAGATCAATCCATTATTAAACCAGATGGTGTAATAGAAGATATTTCAGTCTCCTTAGATTCTTGGGAATATCCGGTAGATTTTATGATTTTGACTCCCAAAAGTAATCTAGGAGGGCACCCACTTATCTTAGGAAGACCTTGGCTAGCCACAACTGATGCTTTTATTAGTTGTAGATCTGGGGACATGTACATTTCTAATGGTAATTCGACAAATAAATTCAATTTGTATCCTCCAGCAAGAGCAATCACAGAAGTAGGAGACAATGAATGGGTTGATGATGAGGACACTATACAACCTGTCTTTACCATTTCTGAAATCGGTGAGGATAGTCAAATTCTGAACACATTAGAAAATTTTGAGACATCTTCAGAATATGACCCCACACAATTTCAGTTGGAATCTGACATAGAATATTTATCATCAAGACAAATGTCTCTTTACTCTATGGAAGAGTTTGGTAGTTCTACTATTGAGATTTTTCCGGGAAAAACATTGAATATCAACAAACATTTGGAAAAGTCACAACAAGAAGAACTAACCAAAATCTTGCAAAAACATTCTACTGCATTTGCATGGGAGTATATTGACATGAAAGGTATTGATCCTAAGACTTGCATCCATCATATCTATATTGAGAAAAATAGTAGACCAATCAGACAACCTCAAAGAAGGATGAATCCAAATCTTAGGGAGATAGTGAAAGAAGAGCTCCAAAAACTACTCAATGTAAACTTCATTTATCCAATTTCAGATAGCCGATGGGTTTCTCCTTTGGTTATAGTACCTAAAAAGAATGGTAAATGGAGGGTATGCATTGATTACAGGGAATTGAACAAAGAAACTTTGAAGGATCACTTTCCTTTGCCTTTTATTGATCAGGTATTAGATACATTAGCAGGTAAAAAGTACTTTTCATTTTTGGATGGTTTTAGTAGCTATAATCAAATTCAGGTAGCACCTGAAGATCAAGATAAGACCACATTTACTTGTCCATGGGGAACTTTTGCCTACCGAGTGCTTCCTTTTGGGTTATGTAATGCACCCGCAACATTCCAAAGAGTAGTACTAGGAATTTTTTCTGATCTAATCCATGATTGTGTAGAGGTTTATATGGATGATTTTACAGTTTATGGTAATTCATTTGAAAAGGCATTAGAAAATTTGGAAAAAGTTCTTATAAGATGTAAAGAAACAAACCTTTCATTAAGCCATGAAAAATGCTTTATGATGTTTACTGAAAGGATTGTTTTAGGACATCATATTTCAGGAGATGGGATTAAGGTTGATAGATCAAAAGTTGAAGTCATTTCCAAGTTGCCTATTCCAAATTGTCAAAGAGATGTTAGAAGTTTTCTAGGATTTATTGGTTACTATAGAAGATTTATAGAAAACTTCACTAAAATAGCATCTCCACTCTTCAAATTGCTTACAAAAGATTGTGAATTCAAATGGGATCCTGATTGTCAATCGGCCTTTGAAACTTTGAAAACAAGAATATCTGAAGCACCTATCTTGAGAGGACCAAATTGGAAACTCCCTTTCCATATTTCTACGGATGCTTCAGATACAGCTCTAGGAGCTGTGTTGGGTCAAAAAGATTTAGTTCCTTATGCCATTTATTATACCAGTAAAAATTTGACTCCCACGGAGTTAAACTATACTGTGACTGAAAAAGAGTTTTTAGCTGTTGTTCATGCAATTAATAAGTTTAGACATTACATAACAGGCTATGAAACTTTTATTCATACTGACCATTCTGCAATTAGATATTTAATGAACAAACATGTTACTAATGGCAGAGTGACAAGATGGCTCTTACTTTTGCAAGAATTCAATGTTACTGTGTTGGATAGACCAGGAAAACAAAATACAGTAGCTGATTTCTTGTCTAGGATTCAGAATACTAAAGAAGATTCTCCTGTAGAGGATAAGTTTCCTGATGAATACTTGTTTGCAGTAACTATTAAGACTCCTTGGTATGCGGATATTGCTAACTATTTGGTTACAGGGAAACTGCCTTCACATTTATTTCCAAATGAAAAACGAAAAATTATTCAGGAGAGTTCAAAATATTCATGGATTTCTAACGAATTGTTTAAAACAGGGCCAGATCTTGTGATCAGAAGATGTGTCAGGGAAGATGAAATGCCTGATATTCTTAAGGCATGTCATGATGAACCATGCGGCGGACACTTTGCGGACAAAGGACGGCCTATAAAATCCTTTCCTTGGGATATTATTGGCCTTCTCTCTTCAAAGATGCAAAACAATATGTCAAAAGGTGTGATAGCTGCCAAAGAGTAGGGAAACCTACCCTTTCAAATGAAATGCCATTGCAAACACGGGTACTCATTGAACCCTTTGAAAAATGGGCTTTAGATTTCATTGGACCTATTAATCCACCATCTAAGCAAAAGAAGTATATATTGGTTTGTATTGATTATGTTACTAAATGGGTAGAAGCCAAAGCATTAGTATCTACTACTGAAAATTCAGTTGTTCATTTTCTTTATGAGGATATTTTTACTCACTTTGGTGTTCCAAGAGAAATTGTGACAGATCAAGGAAGCCAATTCACATCCAAATTGGTGGAGAAATTGATGGAAGAATACAAAATCAAGCACAGAAGATCTACTCCTTACCATCCGCAAGCAAATGGTCAAGTGGAGTCCACAAATAAAGTTCTTGAAAGTATCATCACCAAAATTGTTCATCTACATAGAAGAGATTGGGTAGAAAGGCTTCCTGAAGCCTTGTGGGCCTACGGAACTACATGGAGAAATACAACAGGACATTCTCCCTATGAACTTGTTTATGGGAAAGAAGTCTTGCTCCCCATTGAGTTCCAAGTCAAGACCTTCAAGATAGCAGTTCAGTTGGGGATGGACTTATCAGAAGCCCAAAAGCATAGAATGGAGAAATTGAATGAGCTAGATGAGATCAGACAAGAGGCAATTCTAAGAACTGATCTAGTTCAATATCAAAGAGCTAAATGGCATGACAAGTACATCAAAGAGAAGAAGTGTCAAGAAGGAGATTGGGCATTGTTATTTGATTCCAAGTTTAAAGATTTTCAAGGAAAATTTCAGACTCATTGGCTTGGGCCATATGAGATTGACAAGATCTTTAACAATGGAGCGGTAAGAATCAAGACCATTGATGAGTTTCAAACTCCTCTTATTGTGAATGGCCATAGATTGAAAGTTTATGATAAGCCACTCTCAAAAGGGGATTTTGTCAAAATGTTTCAAGAAAATTCTGCAATCAGGCTGGTACAGAAGAATTCTTCTTCTCCACCAGCCTAGCTTTTGTTCTTTTCAGTTAAAAAAAAATAAAATAAAATAAATAAAAAAAATAAAAAAAAAATTGTATAAGCCTGAAAACCAATCACTGATTGGCAGTCTTATACAGAAAATATTGGGTGAAAATCAGGAACACCTGACACCCTATATTTTCCAAAAAAAAATCTCTCTCTTTCATTTCACAAGTCTTGTGACCACCCACTCCATTCCATTCCACTTCATTCCACTTCACTTCACTCCACTTCATTCCATTTCACTTCATTTTTCATTCCATTTTCACCAATAATTTTTTTTTTTCATGACCATTCCATTCAGTCATTTGTCATCTGTTCATTTCCATTCACTCAAATAATAGCTGTGTCATTTTCCGCAGCTGACATCTGTTTCCGCAGCTGGCACCATTTTCCGCAGCCAGAAGCAGATTCTGCAGCTACTACTCTGTTTTCAAAAGAATGTACAGCCAGATGTTATTTCCATAATCATGAAATAAAATGCAGGTAGGAGGACCAAAAATGAAGACATGGAGCATTCAAGATATCAATGAAGAGCAACAAATTGAAGACCAAAGAAAAAGGCAAAGATTCCAAGGTATGAGTAAAATTCATTTCAAATACCATTGAAAACACATTTTTATATAGTTCTAAACCATAAGCTCCATCCATTATGTGCAATGATTATATTGACAAATTCCGTAACCCTTTCACGATCTCCATATGATCCTCCTGCATTCATTCTCAAACGGTTCCATAATTAAACCCCCGATCTTCACTCATACTCCGATATTCCACCGGTGACAATGAGACGTAGTTGATTTGACCACGGGCTCTTACAGCCGCATAAATCCATAGCCGTTGTTTAAACATGCTCACATTTATTTTGCAGCCACCAAATTTCAAAACACTGCCGGATGTGTTATACTCCTCCTATTGTTCTGTCAACCTCACAGTCGTATCTCTGCCGTGCTCACGAAACCCCTCTCTGTTTCGTTTCATTCTATTTCATTCTTTGTTATGCTACAGCTTGTATACCCACTCTCTGATACCTACCTACAGTCATTGTGCTCATTTCCGTGCATTCAGCCGTTCTACTTCCATTGAACCCTCACGCAGGCAAATTTTTGAAAACCAGAAAGAAGAATGGGTAAATTTCTAAGAGCAGAACTAGAAGGACCTAAGTTCATGGAAGGGTATCCGCAAGTAAGGGATATATTGAAGAAAGCAAAGTGGTTGTGGTTTATCCAAAAGTTCAGAGGCTATCATAAAGAAGTGACAAAAGCATTTGCAAGGTCGTTCAATGGCCTGGAAGTAGAGATTGGAGACCTTAAGTTTGCGGTGAACGAGGCATCTATAGCATCTGCCACGGAACTTCTTCAAGAGGGTGAGCATTGGTTTAAGAATAAAAGCATTAGTGATGAAGCCTGGAGAATAATCTTACGAAACCAAGGTATGGACATAACTATTTTTAAAAGAGGAATTCATGTTCATGCATTGAAAGAGGAATGGGGTACTTTGCTGCTAGTTGTTCAGAAATTCATTACCTATGAAGGCCGTTTTGGGTCCATGTATATGTACCATACCAGATTGCTGATGAATTTTCTAGATAATCAAACTCTCAATCTCCCATATTTTCTATTAAATAATTTGAAGAAAATGTCTGTGACTGTTCAGAAGCATTTAGGAGATGTAGAACCACATCTATATCACCACGGTCTTGTAAAAATTTTGATTGAAAAAGAGTTAAAGGAGAAGAAAGACACATGGGAACAATTTTTGATTAGAAATTTCTTTGAGGAACCTCAGGAAATTCCTGAAGGTAGAACATCAAGAAGGAGTAGGAGAAAAAGAACAAATGATGAAACCCAAAGTACTCCTACTCAAGAAATTCCTGAAGGTAGCATATCAAGAAGAAGTAGGAAAAAGAGAACAAATGATGAAATTCAAAATACTCCTACTACTACAATTGAAAGAACTGATAGGGAAGAGAGACTGTCAAAGAGGAAGAAGAAAGAAACTAAGGGTAAAAAGCCAATAACACCAAAAGAGAGAAAAAGTATTGAGGCTATACATCAAACCCCTTCTTCCGAGGAAGAAGATCATCAAGTGTTATCTGAAAGATTAGTTTATCTTCAAAAACAGTCATCTATGGCTAAGAATACAGAGAAAGGAAAACAAAAGCAAAAGGACAGTGGTCCACAACGTGTGAGAAGAAGTTCCAGACTTAAGGGGAAATTGAGGAAAACGCAAGTGAAGGGACCCCATTTCATTGATTTGGGAGAAGAAACATCTGAACAGTCCCCAGCTGACCATAGTCCATCTCACTCTCAGTCAGTTAGTGAACTTGGTTCATTTCATTCTCAGTCAGACATTGAACATAGTCCATCCCATTCTCAGCAAGATGTTGATGTGAGCCCTTCTCAGCCAGACTTTGAAGATAACTCTCCTTCACGGCATTTTGGGGACAGCCCAATAAAAATGACACCTGATATAGACCCCAAGCAGCAGGAAGTATATGATTATATATAATATTTGGAAAGAGCAGCTACGGGCCCCAGTACTTCGTCCATTCAACCTCACACAATACAAAATGATTTAGTCCAATCACTGAAACAGGAAGTCTTTGAGCTAGAGCTTTTAAATAAACACATTAAAAATGAAAATGAGGCATTGAAGGAACAAGGTAAATTGGACAAAATCATTCATGATAATACCATGCTACATCTAGGAATATGGCAGAAGAAGAACAAGAAATTGAAAAAGAAATGCCAGAAGTTAAGCAGAGCACTAGTTAATATCAAATTTAGATGCTTAATGAAGAAGCCTAGGATGTTGGCAGCACCAAGGAAAAAGAGGAGAGGGTTGGATGTACTGGCTGAAGTGTCAAGGCATATGAACTGAAGAAGGATTATCAAAAGTTTGGATGCATGAGGACATGCAACACCTTCACAGTGGGGGTATGTTGAGTCTCAAATCTGCATCTTTTCCATACACCTTTCTATACCTTTTTCATTCACCTGAACCTCCCAAGTTGTCAATATCATTGTATATTAATTGCAAAAGAGCATCTAACATGGTTTTTAACTATATTTTTGTGTCTGTTGTTTGATTTAGATTTTTCTCATTTAGCTGCGGAATCTTGCCACTTTCCGCAGCTGCTGCAACTTTCCGCAGCCATTTTGTGAAACTCTATGTTATAGGTGTCTTCAGGAAAAACGAGCCACATGGGCAAGTCAGAAATGATGTGGACATGGATCGTGTCCTATTGGCTCGAGCAAATTCATCCAGGGAGGCTGCGGTCAAAGATGGCCAAGTGCAAGTCAACCGTAGAGTCCCACGGTGACAGGACTCTGTTTCTCGTCACGTGGAGATTTCTATGGCCGTTTCTGAATTGCGGGAGACAAATCAACACTTGTACACGGCTCCATAAGCCGAATCCAGCATCCACTTCTCATAAATTTACTCCTCAATGCGGCCATGATCCTAGATCCTTGGACGTAATGGTTTACGTGTTTTGTATCAGCATAAACTTTAGGAAATTAGTTACACCACCTTCAGTTATAAATAGCGCGTTTGCATACGCATAAGAGTTAGTTTTTATTAGTTTTTATTGGTCTCCATTAGCTCTGTAATGTAATTACACTGCCACTGTGCCGTAATATCACCTTGCTGTTATGATTTCATTTTAATATATAAGAAGACTCTGTTTCCAAGCGTAATTCGTACTTGAAGTCTGTTGCCAAGGCTAGTGTAGAGGGCCCCTGCACACACTGAGGTTTTGTGCATTATTGTATAGTTCTTGTTTTATTTCTTAAAGCTCATTGTGCCATAATTCATTCACATGTTTATACATTGCATCTTTCATGGTATATATGCTTCATTTCTATTTATAATCTTTCATGCTTTACCTTTTACTTCTGTCTTTCATGTTTTATGTTATTGTTAACTAATCAGTGTTCTTGTTTCAGGTTATAAATAGGCAGCCCGGGCATTTGCATAACATTTTGACTAATGACATGGAATTAATATTGTTCTGCTGCTAATTTACTTTTCCTAGTTTCTGTTTAATTTCAGTACTGCTTTGTTTATTTCATTCTTGCACATTTGTTTCAGTAGTTAGATTTAGATATATTAAATTGGTCATGACATCTTCAGTTACCTCCGAAAGCCACAGCTGGACTGATGGTGAGGGATTGAATTATGAATGTGTAGTTTGATATTAGTTTACTTTCTGCAAGTTAGATATATTAAATTGCTCATGACATCTTCAGTTACCTCCAAAAGCCACAGCTGGACTGATGGTGAGGGATTGAATTATGAATGTGTAGTTTGATATTAGTTTACTTTCTACAAGTTAGATATATTAAATTGCTCATGACATCTTCAGTTACCTCTGAAAGCCACAGCTAGACTGATGGTGAGGGATTGAATTATGAATGTGTAGTTTGATATTAGTTTACTTTCTGCAAGTTATATATTAGGTTACTCAAGTTGTTTATGGTTACCTCCGAAAATCATAGCTAGACTAATGATGAGGGATCAGAAGATAAGTTGATGTAGTTTGATTTAGATTTACTTTGTTGCAACTTTTGGATTTCTTTCAGCATAGTTTCTTTTGTGTTTGAACAGCAGCAAGAATAATGAGTTTCATGATCAGTAGTTCATTGTTTGATTTATTAGACTAGCAACACATTTTCATTTCAGCAGCACATTTTCATTTCCTTTCAAGTTTTTTCATTGTATGTTTCAAATTCCTTTTGAAGTTTCAAGTTGGTAAATCATTATAAAGGATATCATTTCCTTGAACAATCATAACCATACTTGTTTTTATTTTTCCCATCTCACATTAGAAAACCAAACAAAAATGACAAAAAGTTAAGAAATAGGTTATCTTGCACATATAGTGCGCCACACTTCATCAGCTTACGAATCCCGGATTGATAAATTAATGTAGCAATTTAGGACACACTAAATTGACCAAACATTTTGGCGCCGTTGCCGGGGAAGTGTAACTAGGTAGCCAATTTCTTTAAAAAAAAAACATAAAATCATAAAAGAAGGGAAAACTTGATAACTTCTTGAAGTATGCTCTCCTCTTGCACCTAGTGTGATCTGGAGGATCAGAAAAGAGAGTTATTGGTTTAAGTAATTTCTTAAGTATGCTCTCTTCTTGCACCTAGTGTGACTTGGAAGATCAGAAAGAAAATTATTAGCCCAAATTTTTTAAAAAATAAAAAAATGACATGCATAGAGCAAGAGATTCTAGGGGAAGGTTTATAGCTAAAGCCAAGAGTTCGATTTTCACAACTCCATCTTCTTCAAGGCATAGACCAGATTCACCACCATCTACCCCTAGCCTTAAGATTTTTGGAATTCAAGAAACATATGAATTAGAGGATTCTCCTATACCACCTACTAAATCCCATTTAGAAAACAAAGAGACTCTCTCTCATCCTCCCTTGATAGAAAAACTAGAGGACTTTAAAGACTCTAAAGAAACTATCATGGCAGAGGAAATAATAGATGGATTTGGAGGGAGAGGTAGAGGTAGAGGAGGAGGAAACAATGGAGACAACAATGGTGAAGATAATAATGGAAGAAATAGGGAAGGAGATAACTTGTTTGGATTCCCTATAGTTGATGAGGAAACTCATACAAAAATGAAAAATATCTCACCATCTGTCCTCCCCAACTTTTATGTATTGCGAAGTGAGGATCCTGAAACATTTCTGTTTTAGTTTGAAGTCGTGTGCCGAACCTATGACTATATGGAAGACTCTCAAAAACTCAAACTGTTTTCTTCAACTTTGAAGGGAGCTGCTTTGAAATGGTTCATGGGATTAGCTACTCAATCTATTAGGACTTGGAATGATATGAAACAAACATTTTTGGATAGATACTTGGACTATTGTATGCCCACCAATCACAAGGATGAGGTATTCAAAATGATGTAAAAAGAAGATGAAAATTTGGAAGACTTACTTGAAAGATTTCAATACAACTTGAAAAGAGCAAAGATGAGCAACTTAGATGATGAAACCTTGAAATCCCTCATATTAAAAGCCATTAGATATGAATGGATAGATATTTTAAACATGATGGGGAAAGGAGACATTTCTCAACTTCCACTTCGTGACATAACAGAACTATGTGTCCATCTCTCAAGAGGAAAATCTAAAACAGGAAAAGGGCCTAGGGATCCTTCTCTTATTAGGGCTAACAAATCTGCCACTGGATCAGTAAGTAGGGCAGAGATTGGTAACATGCTTGATGAATTCAAAACTGATATCTTAGGGAGCCTTAGTGAACAACTAGACACCCTTAAAATCCAAAACAAGCAGAAAGCAGAAACAGATGCTTTAGCCATCTTTTTTCCGAAATGTAGGAAGAAACATGCTTTAAGGGAATGTCCCTTGGATGCAAAAGTTGTAGAAACATGTATGATTTGCTCAGAGAATCATGAGATCAAGGATTGTCCTTCAATTCCTGGACTCAAAGCTGTCTTTCAAGAAGACCCAAATTCAGTGGAATCTCTCTGTTCTGTTCGTCTTAGATTGTTCCAATGCACGCTTACAGGTGAAGCTTCTAAGTGGTATGTTGATCAGCCCACTTCCTCCCATACCACCTTTGCAACTCTTGCCCGAGCTTTTTTATCTTACTTCCAGCTTCCCCTTTGTTATGACACTGGTATCGAACTCTTGACTTCCTTCAAGCAAACCTCTTCGACCCGCCTTTCTACCCATGTCCAGGAATGGCGAAGAAGACGGAGCCTATGCCAATCTCCTCCCTTCGAAGACTGTGTCTACATGGACTGGTTCCTTAGATCTCTCTTTTCCCCTATCGGGAAAGATGTCGCATCGCATTTTCCTCAAACCGAAGAAGATTCCATCCAAATGGCGTTAAAGTATGACCTGATCTATGCTCAGACAGGTTATGATCCTACTGTCCTACCTAATCTCCCCAAACCCGGTGATGCCCATACACCAGGGGCACCTCATGCCGCCAACAGTATCGTTGAATCTATCTCTCATCCATCTGCTCAACCTCTCATGAGCTATGGTTTTCCTGGGGGAGGGGGCACCACTCCCTGCACTTCTCCCCCTCCCGGTAGTACGCATCCAGGATACGGCATGCCTCATCCTTTTGCCCAACCTCCTGCTTACCTCAATGTTGCCCAACCTAACCATTACCCTCATCCGCAGTCTGGTGCGCCAACTCCTCCAGCATATGCGCTTTCGCCTCCCTTGCCTTCTCAACCCCTGCAACAGCCGTCACCGCCCCCTCAAGAACCGGTGGATGCACAGCAGGGATTCATGGCTACCCAACCACCTAACAAACAAGTGGCCACTCCACCCTCCCCTTCTGGTTCCTCCAATTACCAGATCCTCATGATGAACTCTGATCCACCTCTAACCGTCGACCTTAACCTTCAAACTCGGTCTCGCCAGTACCCCACGCCTCCCGCTCAGTCTGCCCCCGAGTCCCCTTCTTCCAGTTCTACATAGCCTCTTTTGACAACCAATGGTCCCTTACATATCCCTCAACCCAAAGTTGAGGTCCATACCAAGATTCCTAAAGGACCGTTACGTCGAAATGCTGCTTCTGGTCGAGCTGCTCATTCGTATAACATAGTAGATGATTTGGCGCAATCTCCTGCTGCCATTTCCACATTGGAACTCCTCCAGTCGTGCCCTTCCCAAAATAAGGCTCTACTATCTGCCGTGGGCGCTGTAGATCCTGCTGATGACCAAATGATTGTGTTCGACGCCCATCAATCAGAACATCCTCCTCTTCCTGCTTCCGTAGCCTTCCAAATCCCAGTCAAAATCTGAAATGCTAACGTTTCTCGGTGCATAATTGATGAGGGGGCATCCACCTGTGTGATGTCCACTTCGGTTTGGAAGCAACTCGGCTCTCCTGAATTAGCCCCTTCCATGATCACCCTTAGAGCATGGGATGGCCACGCCTCACAGCCCATTGGCCTCTTCCGTAATTGTCCTATCACCCTTGCCAGTAAGACTGTTTGCGTTGACGTCGAAGTCATCAACGCCCCGCTAGACTACAACATTCTATTGGGGCGAAGCTACACCTATGCTATGTCTGCTGTCCCATCCGCAGTTTTTCGCAAGATGTCTTTCCCTCATAATGGAAAGATAGTCACCATTGACCAGTTGACATATCATGAGCCAACATCTCAGACCTCACCTGAGACGCCCATCTCTTCTGTAGCCAACAAGCAAACCGTCGATTCCTTGACTAGTGTCTCTCCTGGCGTCTACAAAGACTCCTCTTTGCTCGGAACCTTCCCTGGTCTTCCTCCTCCTCCTATCTCTGACCCCAGCTCATCGAATGTTTGCATGATGCAATCATCTCAGGCTGCTCTCAAGCAACCTGCTTCGGCTAGTCAGCAACCTTGCCCTCCGCAACCTGCTCCTAGCCCTTCACCTGCAGTTGGTAGTCATGAGCCTCTTTATCCCCCTGGCATGGTTCCTCCAAGCCTTAGCCATTTAGGAGCCGTCCCACCTGGCCATTACCCCTCTGGTCAGATACCATTCCTATCTCCCCCACTAGGAGTGTACACGGTACCGGTCATGGCCACCCTCTCTCTTCCTAACTTGACCCTTGGGATTCCCGTTTGGTACCTTGATCCTCCAGCCCCCACCTTGCCTGGCCAACCCAAACCTTATATTACTTTGACCCCGGTTCAACCGGCCCCCATGCCTTCTCCCGCTGCATCAGTGCCTCAGTCACCTCAACAGGAACCACCTTCTGTTGCGACCGCTTCAGGTAAGAAGGGAAAATCTCGCAAGGGGGCATCAAAGGACAAGGCTGCCCCGACAAACCCTGCTCATCCTCAGCCTCCAAAGCATACCATCCAGTGTGCTTTGTGTGATGTTGTCGGTCACACCTCCCATACCTGTCCTGCATTGCTTCATCTCAAGCCCATGGTTAATGTCACGTTCCCTGAGTCTGCGGTCCCAGAAGCCTCTGTTCCTTCCGCGATCGCGGCCAAGAACCCCAAGACTATTCACACCAACCACCCCTGTGCTTTGTGTGATCTCCATGGCCATTACACCCATCTTTTTCCCCGCCTCGAGGACTTCCGCACCTCTATCGCCGCGGTCCACCAATTCGAGGCCAAGCGCAATGAGTCCACCTCTCCCCTATTTGCGCATTCTGCTTCAGCAGAACTACCAGATATGACTGCTCCCATTAACATTCCCCCTCCTGATGTCGAGATAACGGAGCCTTCATCCAACATTTTTTACCTATCATCATCCATGAGACCCTCGGGGAACATTCCATCTGAATCCTCCCCTATTGTTTCGCTTGACCTTCCTTCAGCGATCCTCTTGGGCTCAACATCGGTAGATCCTTTATCTACTTACTCTTCGGTCACCCCTTGTGACGATGCGCATGTGAACCTCTCTTCTCATGATGATGATTCCGGTCACTTCACCACGCCAGGTGGTCTTTCTTCCACCAGTCACCCCATCTTCTATCGCGATGACGACATTATGGAAAAAATCCCCACCCCTGACGTTATCTATTCCCCCTTACATCGAACCCATGTGTTCACACCACACCCACCTTGTGGCCATTACATTGAAACCCACTGTTTGGGTAAGGGGGCACCCACATTTGAGAAACTAAGAGAAGCAATTCTCCACAACTCTCCTAGTGGATCTGGTCATGTTGACTTTAGTCCTAGTATTCTTCCACATTTCGAAGAACCTCTAGAGTCCCATATCACTTCAGATCACTCTAGGGATGATACCCCTTATCGTTCCCTCATCTTACATCAGCAACCCAGTCTCTTAGACATTATGGTTGACCAACCTATAGCTTTTCTAAGAGAGCATCAGTTCAATATCTCCAAATCCTCTTTTTGGGATAGTGACACCAGGTATGCCAACTCAGAAACTTAAAGTCCATTTGATCCCTATATGCAGTACCAAAAGAGATTGGTAATCCTCCATTTCCTTTCTCACACTGCATAACCATAACGAGAACAAATGGCACACCACATCATTTAAATGTGTTTAGATTCCTCTTTTTTTTTCTCTAAATACATTTTGGCATGACCACACCATGCTCGGGGGCACCTATGCCCCTCAACCATAACCCTTCTCACCTCGTTTTTGGAGAGGAGGTTGTCGTACCAATCGAGTGTGACATCCCTTCCCTTCATCTGGCTGTTGAAATTCTCCCTGACACCCAACCTCTAGAACAACAAATTATCATGCCTGAGCGTGCCTCTGAAGACCATCGTGTTGCATTGCAAACCATGGAAGCGGCCAAGAAATGCACCAAAGCCCAATATGACCAAAAAGTCTAGCCTCGTCCTTTTCACAAAGGCGACCTTGTTCTAGTATATGACCAAGCCCATGATGTCCTTGGTCAGGGGAAGTTTGACTCATTATGGCTAGGCCCTTACGTCATCAGTAAGGAGCTTGGTAAGGGGGCATACCTTTTAGAGGACTTTGGACGCAATCCTCTTCCTAATCCTCGCAATGCACTCTATCTTAAGAGATATTACCCTTAGCATTTCCCTTCTAAGATGCGTGTTTTATGTTCTGTTAGATAACCAGCATCTTTTTTGTAATTTCATCCTTTTCCAAGACCTATTTTGTCCAAGAAGGATCACTTCACCTCTCCTTCAAATCAAACTTCCTTACTTACAATACTTGTACTTGGGGCACCATTTTGACCCCTTACTTGTCTTTGTTCGTGTCGATTTTCATCATGAGTTACCATCTTGTACTCATGTTTTCATGGTCCCCCATTGGGCCTTTACTGTGTGGCAGCACCATCAAGTCGCCCTTGTTTAGAGCATCAGGATTGGTCATCATCACATTCATGGAGTCTATCCAAGGTCCCTTGTGAGATGTCTCAACCCTCATGAGGGGGTGGCCCTGCAGGTAGCCCCCCACATGCCTGGATGACCTCCTCTTTGCAGCCTTCGATGCAGCTTCAGATATTTGACGGTGTTGGCCTTCGCCACTTGCAGCGCCTCTTTGATTTTCATGTATCAGTCAGATTTTATGAGCCCTTCCCCTTTTCCAGGGGGCATTTGGGTTGTATTTGTATCTCATGTACTCAGATATCATTGTACAAGTCCTGGCTGTTATCCCAGGCACAACAGGTATATGGGATTCCTCATTGTATTTTTATCTAGCTCTTGATTATGCCAGCTGTACTCTATGGTTCGGTCCCTTGTTTACTAGACACGCTATTCTTTTGTACTTTGTCTCGGTGGGCATAGGTATGCCTCCCCCGCCGCCTTCATCACAGGTACCCTCTCATAAAAAGAGACTTGTTTCACTTGTGAGTCTCGTCTCCTCAGGGTCTAGTTCTTCAGCACACTAGCTACCTTGCATTTCTCTCTCTGACTTCCCTTTTGTTGTCTAGTGATTGAGCTCTTACAACGTACTTCGGTCATACGATTTGCTGCTGACACTCGCACGCTGGGGGGCAATCTTTTACACAATTTTTTGGTCATCTAAGCTATTATCATTAGATGGACCCAAGTACACCATGTAAGACCAATTTTACCCTAAGTGAAATTGCTTTCACTATGTTAAATAACTTAATAAACCACATTGGTCTAAACAGGAAACCCCAAAAGGAAATATTAAACAAACCTATATTTGTTTGATTTTCCTCATGGAATAATTAATTAAACCATAAGTTAATTATTATTCCCAGTCATGTTTAACCCAAAAACAAAGAAATTAATTAGATAAACCTTTATTTATCTTATTATTTTCTAGGAATAATTATTTAAATCTTATTTAGATAATATTCCTTGTTAAATATGACCAAATCACCCACAAATAATTAAATAAATCATTATTTATTTAATTATCTTTCCATCATAATAAATAATTAAATAAATCATTATTTATTTGATTATCTTAGCAACTTCATAAAAAGATAAATAAATCATTTATTTATTTATTTTTGACAAATCAAGGGATTTGACCCAAGTCAGAAATACCTTTTCCTCCAACAAATATAATAAAATATTCCATAAAGATTGAATCTAGATTTGGTTAACATTATTTTAATCATGCACCAAGATCTAGAATGACCCAATATTTTTTTATAAATAGGAGGGTTTTTCCTATCATTCTTCACCTTTTGTTGCCTATTAGATCACTCCGAATCTATACACTTGGTCACCTTTTTCCATCATTTGCTGTGTGAGCTCCCATTGAGCTCTTTTCTTTGCATCGAGTTTTCTGCACCAACAAGAGAGAGAAATCTTAGATCTGAAGTGCTGAGGACTTCCAAGAACCCATCCCACTGAGGAGAATTGGATATGCCTTCTTGTTTTCCTCCCAGGTGCCCTATTAATACAAAAATTCTTTTCGAAAAATTGTTCTTGTCTTGTCTATTGGTATATGGAGCAAACCCTTGTTTTTGCGCTTAATGTCTTTCCATGCATAGATCTCGTTTTTTGTAGCTCTTTTCTTGTTCAACTAACTATAGATCTGAAGATATTGGCAGCCACTTTTGTTGTTAGGGCTATTAGTTATGCATAGCTAAAGTGGTCCTTTTTAGGTACGCTTAATGAGGATTGATACTAACGAAGTTTCATGAGCGATGGTTCGTTTGTTTGATTTATTAGACTAGCCAGCACACTTTCCTTCCTTTCAAGTTTGTCCATTGTATGTTTCAAATTCCTTTTGAAGTTTCAAGTTGGTAAATCATTATAAAGGATATCATTTCCTTGAACAAACATAACCATACTTGTTTTTATTTTTTCCATCTCACATTAGAAAACCAAAAACGACAAAAAGTTAAGAAATAGGTTATCTTGCACATATAGTGCACCACACTTCGTCAGCTTACGAATCCCGGATTGACAAATTAAATGTAGCAGTTTAGGACACACTAAATTGACCAAACACTAATTATGACATTTGGGTCGATAAAATAACTACCTTTCTTTGGATCAAGATCTTATGAATGCACATGGAGTAACCTCTTCCTCTTGATGTTCAAAATATGAATTCAATTTTGCATTTCTACATTTTTGGATCAAGTAAATGGGTCCATGTTCTACCATAGTTTATATGATCCTTCTTGTCACCAGAGGATTGATGTTCAAAATTATTTTTTTAATGTTCCTAACTTCCTATTCACAGTCCACCAAGGTATTTTCCACTAATTTGTATATATGTTTTGCCCAGAAAAATGATTCTCAACATGTTCCAATGGAATTTTCTCTATATGATGTTGGTCCAATCTGGACACACTACATTTTGTGGCCCCATTCTCAAGGAATTCATGTGCTAATCTATGACCCTTCACTAAACCAACATGTTTAATTGGATCTTCCTCTTCCACATTATGATGTTACTCTTATAGTGGTTGTGTAAGGCAATGTTGATGAATCATTTCAATTCCATCATATGGAAGACCAATTGGCCCTACACAACTACATTCAACAACTTATTTCTCAAGGAAAGATTTTGCCAAGCTTTTTAGCCCTTGAAAAAATAACGTGCTAACATCTCTTCACAAATCCTCTACTAGAGGCCACCCTTGCCAACTTATGGAATCATACTAATTTTAGGAGATATGGCATTCAAAGTGGATTATATGTAATGGCTTCTCTATCTCGCTTGTATTCAATTTTAAGAAGGGATGTATCTTGTGAATTTCTTCTCCCCATAACCTCTTATTTATATTAAGCGGGGGTATTGAAAACAAACATTAGCCGAAATATGAGGTCTAAAATGAGCCTCCTTATAAAAATAATAAAATAAGAGTTATGAATTATCAAAGGGAAAGAAACAAAACTACCTTTTGCAAAATCCAAATGTAGGCACTCATTATAAGGGGCTAATTATGACATTTGGGTAGATCAAATAACTACCTTTATTTGGAGCAAGAGCTTATGAATGCACATGGAGTAACCTCTTCCTCTTGATGTTCAAAATATGAATTCAATTTCACATTTCTACATTTTTGGGTCAAGTAAATGGGTTTATGCTCTACCATAGTTTATATCATCCTTCTTGTCACAAGAGGATTGAGGTTCAAAATGTTCTTTTTATGAAATTCCTAACTTCCTATTCACGGTCCACCGAGGTATTTTCCACTACTTTGTATAGATGTTTTGCCCAGAAAAATGGTTCTCAACATGTTCCAATGGAATTTCCTCTATATGATGTTGGTCCAATTTGGACGTGCTACATTTTGTGGCCCCATTCTTAAGGAAAGCATGTGCTAATCTATGACCCTTCACTAAACCAACATGTTTAATTGGATCTTCCTCTTCCACATTATGATGCTACTCTTATTGTGGTTGTGTAATGCAGTGTTAACAAAACAACTTGCTAACATCTCTTCACAAAACCTCTACTAGAGGCCACCTTTGCCAACTTATGGAATCATACTAATTTTGGGAGATATGGCATTCAAGGTGGATTATATGTAATGGCTTCTCTATTTCGCTCATATTCAATTTTAAGAAGGGATGTATCTTGTTAATTTCTTCTCCCCATAGCCTCTTATTTAGATTAAGCGGAGGTATTGAAAAAAAAACATTAGCTGAAATATGAGGTTTAAAATGAGCCTCCTTATAAAAATAATTAAAATAATAGTTATGAATTATCAAAGGGAAAGAAACAAAACTAATTTTTGCAAAATCCAAATGTAGGCACTCTGAACTCATTAAATTCCACAACCAACGAGTGCTTACACATGAAATTTGAGTAAACTTATAAGGAGATAAACCAAAAATATGATTAAAAAATAATAATTTTCTTCCTTTCCCTCAAAATATTTACCCTTAATCATTTTCTTGAATTCTAATGGTTCTTTTAAATATTTTGATTGTACATTTTTTGTTGAGGCCCATTTTTTATCTCAATATTACCTTAATGTTGTAACCTTCATTCTCAACTAAAATTGGCCTATATTGAGCTAGTTATTTCTAAGGCTAACCTTATATTTAGTTAGGGATGCATAAGCCCACTCTCATTTATATTGAACTAGGTATCCATAATCCCATTCTCACTTGTGTTGAGTTAGGTATCCATTAGCCCACTCTCAATTATATTGAACTAGGTATCCATAAATCCACTCTCACTTGTGTTGAGTTAGGTATCCATTAACCCACTGTCATTTGTATACAGAGTTAGGTCTCCATATCCCACTCTCATTTGTATTTAAGCCATGAACAACAATATTTCAGATCGGGTATCCAGAAACCCACTCTTGATTGTATTTCATCCATGCCCAACCCTATATTGAGTTGAGTATCCATAAATCCACTTTCAATTGTATTTCATCATTTTTTCTACAACCCACTTGTCAATTTAAGAGGGGGTTGTTGAGAATGGTTTAGTTTCACTCAACGAAGTTTAACATAGGATTTTAATAATTATTTTATGTATTAGGATTGGCTTGTTAAAAATCCATGCACCCTAGGTTTGGTCTATGCCTTAGCTAGGAAACATAAACACACTAGCAATGCCTAAGTTTATATAATTTTGCATAGCGAAATATACCAACAATTAGATCAATGGTAATACACGGTTATATGCCCAAAACTTGTTTCTTACAATTCCATTAATAAGAAAACTCACGAGGCTCCCATACACAAGATAATGGCCCTTTATATCCCAGTATAATTTCAAACACAATGTTAAGTCATTTTGACCAATACCCTAGGGTTGACATGTTGTCCTCTAAGCCTTTACTGCCCTCATAAAGACACTACAACACTCAAAATACTTAGTTGTAGCATACTAGGTCTTTTACTAGCCCACATTAAATTACTCAAACACAAATCATCTTACCTAAGCATATGATCATGTAGCCCATGGTCCTTTTGTTGTAGCTTTCTTAGGCCCTGTGCTAGCTCCTTTAGGCCTTTGACCCCTTTACTAGTTGTCTGCTCCTTTACCCTTCAACCATCCATACTTGCTACTACAACAGGCTTAATTAGCTCTTTTTTTGCCTTAGCCTCCTTGATTTTACATTACACATGCCAACAGATCCCTCCCTAAGCCCTGGAGATACTACAACAGCCCTACAACCCTCTTGTGGCCCTCTTATAGCCTCTTTTGGCCTTCCTATGGCCCTCCTCACTTATTATGGTTGGTTTGTTTAGCTTTGCAACCTTTTCCTTGGCTACAACCTCACTTCAAGTTGTTAGTCGTCTAAACGAGAACTTTTGTCCATCCCCTCCCAACCAATAAAACCTTAAGTAAACTCGGCCTTGTCCAGAGATCTTTCCTTCTTTAGTTGTAGCTCTATTTGTGGTGTTGGCCGAGTCACTTTTAGCTTTGACCTTCACAAGAAGAATGTTGCTTTTGTCTCCTTGCCTTTGTATTTATACTTTTCCAAGGGGTATGAAACCCCTAGGGGTGTGTCTCTTGGCCTTGTTGGCCAACCTAAGCCAACTTGACAACTTAAGCCTACAATAATTAAATTAGAATAATAAATATTTTCCTTCGGTTCAAAGCTCACTCACTTTAGGTCCAAAACCCCAAACTTGAATGCAATTCCCATTAACCATACCAAAAATCCTCAAGGGAATTTAGACTGGAAATACCTTATGAACTACCAATATTTCAACACTCCCTCTTAATGAGGAAGGTATTTCCACATGCCTCTGAATCTGATGTGAAGCCACATCCTTCTGGAAGACCTATATCTTTGAAGACATCATGCTCCTAGAAGCCTCCTGCTTCAGAGCATCCTACATGGCCATCCAAACCATGAATTTTCTTGTTCCTAGAAATCTCCAGCTCAGTGAATTTCCTTGCATGGTTATGGATTCCTTGCATGTGCCACGACTTTTCCTTGGATAGCCATGACTTTCCTTGCATGGTCCACGACTTCCTTGAATGTACCATGAATTTTCCTTGTGTGCACCATAACTTCCTTGCATTGTCTATGATTTTCCTTGCACATACCACAACCTTCCTTACATGGTATGTGAATTTCCTTACATGTCCTGGAAGACTCCACTGTCCCACTTGAACCTGGAGGTTAGACTTCCAATGGGTTGTTGACTCTCCCTCTAAGCTCGTAGTCTCCTTCTAAAGCCATACTCCCTTTGAGACTACACAACCATCACTTGGCTCACTCTGCTTTTACCTCCCACAAGAAGCCTCATGAAAAATTATGCATATTTTGCAACCGAACTTGTGTCCTTTGAAGGTTAGTCTCGAGCTACAGTTAAACACTTGGCCTAGTCCACTCTAGACCACCACCACCTCAATTCTGCAGGTGTCCTCATCCTCCTAGGTCAAACATTTCATATGCACATGGATCCATGGTCATAAGTGTAAATTTGCAACCCAGTGAAGATAATATCTCACAGAGCTCATAAAATTGCAATACATATGAAGCTACCTCATCCATGCCAAAGCATCCCCTACCAAGGCACCTGGATTGTTGCAACTTAATTTTACAAGTCAACAAAATTCCATCAACAATATCAGCAACCCACCATTCATCATAATTTTGAGCACCGATTTCTCCACCAATCCACCAAAACTCTCATTTCACCACCCCAAGCTACAATAATACACAGCTCCTTGTCTAAACATTTTGCTCCATGTCTCACAAGGCATACCTAGCCAACTCTCTTGGAAACAATGTTGCTTCCTGCAATAGCCTCACAACTCCCTCTTAGTACTAACACGTGCACATCTTAGATCCAACTGCTCTTCGAAGTAGCTCTAACACTATGTTAGAACTCCACACACCGTACGTATGGTCTATGCCTTAGCTAGGAAACATAAACACACTAGCAGTTCCTAACTTTAATAATTTTTCACAGTGGAATATAATATCAATTAGATCAATGATAGTACACAATATTTTATGCCCAAAACTTGTTTCTTACAATTCCATTAATAAGAAAACTCATGGGGCTCTTTTACCAGAGATAATGGCCCTTTATATCCCAATTCAATGGCAAATACAATGTCAAGTCCTTTTGACCAATACCCTAGCGCTGAGAATTTGTCCTCTAAGACTTTCCTTCCCTCATAAAGACACCTACAACACTCTAAATACTTAGTTGTAGCAAACTAGGGCTTTTACCAACCCACATTAGATTACTTAAACAAAAATCAACTTACTTGGGTATGATCATTTAGCCCATGGTCCTCTTGTTGTAGCTTTCTCATGGGGCTCTTTTACCAGAGATAATGGCCCTTTATATCCCGATTTAATGGCAAATACAATGTCAAATCCTCTTGACCAATAACCTAGCACTAATAATTTGTCCTCTAAGACTTTCCTACCCTCATAAAGACACCTACAACATTCTAAATACTTAGTTGTAGCAAACTAGGGATTTTACCAACCCACATTAAATTACTCAAACACAAATCAACTTACCTGGGTATGATCATTTAGACCATGGTCCTCTTATTGTAGCTTTCTTCGGCCCTTTTCCAGCTCCTTTAGGCCTTAGGCCCCTTTACTAGCATATTGTTTGCTCCTTTACCCTTCAACCAACCCTATTGTTTCCATAGTAGCCTAAATCAACCCTTTTCTACCTCGGCCTCCATGTTTTTACCTTACATAGGCCAATGGATGCCTCCCTGAGCCCAACACGCTATTATAACAACCATGTGGCCCTCCTCCTTGCGTGTTATGGCTGGTTTGTTTAGACCTACAACATATTCCTTGGTTTTGGCCTCACTTCAAGTTGTTAGCGGTCTACACAAAAAAATTTCCAGCCATTCCCAACCGGCGAAACCTTAAGCAAATTGGGTCTTGTCCACAAATATATCCTTTTTCAGTTGTGGCTCCTTTTTCTTCCTTGGTTAAGTCACTAGCCTTGATACTCACAAGAATAATGCTTCTTCTGTCTCATTGCCTTTGTATTTATACTTTACCAAGGAGTGTCTCTTGGCCTTGTTGGCTGACCTAAGCCGACTTGACACCTTAAGCCGACAATAATTAAATTAGAATAATAAATGTTTTCCTTGGGTTCAAAGCCCACTCACTTTGGGTCCAAAACCCCAAACTTGGGTGCAAAGCCTATTAACCAAATCAGAATCTTCCTTGAGGGCTTTTACAACTGGAAATACATTTCGAACTATCAATATTTCAACGTGGCTAAGACCAACCTAGTTTATATTCATGATTTATTTCCAGGTTTGGTTAAGGCTAACTTAGTCGGATCATAATCCCTCTTGGGTAAAACACCATACTACTCTTGAGTTGTGTATATATGCATAGCACTGATTTGTGGTTTCACAAATCTTGTGATCATTCTTTATAAAAGTGATTTGGCCAATGGGCACCATAAAATGTTACACTTTCTTGTGATTGGGTTATTTCTCTTTATCGTGTGCTGCTCTTGGGTTATTTTTCTCTCTAGCTGGTGCTGCTTTTCTTCCTTTTTACTGCAGATTTAGCATTTACTTCTTGGTTCCATTCAATCCTTTCTCACTCCTATGAATTATCTTCTGGGACATCACAATCATAGTTTGAATTTAAAATATACGAATGGAACTTAACTACATTCACTTGCAGTCTATTTCTAACCACGGTAATTTATGGTCAATTTTTAACTGAAATTAACTGTGATCAAGAGCAGAGATGTATACAAGTACATATACCCATTCCATTTTCAGATTTCTTTGTAACAAGGTGTATATATCGATTCTCTTTATATATTTTAATATGCACACAGGAATACATACAGGAATATGTGCCTACACAAACATGTAATACTCGGGAAATAAAACCATCAAACTACCAAAAAATTTATGCTTAGATTGCAGAATATTCTCAAATTTTAGACTGCATTTTCAAATAGGAAGGACTCGAATAAGTAGCCAATCTCCAGAAATTGGACAAGAATTCTTCTTGGATGTATTGTTCTTGGGATTCATTCTACTCATAGCTCTGGTTTTCAATGAGAAAAGACTTATTCTCGTGCAGATCCCTAAATTTCTTCACCTGAATTCTATCTTTCAGGATTTAAAGCTTACAAGGCCTTGCCTCAATCAAAGTCTGATATGAGCAACACATGCTTTAAGAAGAAACATGATTGCCCTCAGATTATCCATCTTCCAAAACCCATGTATTAGCTCACATCATATATATGAAACAATTATCTAAATTCCTATGATCAAGAGTAAGATCAATTATATTCTCAAGAGGCAAACAGTTGAACTCTGAATAGTCCTGTTATGAACCTCCCTAAGGTATGTATATTGATCTATTCGCGTTAAAGTTCTTATGCATTTTTTTATAACGTTCATGCAGTATCTTTTCAGGAACTTAATGAGTTAGTTATGTTCCACTCTTTTTCAGCAGGCCTCTAACGATTTTGACAGGGATAAGTGAGGTTGATGCCATCAAGGAAGATTTTCAAGTTCTAGAAGAAAGGAAGGCAGAAATTTATGCCCAAAAGTGCATGCATGTTCCTCACGAGAAACATTTAAAAAATTGAGGAAAAGGAGGCTAATCCTTGTCAACATGAGCATTCCCACTAAGATATATCATTACCTACTCCTTGTAATATATTCTCTAGGTAAATTTCCTATGAATGCATTCTAGAGAGTTCAGAATTCAAACACAGATCTTGTTAAGTCTGGAAAGTAATTACCATGGCATAAGATAGTCGATTTATCAACCTGGATACCAAAATAATGTGTTAGATTTAATTTATGTGTGTGAAATTTAACTGGAGTTCATTATATCTTTTTTCTAACAAAGGTTATATACAACTATTAACTAATAACAACAATCTGTTTCAATCAATCATGATCAACTTTCAAATATAGATAAAGTCAACATGGTCAATATATAACCATATGCTTAATATATTTAACCACAGTTCATTATGACCAATCTCTAACAAAGGATAAATACAACTTTTAACAACAGTCAGTTGCAATCGATCGGGATCAAATTTCAACTATAACCATTTTCAACATGGTCAATATATAACCATAGTTGATTGACAAAAAGGTCAACAGAGGTTGAAGTGCATGTGTATAGACTCTGTTTTCTTTATGGCATCGTGTATGTTCGATATATTTTTATACATTTACACAAAGATATCTAAACACATATATATAAAGAGAGAGAGATTATAACCATGATATTTTTTGGTTTGCTAATTTGTCTGTGACTTGCAGGACTAGCCTTTGAATGAGAAAGCACGACCCAAGGGCATCTAAACGTCAAAGTACCCTAGGAATTTCACCCAGCCTGGGGCACACCAACCCCTTAAATGGCTAGATTTTATGTACCCACTGGGGAACCCAAGACCTTAACACAAGGAATGCCTTAACAAAACACCATCACCAACTATTCTACTAAGAAAAAATCAAATTACAGAAAAATTTGAAAGAAATTCTACTTGGATTGGAGAGCATTACCATTGTTCAAATGTTAGACTTAATTTTCAAAGGAGGACTGATATAAATAACAAATTCTTAAAAATTGAACAAAAGTTCTGCTCTTGCCAGTCTTGCAATATATACAAGTCACTTATAGCTTTGAATTTGAAGGAGAAAGTGCTTGTGCACTTCCACAAACTTTTTTCTTCCAAGTTCAATTTTTTCAGGAACTGCTTATTGTTATGATTGTTGAACATACCAAATAAATGAATTGACTTGGACAAGCCACATTACAACTTAACATAAGTGGAGCAATACCTTTAAGCACAACCATAATAACCAGTTGTTTTATGTCATTAAATACCACACTTTTTTCATTTAAACTCCATAGTACATTAGCTATTACTATTAACTTTCAGTTTTCCAATTCATAAATTTTAGAATGTTATGCTCAATAGGCTTCACCTGAATCAAGATTTAATATGACCTTGTCAAAGAACAGAACTCCTGATTTGTTCTTAGGATTTATACAAGTCATTCATGGCCCTGCATTTGAAGAAGAGCATAATTGTGAACTTCCACAAACATTTTTCTGTTCTTGGGATTTATACAAGTCACTCATAGCCTTGCATTTGAAGGAGAGACTGCTTGTGAGCTTCCACAAAAAAAAATTATAAATGACTTGACTTGCTCTCTAAGTGTGCACATCATTTTCACAGGAATCACGAGTCAAACTCACTGACATGTGAGTTCAAATTGGATTGGGTTGGAAAAGAGTTAGACTCATGAGTCAAACTATCCTCCCCAATTGTTTTCCCGAGTTATTTCCAATCCAGTATTTTTTGCTTGTGTATTTCTTTACAGTTGTGTATGTGTATTCCTTACTATTTGATTACTTGTTAAGTTTCTCTCGAGTTTTTGCTGAATTTTTCCAAATTTGATTTAAAGTACTCTTGACTCTTCTGCCTCACCGAGTTCTTCCCGACTCCAAGTCTGGTAACTTTCATGCACATGTCTGCATGTGCTACAAATAAAACACATCAATATTTTACACATAGTACTTATGCATTACATTGAGTTGCCCAAGTTCATGGGTGCATCAAACCACAAACATGCACATCAAAATTGCATGGAGTATTTTGTATGGGGACATTCTAGAACTCAGGGTACTAGAAATGTCTAGTACACTGGGTTCATGGATGCATCAAAACACATATGCACATCAAAGTTGCATGGAGTCTCTTGTATGTGAACATTTATAGTACCTGGTACAAGCCTCCAAAATAGACTAGGCCAAGTGCAGGTATGTACTATGTACATCAATATTTTACACCTATGGGTGAAATTAATCTCAGTTGACCAAGATCATGGGTGCATCAAAACACACACACAAAAACACATCAAACTTGCAATGAATCTCAGGTATGGAGGGCATCTAGTACAGGAACTACCAGAGTACAAACCCTGAAAAAGAGAGCATGCCAAGTGCAGGTGTTTTTGTGTGCATGCGCATGTTAGCTTGGTTGGTTTGACAACATCTACCAAAAATGAAGTCTGATATGAGATCACAAGATCCATTCCCATTGAGTCCTTTGAGGTTACCATCTGCTCATTCGAGCTTCCGGTTAATACCAACCTCCATCTAGGACTCTGGGGAAGTGGGTGAAATTCTTCGAGCTTATTTTTTCGGTTATATATATAATGAAGCTTGAAATGAATGCCAACAACAAGAAAATGGTGTGTGTTACATAAAATCATTGTCGGTTGCGAGAAGATGGTACCTACAACAGAAAACTACCCGCAACTAAAAATTGAAGCACATGGCAGCAAAATGGTGGCCACATACGAAAATGCAGATACCCACTGCATACAATCACTGTACACAGCAAGAAGATGAAGCCTATGTTGTGCTCAACTTAGTGTTCCTAAATTGAGGTCATAAATTTTCAACCAGGGTCAGTAAACTGCTGAAGTGTGGTGCACTATATGTGCCTAGGTTTCTATTTCTCACTACGTTTTGTTTAGTTTTTTTATGATGTTTTTGGTTTTATGGTTTTATGTCAAGAAGGAAAAGAACTAAGTGTTGGTAAAGAGAAGTGGATGGTTACACTAAAACAAAGCAAAACCTATTATAAACTGTGTATGACACTAAAGAACAGAAAATGAAAAGCTTGATAATGACTCCTAGTAAGGAAACAAATCACAACATGAACTCAATAACTCATAGCATGAACTCATCCAATTCATTCATTAGGAATATGTTGGAATAGTTTGAGAAAAGAACAAGTTTAATACAAATGAGGTTCTCCTAAGGACACAATCATCTTACAATATTACAAAGAATCTCATCCATGGCTAGAGGTTTATTGGAACACAATTGAAAAGAGATTATTTGTAGCACAATATTATTTCTACTCTAAATTAACTTGTAATGCTAAGATTACTCCATTCTACAACTCAACTTGTCACTAGTAAACCTCATCCAAAAGTTAGATATTTTCTAAAATAGTTTTTGGAAAGAAAGGTTTAATTGTGAATTTGCAAAGGATTGCAGAATAATCAAGGCCTTAAACTATATTACTAACTCTTGTCTAGATGATGATGTATTAATAGAAAGTCAGAACAAAAGAAGTTTTGTAAATAATGAAGGTCATGGAATCTGATGTTAACAATTAATACTACTTAAAGAACAATGGATAACACTGAGAAAGCAATTGATCAAACTTGAAACACAGTAACCACAACTAAACTACAGTGCCATTAACCTAATTTGAAATATAGTGAACAAAGTTGAACTAGAATGCCACTAATCTAACTTGAAATGCAGTGAATTAAAACTGAACTAGAGTGCCATTATCAAACTTGAAATATAGTGACAGAATTAAACTAAAATTACATCTACCTCCGGAGTGCTACAACTAGACTAAAGATGCAACTTGTTAGCGCTCGAATCTACCTTAGGCTGAAATAAGGTAAAACTCAAGGCAACATCAAACCAAGCTCAGCCTCGTAGCTAGCCCTACGAGGACAGGAGAGGGCTCTCTCCGGGTCTATCTCGGAAAAAGGTCTTCAAAGGGGCTGAGATGACCTATAATGGATACTAATTTTAGGCTAGTAAATAGATAGGAAGGTTTGATTTAAATTTTTGATAAATGACTGAGTTTCTGGGCAGTATGGGGACAAAGGACAGCATGAGCAGGGAAATTAAATGAAAGACGCAGATTATCTCATGAGGCAAGATAGGCAAGAGCTTAAGCATCCAAATTGAAATTATATGGAGTGGAAGGATTGTTAAGGAGGCTGAAAAGGGAATTTATGAATGAATCCTTTTCAGACAGAAGAAGAAACACAAAACATGAACGCTTCTCCAAGGCAGAGCAATACATTGGATTCCACCTTTCTTACTCATAAGCATTCAAATTGAAATGATTATTAATGAACTGTGAAACATAACAGGATACATATGAAAACAAAAATAAGAAACACATGCTAAGTCGTTACCACATGGATCTTATGAAACAGAGCTGCAACTTTCATTAATCCTCAGCCAACTGTACAATGAAGCTCAGTGTTTTTATTCTCCCACGTCTCCCAGAACTCTCCTTTACAAAAAATTCTCCATACAATAAATAAACTCAGGAGAAAACAGATCGACCCAAAAAGAAGGGCGCTTTTTCAACTGAAATTACAAAGATAGAAAAGATCGATTCATCTAGGGCGTTGTTTCAACTAAAATTACAAAGATAGAAAAGATCGATTCATCTATTCTAAAAACAGAACAACGTTACATTTTCCATTTGCAAATTTCTGATGGCCAATGAAAAGGCAAAGCGTGGATGCCATCAAATCATGACTGTGGGAAAATTAGGCAATCCAAGCCTATTCCTTTGCTATTTTAGATATCTTAGTTTTATTTAGGCATTGGGTCTTTGACATTTTAATTACGAGTCTAGATATGCAATGCCACGCTGATGTCGAAGCGAAAGACATGGGAGTAAAGAGTGTTTCAAGGATCAACTTCTAAATAAACGCTGGACTGAAATGGAACCCTTTGTTATGATTCTTTTGCAGGAACACCTTTTACAGTCAGACACTTCTTTCTCATTGTCCAAAAGGCAGCAAAGTATCGATTTTGCATCATGGAAGTCGGGTTTGCAGTGTAAGTTGTTTCAATAGTTCTCTCTGTCTCCAGCTCAAATCCATAATGAAATGCTATTCTTTTCACATCTTCCAAACTAATTTCAATCGACATTTCATCTTCAGGTGCATACGTGTCTGCAAAATGGTACAGAAGCGGTCCATGATTTATCCATACCCCTCCATCTTTGAGAATATTCGATATGATCTCAATGTATTCAACAACATTGTGTGCTGTATCAATGAAGAAAAAAGTAGCCACAGCATCCCATTTACCTGACTGACTTGGATCACTGTAGACCTCAACAAAGTCCCCAGCACACATTGAAAACCCCTCAGTTATTCCTTCCAGGATGAAGATCTAGAAAATAGATAGGCCGAAGTTGGTCCTCATCAGACAAAGAGTTACAATTGGTATGTATCCAAGGATAAATTACCCACTCCATTGGTTCACGAGTGTGGTTCAGAATAAAACTTGAGCATATCATCATGTAATATGAGAACTCATTTCCTTGGGTTATAAAACCAAGGCGTGAAATCTCCAAAGCCAACCGTCCAAGTCCACTAGATGTCCGAGGCTGCAAAACTTGCCAAAGAAAAAGTCTTCGTTCATCTCACACAATGCCTTGGTGAGTTTGACATATATCTTTTACCTGCAGTGCCTTCGTCTGAGAGCCCTTACAAACCTCTTTTCATCATCATTGCCGCAATTTGCATCTGTGGTAATACTAGATGATCGTATTAACCCAAATTCAACAGCATCTGGGAAGACTGAAAACTGAGAATTATGGCATACCACTGCTTATGACATTGTCGAGTGTGAATTACTAAGGCTTTGATATAGAGCAAATGATTTGACGACCGACATCTTTTTTGCGCAGTGGAAATAATCTTTGTTCGCAAATGCTATCTGTGAACTTGAATGACCTTAAAGATTTAAACCCAAAGGCCGTTCCTCCAGTGAAAGGCTAGAATCCCTTGCACATTGTGTACAAATCTAAGGATTTGTCTGCCATTGTTGTTGTCCCTCTCTCTTGCTGGTAATCATATGCTTCGTTCCACTTCATTTTACGCTGGCACTGGCATTAAATTTGTCCAGCCATGTGGCCGCATTCTCATGAATCGTGATGCATGCTTTTTATTTGCTTACTGTTGGGACATCATTAAAATTTTACTTTGGATTTCAAAAATTAAACATTCACCCATGAACTTCTTACTGACTCGCTGCAACCTATATTTCTACCAATGCAATAGACACAAACATTCCCACAGAAATTACAAGAGTTATTTCTACTTTGAACATCTTAGCCAACACAGTATGCTTTATATAATGCCCCAACGCCACAACTTGAACTATGACAAACACCAGGGATGATGCAAAATGCTCAGATGTCACGACTGCGTTGAAACCCACAACCGGAACAAGAGTAGCCAGCAATAAGATTTATAGTGTTGTGCGCCACACACACAAAACCAACACGCTGAATAAAATCTGAAGATTGAAAAGCAATGACAGAAAAAATTAAAGTTTTGAGCCTGTGCATCGCGCTCCAGCCATGTGCACTGCGTGGAATCCCAACGTGCCGCGCCATATGGGTGCACCGCACTGGTGAGAAATAACATGAAATTTTTACGCTATATGCGCCGCGCACTGTGGGTGCACCGCGCCACTTTCCTATGCGCGTCGCGCAGCCTTCAACACAAAATAATACACACAGTCTTGGCCTTTCACAACTGAAGTCGATTTCTCTTTGCAAACCAATGGATGTTTCAAACACCAAAATACTTGTGAATGCCTAAAGTTTATCCAAAGCACCGGCATGTTCAAAAGCTTTTGCATAAGGAGGCAAGGCAATTGGGGCACTATAGATGCCAGCGCATCCACACGTGCATTCTTTCTGGTGCCTTTCATGTGGAGCACTGTCACTACCTAGAAAGAATTGTTTGCTTCCACTTGTAACAGCAGAAACAATAGCTTGTCTATGAGTCTCTCGTTTAAGGACTGGATGACAGTAGCTGTGTGGTTGTAGTCCACCTTGAAATAAAGCATTTATATTCAAAATAAGATGTTGTGGTGTCACCGTAGCGGCCACAAACCCTTCCATGCATGATTCAATGAACTTTACAGCATCGATTGTAGTGATATGCTCCATTTCAATTTTAAGATGTGGTAGTTTATCAACCAATGGTTTTAATATAGTATCAATGAAGACCTTTTCACGATAAAATACATCAACATTATGATCAGATACCTCTCCATGAACCAGCAAAGGCAGTCCATATTCCATCATTTCTTGAAGGACAGGCATGCATGTTCTAAATAGATCTGTCACATCATCCTCCGAATTTGTAGTAGCTCCTGCTGGATACAACTTCACACCAAAAATTGCTCCACTTTCCTTAGTAAGCTTTATTTCATCGGGGCTCGAGTTATCTGTCAGGTATAAAGTCATCAGAGGAGTAAAATTGATGTTTGAATATCTTTATCAGTCATGTCATCACAAGGGTCCAAAAAAGAAGCAGAGGTGGATGCCCAACCGATCTGGATAAAATAATTTATTACACCATTGACATTTGAAGTTGTTCATACAAAGAACTAGACCTCTCATCAAGGATCTTCTGTCGAACCAGTAGCATGTGTGATACCCATCATGAAGAAGAATCACTCTTGAAATTTTGCAATTGAGACTGATTTGGAAGCTTTCATGCAAAATAGGTCGACAAAACCCTAGACCTAAAAACTCTTAAAAATTCTTTGCCACCGATGACTTTGAATGACGAGAAATGAACTTTGGTGAATTTGACTCTGACAGCGGACTAACAAGACGGAGTCTAACACAACTAATCACTAAAATGTTTCAGCTCTGTCTCATTCGGAATTAGTGGTATTTTGGAATAGTTTGTAGAACAGGACTGGCTGCAACATGTTATGTAAATGAGCATGAAAGCATACAATTCAAAAAAACACAACAAAGCTCTAAAACACCACAGCTATGTCTCATCCGAAGTTAGTGATATTTTGGAAGAATTTATAAGATCATGACTAGCTGTAACAACTGATGTAATTGAGCACAAGAACGTAAAACTAACTCCTAAAATACTACATTCACACCTCATTCGACATTAGTGATATTTTGGAAGAGTACGTAAGAACGAGACTAAACTGTAGCATCTAATGCAAGTGAATAAAAACTCAAAGTTCAGAAAGTTAATTAAACTAGGAATGAAACAAGGCTAAATTACTTATCTAAATTATATGAACAAAGCTCCTCAGGTAGCAGGGGCCCTCTACCACCGGAGTAGCACGCAAATCTACTCAAGATTGACTCAGCTCGTGCAATAAAATGATGTTTCTTTCATTAAAGGAGAAATTCTACAAAACAGAGTATTTATGGCCTTCAAAGATCTAGCAACAAAACAAAATCTAACCAACAGTTTCTCGCTCTCCCGAGTCATACTTATAATGAAGTTACATAACTACTCTTTGAGAAAAAAGGGGATAAGTGTCTTTCCCACTTCAATCAAATTAAAACTCTTATTAACAGTCTTGTGCTTAACTGCGGACATCTGTAGAGTCCGTGTTTTGATAGGAAATTGCTTCTCTTCTACGTGCATAACCGCTTTAATACTTTAACTCAGACTTCGTGCAGAGCAAGAGATGATGGGGAGGTGTTGTGGATTTCACCCATATGCCTTTTTCTTTGTAGTGACACCTGGAACCTACATAAACATGAGGATGGCTGCAGAATAGACGACTGGCTACGGAATGCCTATATTTTGTAGCCGAGTCTTAGTCAAAATTACTACACCAACAAAATCATGAAAACATAGCAAGTTAGTCATTATATAAATTCTTAAAGCAATTTTAATTAATCCTATTGATCAGTTAAGCCTGTAATTGATGAGGGACAAAGAAAATGAAGTGGAATGTGGTGAAAGAGAAGAACATCTTTGGGGCTCAACAGCCTACACAACAAAAAAGGGATGGACACAGAGATAAAATGGTGTCCACTGCATACTGTCCACAACAAGGAGCCAAAACAAAAAACAAAAAATCAGTTCTTTCAATTGGAAATAAGCACCCCAGGCTCCAAATTGGGGCCCAAAAGTGGTTTTCACCACTCACTAAATGACAAACAATGTTGCTGCATTTTTCATCTCCATGATGGAAAAAATGATAGTTGGGTTCTATTTTCAAATTTTACATGTTCTAAACAAGGTTTAGGGTTAAGAAAATACATTGTCCTTTTCTAACTCAAATATGTTTACAGCAAAATAAGAGTAGCAGCCAGTTAAGAGTAGCACAAGTGGCTGTGATTCATGGTGTTAATGCCACCCACCTTAGTTGGAATCACGGGTAACCTTTCACAATATGGTTTATGTGTTATCATAACAGGCCAGGGGGGTTTTTTCTAGGTAGCAGCACTATGTGATTCTTGGAGGCAGCAATGATTATATGTTCTAGTTACCAATTTCCCCCATTGATAAAGTAAATAAAAACATAATTTAAAAAAAATTGATATGTATGCATTTGTTGGTTTCCTATTGGGTCTGTGCCCAATGAAGAATTTATTTTCAAGTTATGCATGCCCCAAAAAGTGTAAAGGATTAAGCAGATTAAGTAGCCCATTGGGCTAGGGTTTCAAGGGCCAAAGTTGCTAAGCAATGCCTCAACCAGCAATCGGTACCCTAGTTTCAGCCCTAAGAGGGTTGATCCATTTATTTTCAGCTGAAAATTTGTGTTTCAGATCATTGGTCCAAGTCTCATGTCATTTGCAGGACAAATAGTCACCAAATTAGACCATTATGCCTGAGGGTTTGCCTTTTCCCTTCCTTGTTTTTTCTCTTTGTTTTGCTACAGCCATTCTATGCAGTCATATAACTCAAATTAATTCATTAAAATTGACTAAAAATCACTTGATGATCACTAATCCTAATTAGCTAATTATTGGAGCTATTTTGGCATCTATAATTTGACACCCTGTGGATTTAGTAAGGACTAAATCACTGAATTTATAAGTTATTTCAAGTCTGATATGCATCATTTTGAGGTTTGATCTGAACATAATAGGCTGATGTACAACTTCTGAGAAATCTCATAATCATTGGTAAATCATTGGATATCATTTGGAAGTTGAATGCATAATTTTTCTAGCTTATTTTGGGTATATAGCATCACTTCCTGACTATTGATATAAAATTGCAGTCCTCTGAAATACAAGGCTGCAGCAGTGATAAAACACATATTAGTCTCTAAAATTGAATAATAAGCTCTCATAACTCATAATCATTGGTGGTTGAAGTGATTTTGAACTTGAAATTTGGTTATTTTTGCATTCATTCAAATAAGTGCTCTAATCAAGTTAATAAGTGTTGAATTGGCTAATAGTTCTAAGTGACATTGTGGATTAATGCTCTCATTGCCATTATTGTCACTGGATAAGTGAATTCATTTCTCATTGTTAAATTAGATATCTTTTGTCGATGCTATATTGAATCATAAGTGTGATAAGAGAATATAAATGGAATATTGATTGTCCATTGATTATAATCTTGAAGTTGTTAATTGTATCAAAATAACATTGATCCTGTCTTTTAAGAAATTATCTTTTGGTATTACTTGTCACATTTTCTGGCAGGGTTAAGCTTGAACACTTTTTCTCTTGCGGTTGAGATTATCTATTTTTCAATTATTTCATTGCTCGTAATTGAAAAATAGTGTAATTAAATACCTAAGTGATTAAGTGATCTCACCTGAGAGGACTCATCCATCTCTTGCACTTGCATACTAGGACTATTATATTGCATTAATTAATTTACTTCCAAGCTTACGTTTGGTCGATAGAGAGATAGGTCCACCTTTATCATCTAGCTTGAGGAGTGCTCTTTAGTGGTTAACACAGTGACCTTGCAGTCGTCAGATCCACAGTCTCTGCATCACTAGAAGCATCAGGCGGTTAGAACCCTAGGGGAGGTCTCGGTTTCTCTCTCACAACCTACTCTACAGACTAACTTAAAAATAGTTAAGGGGAAGGAAACACTTAGAATAGGCATATTCTAAAATTAACCAAGATCTTTCATCTCACCTAAATTGTAGGAATTGCATTTCATATAGGATAGTGAAGCATCCTCGAGCAACAAATGTTCATCCAGTGACTTGGTAAACAATCTAAAGCAATTAATTGACTCCATTTAAGGCACAGGTCTTTCACAATAATTTAATCTAATCCTTAACTTTCTAATTCAAATCAAGTTGCTAGGTCATTCAATTATGTCTCCCAGTTTCCAACAAGTCTCTTATCTTCACATTTCATACGGACTACCCCTCATTTTTTTGTAGGGAGATAGCTATAATGGAGAGGGCATGGATCAGAGTGAAAACCCCCGCCCTGAGCTTTGTCGCATCTTGCCTATACAATTTTGGCGACAACATTTTATGGCATCGTTGACGAAGATATCTTTATCTTGTCTCGGCGCTTTAACGACATTCTTCCTAATCTTCTAATCATTTTCATCTTCTTAAGTCGTCAAACACCACATTTTATGGCACTTTGACATCTCACTAATCTTCTCATCTCTTTGTTCACTTTTCTATTTGCACCTTAGCACCTGGACATTTGGGTTAGTTTCATGTTTGGGTGGCGACTCCACTTATTCATCCATTCACAAGAGCTTATACTAGAATAAATCATGATAGCTTGGTTAACCTCGCTCCCGATCCAGAAAAGGCCCTAAGAGCTCGGCTAAACAAATTACATTCCAATAAGAATTTAATCTTTCTCGGACAGGAAGCCCTCCCTGATATCCACTTTCATTTCCCTGATCCTGTTATTCAGGACTTCATGGAATTCTACAAGCCTTACAACTTTGCTAATATCAAGGGGCAACCTCATAATCTTTCACATGCCTTTTTGGATAAGAGACCTACCTTTCAATGGAACAATGCAATCATTGTCGATGCTCACATCAGGAAGTTCACAACCTTTCTGCTAAGGCATGTAGAAATTTGCTGAATAATGAAGATTTATCCACTGAGATTATCCTGGTCACACACTAATTTGAATTCATGCATAACACATAACCTCTTCTACAATTGATCATCAATATGCGGAAATAGAAATAGTCGCATGCGCACATAAACACAATATGTAATGGGGAAAGCTTATAGCCGAAAACCCCCAGCTATTTTGTATATTATAATGGAAGAGAACATGTAACAATACATAGCACAATACTCCTCACAAGTACTTAGTACTATCTCCAGAAGTTACACACAAACTAGCTCAGTTTTGAACAAGTCACAGGTTCAAAACTCATCCACTATTTGCCTGCCTCTATTGCGCAATCCAAGTTGGTGTAATGAGAGATCCAAGTTTGAATCTCCTTGGCTTCAACTGCGCAATAATCATTGGAAATCTCCTCCAATGCTTGTGCAAATCTCATGCACAACTAATGTCACAACTAATAGCAAACTCACCCTTTCATCTACCTCTTCCACTGGTCTTCACTGAACTGTCCATGCACTGCAGTCAACTGATGTGTTCTTTAGTTGAATAATGAGTTAATGTTTAGTGAATTAAATAATATTTAATTCACCCCACTCATCTCTAGTGTATTATCTAGTTAAACTAAATACAACTAGTTCAACTAAGTTAACCCGAACACAACTCCACCAACTGTCTCATCAACTCCACCAAACTCCGCCACTTGAGTTCTAACTGAAGTCAACAATGCATGAGCTCACCAAACCCCTAGGAATAGCGTAATTCCTTTTTCAGATGCATGGGCCACATCCGTAGCTCAAACTGAAGTGCTGCAAGAGGATAAACTGAAGTTTATAGTCCAAATATTATTAAGGGTAAATAATATTTGACTTTTCTATTTTTAGCCTGGCAGTCTAAAAATAGACTTCGCCCAAATGTCTAAAAATAGAGGTCCATCAATTTTTACCAACTCGACCAATCATCCAATAATAGCATACTGCAACTCCTAGACCATGCTCCATATGTCTAAAAATAGACATAGTCTAAAAAATAGACTTTGCGCCAAAAATAGCCTGCGGGCCCACTTAGTGAAGGCGACTTCATTTCACTAAGCTCCATCATCTTGTTGCATTTTCAACACTCCCTCTCAACAAGATATGGATTATCTACAACCCCTATCCTGCCTCTGTGGAATTCGAATTTTCTCCTGGTGAGCGCCTTCGTCAAGATGTCAGCATCCTGATCCTCCGTGGGAACATATGAAACTAACATGATTCTCCGCTGCACACAATCTCTGATATGATGGTACCTGATGTCGATGTGTTTGGATATATCATGAAATATTGAATTAGCCGAGAGTTTAATGCAACTCTGGTTATCACAATAAATCACAGTAGGCTCCAAGTGCGACCCGAACAATCCGACGAGGATCTTCCTCATCCAAATAGCCTCGCATGCAGCCAAGCTAGCTGCCATGTACTCGGCCTCTGCTGAACTGAGTGCCACGGATCTTTGCTTCCTGCTGTACCAGGAAACTGCTGTCGACCCAATGCTGAAAACTCCTCCAGATGTGCTCTTCCGGTCCGTTGGGCTCCCTGCCCAATCTGCATCAGTGAAGCCAGAAAGCTTCGCTCCATCCTCTTGTCTGTACCATAGACCATATCCCGATGTGCCTCTAATATAGCGCAATACATGCTTGCCTGCCTTCCAAAAGAGCTTGGTAGGCTTAACCATAACTTGCGAAAGCTGGTTAACTGCATAGCATATATCGGGTCGTGTATTGACCAGATACATAAGCGACCCCACCAACTGTCGATAGACAGTGGCATCCACTACCTCCGCTGAAGTAGCATCCTCCTTCCTCCAACCACCGGGAAGAGGAGTATCAACAGGCTTGCAGCCATGCATGTTGAACCTCTCCAGTATCTCCCGGGCATACTTACCCTAAGAAACAAACAGTCCACCACTGCGCTGCCAAATCTCCAATCCCAGGAAATAATGAAGGAGGCCCAAGTCCTTCATCTCAAACTCTCCAGCAAGATCCTCCTTGCATGAAAGTATCAACAGCTCATCACCCGTCAAAATCAGATCATCTACATACAGTACAATGATCAGCAACTTCCCCTCCACCAAAATCTGGTATAGGTTAGGATCCGCCTCACTCTTGGAGAATCCAAGTCCAGTGAAATAACTATCTATCCGTGTGTACCAAGCACGAGGTGCTTGCTTCAGCCCGTACAGTGCTCTCTTGAGTCGGAAAACATGCGACTCACTGCTGAAGATCTCGAAACCTTCGGGCTGCTCTATGTACACCTCCTCCTCAATGACTCCGTTGAGGAACGCAGTCTTCACATCCATCTGATGGATGTGCCACCCCATCTGCGCTGAGAGAGCTAGGATCGTCCGTATGGAAGAGTACCTTGCGATAGGTGCAAAAGTCTCCTCATAATCGATCCCCTCTATCTGTGAGAAGCCTCGGGCAACAAATCTTGCCTTGTACTTCTCCACACTCCCGTCAGCCGCCTGCTTCACTTTGTAGATCCATCGCGAACCCACCACTGATTTCCCCTCCGGTCGCGGGACAATCTCCCATGCATTGTTTCTGACAATCAAATCATACTCTTCCACCATGGCATCTACCCATGCGGGTTCCTCCACAGCTTCCTCGAAAGAGGATGGTTCTGTCATGACACATTTTCTCACAAGAGCCATGTATCCAGTGTACTGGTCCGGTGACTGTCTCTGTCTGTGCTGTGCTGTAGGTGGTCCTACAACCCTCTCTGCATCTTGAGCCAGTCGCTCAGCTTTTGTAGTGCACTTGCGCCCTCTGATGGTTGGCGCTGCATGAGTGGTTTCTTCCACTCCATGAACTTCCTCTTGTGGCTGATCCACATCCGGAAGCTCCTCCTTAGGAACTAATAGCTCCTCATCTGAATGCAAGTGTGGCTCCCTCTCAAGCGAACACTTCATGGCTTTCTCCTCCTGAAATTTGATATCCCGTCGCACAACAGTCTTGCAACTGTCTGGAAAATACACACGATAGTTGTGGGGCGTATCAGTGTACCCCACAAATATTCCAACCTCTGCGGTCGGATCTAGCTTCTTTCTGGCATCCTTCGTCACATGCATGTAGACAGGTGAGCCAAAAATCCTCAAATGAGAAATGTCAGGCCTCTTGCCAGAAAACGCCTCCTCTGGTGTACTCATGCCAAGTATCGTGTGAGGACAACGGTTCTGCACATACACTATAGTATTGCATGCCTCAGCCCACAAGTGAAGGGGTAGGCCCTGATCATGCAACATCGCCCGTGCAGCACCCACGATCGTTCTGTTCTTCCACTCAGCAACCCCGTTTTTCTATGGGTTATGGGGTGCGATGAGCTCTCTCTGAATCCCTTATGCGCTACAAAAGTCCTTGAATTCAGTAGAGATGAATTCACCACCATTGTTGCTCCTAAGAGCCTTCACATGCTTCCCCGATTCCTTCTCAACCAGCGCCTTGAATTCACAGAACTTTGAATATGTCTCGCTCTTCTTCTGCATGAAGAAGATCCAGCACTTCCAAGAGAAATCATCAACAAAGATCACATAGTACTTGTGCTTTGTTGTCGAAGCTACTAAGAAAGGACCACACACGTCTGTGTGGACTCTCTCAAGGATCGTCGTGGCGCGACTATCATTCTCGTGAAAGGTGGCTTTCACATATTTTCCCAAGGTACACCCCTTGCACTGATCTGACTGCGCAAGAGTGCCCTTAGGAAGCCCAATAGAAATTTGCTGCAGTATCTTCAAGGCTCCATGGTGAAGGTGGCCCAACCTCCTGTACCACAGCTCGCCATCATCCCGGCTCACCACTGCTTCCGCCTTGCATGCCATTGCTGCGCAGCCATCTACTTGCAACTGATAAAGGTTCTTGACTCGAACCCCTATCTTCCGGGTTTCTCCAGTTGTCTTACTGCGCAGGAAAGCCTTTCCTTTGCTGAAGACAACATCATATCCCTTTTCTTCCAACATCGCCACAGAGATAAGATTCTTCTTCAATCCTGGAACATGCATCACTTCCTTCAATACGAAGGGTTTACCAGACTCCCTCTCAAAGGAAATGGTACCGATACCGGTCGCACTGTATCTACCATCATCGCCCATCTCGATGTGCACTCCAAGATCTTTCTCATCTAGATCTAAAAACATATCTCGATCTCCAGTCATGTGAAAAGATGCACCACTATCCAAGAACCATACTGATCATCACCGCAGGGATGAAAGCATGCGATGGAGTGAAAAATCCAGTTCAAACTGGGAGGCCAATGCCTCTCCCGCTGCAGATCCAGCAGCCTTCTTATTTTTCTTCTTCTGCGGACAATTTGTGGCATAGTGTCTGTGCTGGTGACAGTGAAAACACTTCACCTTGGACATGTCTTTCTTCTTACCTTTCGCACCAGACTGAGAAGCTTTCTTGCTCTTCCCCTTCTTTGCTTTGGCAGCCAAAGCACAATTTTATTCATCAGATGCCTTTGATGAAGATCCGTCCCTGGTAGTCCGCCTTATCTCCTCCTGCATGAGATTTGCCCAAAGTCGCTCCCATCCCGGCAACTTCTCCCGACCATTGACAGAGTCTTGATAGGAATGCCAACTCTTTGGAAGACCAAGGAGAGCTAGGTCCACCAATTCCTCTTCATCGACAGTCACCCCCACTTTGACTCATCTGCGTCGTGAACTTCGTGTTGAGGTACTTGCGCGTCACATCTCACCTTTCTCCATCTTAATGTTTCGAGTTTATCCTTGAGTGCCAGCTTCCTTTGGTCGCTCTTGCTCTAGAATATGTCTAAATGCTTTCCTTTATGGTATGAGAAGCCTCACTTGTTTGATACAATGTGATCACCCCGCACCCAACAAACCTGCAACCGCCATCTTACTGCCAGCTCAGCTTGGTAGACCAAGCCATTTTGACATCATATATCACCGGACTCTGTGCATTCATCCATCCTGCCTATATCAGTACCATGCAGTAATTAATTTTCCTTCAGGCGACATGGTCGCAAACCGTTGAAAGACATTTCAACTCCGGCACCAAGAAAACAATCTGCTGCAAAATTCGAATTCCAAGCTCAAAAACTCAACTTCTTCTGGATCTGTGAGAACAAATTATTTCTAGCACAGATATCGACTGTAAGGGCATTTACTGGATATATCACCTTTCAGAGAAAGGATGGATCCAGAGGCTACCTGGCCCGATATAGACTCTGTCTACCGAAATAAAATTTTAATCACTGTAATAGATCCCGATGATCAATTCGCTCTGATACCATGTAGAAATTTGTTGAATAATGAAGATTTATCCACTGAGATTATCCTGGCCACACACTAATTCGAATTCATGCATAATACATAACCTCTTCTACAATTGATCATCAATATGTGGAAATAGAAATAGTCGCATGCGCACATAAACACAATATGTAATGGGGAAAGCTTATATATGAAAACCCCCAGATATTTTGTATATTATAATGGAAGAGAACATGTAACAATACATAGCACAATACTCCTCACAAGTACTCAATACTATCTCCAGAAGTTACACACAAACTAGCTCATTTTTTAACAAGTCACAGGTTCAAAACTCATCCACTATTTTCCTGCCTCTATTGCGCAATCCAAGTTGGTGTAATGAGAGATCCAAGTTTGAATATCCTTGGCTTCAACTACACAATAATCATTGGCAATCTCCTCCAATGCTTGTGCAAATCTCATGCACAACTAATGTCACAACTAATAGCAAACTCACCCTTTCATCTACCTCTTCCACTGGTCTTCACTGAACTGTCCATGCACTGCAGTCAACTGATGTGTTCTTTAGTTGAATAATGAGTTAATGTTTAGTGAATTAAATAATATTTAATTCACCCCACTCATCTCTAGTGTATTAGCCAGTTAAACTAAACACAACTAGTTCAACTAAATTAACTTGAACACAACTCCACCAATTGTCTCATCAACTCCACCAAACTCCGCCACTTGAGTTCTAACTGAAGTCAACCATGCATGAGCTCACCAAACCCCTAGGAATAGCGTAATTCCTTCTGTCAGATGCATGGGCCACATCCGTAGCTCCAACTGAAGTGCTGCAAGAGGATAAACTAAAGTTTATAGTCCAAATATTATTAAGGGCTAATAATATTTGACTGACCTATTTTTAGACAGGTAGTCTAAAAATAGACTTCGACCTGTATGTCTAAAAATAGAGGTCCATCTATTTTTACCAACTCGACCAATCATCCAAGAATAGCATACTCCAACTCCTAGACCATGCTCCATATGTCTAAAAAATAGACATAGTCTAAAAATAGACTTTGCGCCAAAAATAGCCTGCGGGCCCACTTAGTGAAGGCGACTTCATTTCACTAAGCTCCATCATCTTGTTGCATTTTCAACAAGGCATGCTCATTGCCTACAATCATGAACATGTTAAGATGAAGCTCTTTTTCCTTTCAGTAGAAGCTGATAAACTACAATCGTACTTAGACAATCCTGATAACTCCTTTAATTCTTTACAAGCACTCCTCAATGCATTCAGGGGAAAATATGAGGACAAAAAGGAAGGAGGATCTTTGTTTAAAGTCATTAATAACATAAAGAAGAATGAGAATGAAACAGTTGAAGAATTTAATCATAGATTCAATGATGCCATCAAATAAATAACTCAAGATTATAGACCTCTGGACAAGTCTTTATTAGAGCAATATCTTGAATCATTTTGTGTTGAAACATCTTATGAAATAAGACGCACAAAACCAATTGATTTGGCTTATGCTCAAGCTATAGCTGAAGAGTTAGAAAAGGATAAGAAAGCATCTGGTAACTTTTAAGTATGAAATTTATGGTTTTGAAATAGATTTGATCAAAAATAAAGGAAAAGAAACGAAGGAGGTAAAGCATGACCTAATTAAGAAACTCACTCAAATGATTAAGGAAATGAGAGTTTAACATGCTAGAGAAATGAGTGCCATGCAATCCAAGCTAATCCAGATGGAACGAAATCACACTATGAATGTCCATCCTAGAAATAATAATAACAATCGAGGTAACAAAAATCCATGGCCAAGAAGAAATCCTCCAAATGATCAAAGGCCTCCTATTCCTCTTGATTCTGCTAATGTCATTGATCAACCCATCCCGTTTTGCAGACTATGTGAAATTTTCCAGGAGGAAATTTCATGTGTTTTTGCTAGAAAACTCCTACAGGAAGGAACCAATGAACAGATAAATAATGTTAATGCTTCAAAGGAAGGTCGTTGCACGAACATGATCCCTTCATCTTCCACCATCAACAACAACTTCAGTGATGAAAAAGACCCTATCACACAAATGTATGATGAAACTCCATCTCAGGAACAAATGCTGGAAATTGCTAGAAGCAAAGGTTATACTTATTAAAGGAAAGGCAAGGATCAAAATCATAATGACCATGTTGCATCTAAAAGTTATCAATCAGGATTGAAAATTGAATGGACTGCATGGATAAACAATGTTAAGATTTCGATCTTAGCGCTAGAACTTCTAAAGATTCCTTCTCAAAGAGAAGCATTCTTCAAAGCTCTAGGCATGGCTCAACATGATAATACTGATATGCATCCATATAAAATAATCACTATGGACATAGCAATCATAGATGTGTTGGATGTATGGGGAATCTGTTTGTCATGAAATTTTGAAGCTGACTTGGGTGGATGTATTCAGATGGACTTATCATATGCTACTATTCCTGCAGCAACAGGTGGTATGGTTATATTATTCAGGGAAGTTGAAAGAAAATATCACGTTGAAAATCCAAAGAGGACAGACAATGATCAGGAGATTGAACCACAGGATCATCCTTCATAGCATAATGCAGTGGTCACTAAGTTCTTCCAGCCTGTATATCATTTTTCTTCATCTCATCTTTCGAGAAAAAAATGAAGAAGGTTAGATTTGACAAGGATATGCAATGCAGTGATAAAGGTTCACATCAACCAAAAAGGGTCAATATTCAACAAGGGACATCTGAAAAGTAGTTGATCGACTTACCCATAAGCAAACACGTGTTCCAAATTGTTAAAATTGGCAACAAAGGCCAAATTCCACCTTGGGACATCTCACTTGATGGAGATGATGATTGCATTAAATTCCTCTTTTCGAGAGGACCAAAATTAATAAAAATATCATCCAATTTGAACAAGCGGAAGTGTGATTTTGAATTTATGCCCACACATGTGAAAATTTTCGAGTTCGGCCACATCAACATGTAGGCTCAAGAAGCCCAATGGATGTGTCTCTTCACCCACAGCGAATTTTATAAATACAAGTGACCTCTCACCTCATTTGGCATCTTCATCACTCACACATTCTCTCTCCTTCTCTCATTGGTTCGTACTACATTGAGCATTATTCTCTCTCGCATGTGTGGATCAAGGAGGACAATATTTCAAACTGAATTATAGGGCCAAAAATCTCAGGAAATTTTGCAATTTGACCAACGTTGACTGTGACCTTCTAGGCATCATTTGACTTCCATTTTCTGGTGTTATTTCTGTCTCAGCGGGCTGCATTTATGTCTCTGAGGCTTTCTGTGCACTTTGACCACAGACCAAAATTACAGGTTGATGAAGTTTGATAGAAAATTATGTAACTGTTTTGGGTTGAATTTGACCGTTGTTGGAGGTTGAGTTTGAATAGGGAAGACCAAGTTGTTTTGAGGATAATTTATTGTTGTTTTGACCAGCGTTTTCTTTCTAGTTAGGGCTAAAGTTTGACCGCAATTGACTGCAGAAATTGACAGGGTTGTTTTGACTTTGAATTGGGCAAGTCAATTTGACTATTGTACTCTCTCTCTCTACTGAACATTTTGATATAATAATAAGAAGAAATGATCAAATGGTTTTCCCCACATTGGGGTTTTTCCCCGGCATCCGTCAGTCTGGTGTCCTCGTCTTGGCTTGTCTTCTGCATTTTGTTTCATGTTCTATCTACTTGTATTGTCAGTGTGATTAATGGTTAATGTGATTGCTACTGGAAATCTAAATTGTAAATTGGATTGCTTAAGGAAAATTGAAGTAATTGTGCTAAGAATAGAACATACCATTGTTAACTAAAATTAACATGGTATCAGAACCTAGGTGAGGACAAAGCCCAAGCAAGAGAGAGAAAATAAATCACTAAGAAAAGTGTTGTTGGACAAGAATATTGGTCTAGCTTCAATGACGACTACATCACACTTCAAAACCGAGGATAAGCTCAAGGAAAAATTCGACTATCATACATGGAAGATGACTCTGGACTTGAATTTGGAAGAGAATGATGTTATGGACTATGTGCAAGGAAAAGTGGTGGAGCCTCCTTCAAATGCATTTTTTGCTGCAAAGACAAAGTACAAGAAAGGTGAGGTCAAAGCTAAAATAATTATCATTGATCCATTCAAAATAATTTGGTTGCCTATATTTTTTATTTGGAAAAATCTAAAGAGATGTTTGATAAGTTGATTGGGATGTTCAAATTAAACAATGCAAATCAAATCATGTTTCTCAAGAACATGTTGAAGGACATCAAGATGGATAGAGGGGAGTCTATCCAATCCTACTTCATGAGGTTTACAAAAATCAAGAATGATATTTTATCTATTGGAGAAGTTGTTGTTGACAGGGAGCTCACTCTCATTGCACTTGGAGGTCTCACAAGAGCATGGGGATGTGTTTAACACCAGCATTCCTAATAATGACAGGATTCCTAGTTTCGATGAATTATTGGCTAGATGCACTCAAGAAGAAATGAGAATGATAGAGAGAGACAAACCTTCAAATGGAAATGAACCTACTGCTTTCTCCGCTCATGCAAAGAGGAAAAACAATGTTGGTCCAAAGAGAGAAGGTCAATGATTCAAGCAGGAAGAAAAGGAAGGTGCTACAATTGCAACAGGTTTGGCCACTATGCTAGAGAGTGTCCTCACAAGAAGGATACTCCCTGGGACAACAATAATAACAACAATCACAACAGTTTCAAAGGCAGTGGCAATGAAAGGAACAACAGATTCAATAATAAAGGAAAGAGGAATGCTCCTGCTACTCGATATGGTAATGGTCGACTTCCCAAAAGGATGAGAAACTCAAGATATGAGGAACCCAATTTGAAGAAGAACCCGGTATCTATTTTTGAGATGGAAGATAAAGGCTTCAAGGTAGCATTCATTGATGGAAAGGTAAATATTTGGAAAAGAAACCCTAAAGATGCATTTACACTTGGATTTAGGGTTGAACATCTCTATCCATTGGGAGGAATTCCTTTGGAAGCTTTAACTTGCGATACTTCTCTTCAATATGAATTATGGCACCAGAGATTTGCGCACCTCCATTACAAAGCCTTACCCGAGAAGATGGTCACATGTATACTTGAATACAACATAGATAATTAAGGTATTTGTCAGGGTTGTGCAACTGGAAAACTTACAAGGGGACCATTCCCTTCAAGTGAAAGTTAAACTACCGACATTCTTTAATTGGGCCATTTTGATCTATCTGGTATGTTTATCTTAACATCATTAGGAGGATACTTATACTACGCAATTTTTATGGATGAATTCTCACGCAAAACGTGGATCTATTCCTTAAAGAAGAAGGGCGAAGTGTTCAAATTTTTTCGTTCTTTCAAAGCCTTGGTTGAAAATCAAACAAGGAAGAAGATCAAAATATTAAGGACCGATAATGGAACCGAATATGAATTAGATGAATTCAACGACTTTTACAGAGAGGTTGGCATTAAGATGGAGACAATATTTCCATATACTCCTGAGAAAAATGGAATTCCTAAAAGGAAAAATCGAACAATCATAGAAGCTACCTGTGCCATTCTTCATGACCAAGGCCTACCAAATTTCTTATGGGGAGAAGTTGCCAACACTGTCGTATATGTTCAAAATAGGAGCCCGCATCAAGCATTGGATTTCAAGACACCTGAAGAATTTTTCACTAGTAAGAAACCTGATGTTTCTCATTTTAGAATATTTGGTTGTCTCGTGTATTTTCATGTGCCTAAAGAGAAAAGAAACAAGTTAGAAACATCTAGGAAGAAAGGAATATTTGTGGGCTACAGTGAAACTTCGAAGGCATATAAAATCTATGTGTTTGGTCAAAGAGAAGAGGAAATAAGCCATGATGTCATATTCGATGAAGACACTAACCTTGGGAAAGCGAAAGATCTCCCTATCCCAAGGAAGGACAATGATGATGTTGCTAGAAAGCAGGATCAATCTCCGATAGATGAATTGATGCTCGATGTTGAAAGGCCCGATGGATCCCATTGATCCACCTCCTGGTGATCCCTCTACCTTAAGGAAAAGACCTTTGTGGCTCAAATACACTCTCAAAGATGCTAAAAGACACATTTCTCCAAGATGGACATTTCGTGAAAGTAAGAAGTCGAATAGGTATCACGGGTACTTAGCTGCTATGAGTAATATTGTTCAACCTAAGCCATGTTCATTCGAAGAGGTCGTGAAACACCAAGTATGGAAGGATGCAATGAATGAGGAGTACGAATCAATCATGAAGAATGATGTATGGGATGTGATTCCTAAACCCAAGGACAAGTCTGTTGTCACTTCTAAATGGCTTTACAAAATCCAACATGGAGTTGATGGGAGTGATAAAAAAAATACAAGGTCGGGTTTATTACTTGAGGCTTCTCTCTAAAGGAAGGAGTGGACTGTGACGAGATATTGCACTGGTTGCCTAATACACCACTATTTGATCTATTATTGCTCTTGCCACCTCTCAAGGATGGAGCCTACACCAAATGGATGTTAAAACTACTTTCTTGCATGGCTCTCTTAAGGAGGAAGTCTACGTAGAACAACCTGAGGGGTTCGAAGTACAAGATCGAAGGACACACATATGCAAGTTGAAGAAATCCCTCTATGGGTTGAAGCAAGCCCCTAGGGCTTGGTATGAGAGGATTTATAACTATCTTATGAAGTTGGGATTTATAAAGAGAAAAGCTGACCCTAACCTATATTTCAAGGTTGAAAAGGATAGGCCTCTCATTCTGGTCCTTTATGTGGATGATCTCTTTCTGACAGGTGCAGACCTTCTCATTTATCAATGCAAGAGGGAGTTGGCTTTCCAGTTTGATATGAAGGACCTAGGATTGATGCACTACTTCTTAGGCCTAGAGGTCTGGAAAAAGCCAAGTGATATTTTCCTTTCTCAAGGAAAATACATTGTGAAGTTTCACGAGAGATGTGGGATGGTGGACTGCAAGTTTGTGTCTACTCCAATGGAACTCAACTTCGAGAAGTTATGTGGAAGTTTTTTTGGGCTCGCATTGGCAAATCCTTCTTAGTATCGACAACTTGTGGGGGCTTTGATGTTCTTGGTAAACTCTCGTTCGGAAAATTTCTTTGATGTGAATACATTCAGTCAATTTATGGTCGAGCCTTATCACATACATTCGATTGTTGCTAAGAATCTCTTTCGATATCTCTGTGGCACAATCAACTATGGTCGAAGATACACTATTGAGAATTTGACGCTTCATGGATATACTGATGTTGACTAGGCTGGCAATGTGGTACGTCTGGATCTTACTTCTCATTGGGATCTGCTTCAATATCTTGGATAAGCGAGAGAACCAGAAATTAGTTGCTTTAAGCACCGTCGAGGCCGAATACATTACCACTAGTATGGCATGTTGTGAAGTTGTTTGGTTGAGGAAGCTCTTTAGCGAGCTATTTGAGCACGTGCTAGATACCACCATGATCTACTGCAACAACCAAAGTTGGATTCACCTTTCATAGAATCTTGTGTTCCACAACCACTCCAAGCACATTGATATCAGGTACCACTTTATCCCAGATATGGTACAGCGGGGAGCAATAAAGCTCCAACACATCAAGACTGATAAGCAAGTCGCAGACATCCTCACGAAGCCCTTAGGGAAGGTCAAATTCTTATCCTTTCAAGAGAGACTTGGAGTCATGGAAAGACCCTCCTATGAGGGTCCCACTTGAGTTGGATACCGAGCTCTAGGAGCTCCTGGGGGCTTGGGGTACTTCTTGGAGCTACGAGCTACCATAGGGTGAGTGGTTCACCTTCCCCTACTGATGCACTATGTACAGGGTGAGTGGTTCACCTTCCCCTATGATACCCCATAATGGTTGACATGTATGTAGGGCGAGTGGTTCACCTTCCCCAGTGATACCCCATGATTGTTGACATGTGTGTAGGGTGAGTGGTTTACCTTCCCCTACATATGATGAAACATAGCTATGAGCTACCATAGGGTGAGTTTTTCACCTTCCCCTATTGGTGCGTCATGTACAGGGTGAGTGGTTCACCTTCCCCAGTGATACCCCATGATGGTTGACATGTGTGTAGGGTAAGTGGTTCACCTTCCTCTACGTATGAGGGTCCCGCTTGAGTTGGACATTGAGATATAGGAGCTCTTGGGGGCTTGGAGTACTTCTTGGAGCTATGAGATACCATAGGGTGAGCGGTTCACCTTCCCCTATTAGTGCACTATGTCCAGGGTGATTGGTTCACCTCCCCTATGATACCACATGATGTTTGACATGTGTGTAGGGTGAGTGGTTCACCTTCCCCGGTGATACCCCATGATGGTTGACATGTGTGTAGGGTGAGTGGTTCACCTTCCCCTATGTATGATGGCACATGTGTAGGGTGAGAATTTCACCTTCCCCTACAATTGAAATATGCACAGGATGGGTGGTTCACCTTCTCCTATGGCATATGAGCAAGATGAGTGGTTCACCTTCTCATGTTGATGCTTCGACATACATCCTACCCATGTAGTCTAGGACTCATGGGAAGTACCTCTCATCTGGCCAATGAGTTGGTAAAAGTGGATAATGTCCATAGCACTCCCAATGGATGCACCGTGTACTTCTGTACTTCCTATGTCTAGGATGCATGGTGTTCAACAACTTGATCTTGGACCAATTAAGGTTCTACCTCTAGACCGACATTTGTCAATGGAGTGGTAAGGTTTTGTGACTCACTCTCGATCAATTCTTCTTCATTATTACATCATGGTTTAGCAGAGCAAAGATGAGATGACAGAGATGGTACATGACGACAGGATGGCATGAATATCGATGATGAATTGGCAAGTGGAATTCTCCCTAGTTGAGAGGGAGTGTTAAAATTGGAAAATAGGGCCAAATTCCACCTTGGGACATCTCATTTTATGGAGATGATGATTGCATTAAATTCCTCTTTTCGAGAGAACCTAAATTGATATAAATATCATCTAATTTGAATAAGCAGAAGTGTGAATTTTAATTTATGCCCACACATGTGCAAATTATATAGGTCGGCCACATCAACATGTAGGCTCAAGAATCCCAATGGATGTGTCTCTTCACCCACAGTGAATTGTATAAATACAAGTGACCTCTCACCTCATTTGGCATCTTCATCACTCACACATTCTCTCTCCTTCTCTCATCAGTTCGTACTACATTGGGAATTCTTCTCTCTCACACGTGTGGATCAAGGAGGACGAAATTTCATACTGAATTTTAGGGCCTGTTGAAGCCTAGAAAATCTCTGCTTCAAACATCGGGGAAAACCACCCGGTCGGGACCTTAAGACAACTCCTTTTCCGTTTGGTGTGGTGGCTCCGACTGGATTTAAAGGACTAGTTTCCTTGTAACTAAATGGATTGGATTGGATGGGTGGAAATGGGACTAAACTAACTGAAATAAAACTATCTAATTTAAGCTAAATACTGATAAAGAAATTCTAACACTAACCCGGGTAGCTATATGTGAATACAATTTAAGATTGTTCCAATTCAACAATAACCATGAAAATGTATTATTTATTAAATTGAAATATGCAGAAACAAATAAAGATAACTCTGTTTAAGAAATTAAACAGAGTTATATAAACATATTGCATTCATCATTGTATACCATTTATATGTAACTATGAAAAATAACGTTTCAATTATACTCAGAAATGATATATAAAAGGAAGCGTTGTTAAAACAAATATACATATAAATGATAGCAATTTTAAAATGAATATCATAAAACAAAAGAGATCAACCGTGAACAGATAGAAATACCTTGTTCATCTTGAAGAGTTTCAAATGCAATCTGATACTCTATCCAGTAACTATGATGCAAAACCAAATTCCAAGGTACAGAAATGCAACACTTCAAAGATAATTCCGCATGAAAATCACCAGATGTGATCCTTTTCAAAAAATATATAAGACAATGGAGTACAGAAATGCAATCTCCAAGTCCAAAAATATTAAGATCCGGGACCCCTCTCTAAATGCATGAGAGGGGTTTAAATACTACTTAGCTAAATCTAAAAATAGTTTATTACAAAAATTAAGGATTCGGTTCAATGACCGTCCTTTTCCTAGGCTAAAATACAGTGAAATTAAAACTAAATCTATCTATCTATTAACTTGATCTTTAAGCTTGCAGGCATCCAGCATAGTTTTGAGAATATGCGGTTGACCGACTTCAGAATTCAACTGTCCTAAAAAGACAGAGTCGGCAAGCGTAGGAGAAATCTTCTCTGTAGCATTGATGATACAATTAAGTGCACTGTGCTGACTGTGTGGCTTCACCAAGTACATCCAGTATGAGTCCCAATTCAATCTTGTCAGCCCTTGGATGGATTTTGCTCTTTCTTCTGCCTTTTGCCTCCATTCTGCTTGCAATTGATTTGCCTGTGGGAGATAACCTGGAACAGTTTCAGAAAGCAAGTTAGCTTTGTGTAAATTGTCATTTACACAATCAGTGAGAGTGTTTGCCGATGTAGATGCCTCCTCTGCTGTCTTTTCTGCCCTTCTGATTCGTGCATCCCAATTATTAAACAATATTTCTTTATGGTTCTCGTTAATGATGGGTGCACTAGCTTTTCTGCCTTCTTCTGTCTTTTGCCATGCTAGATAATCATTGATCTTTTCATTAATCAAATCATAATCATTTCGTAAATCTACGACATGATTTGTGATTTTATCGCTTTCTTGGCACAAAGAATTCCATTGCAATATTTTTTGGCAGAAAACTTCTTCTTGTTGCAGTAGTTGATTGTTCAAAGAGATGGTTTCTGAAATGAATTCTGGAAGCTTAGGATCATCCTTATGTTGTTCTTGGATTTCTTGAAGATGTTGTTGTAACTCTTCAAGTTTTAATTGTGCTTCCTTATTGGCCTATACCTGTTGCAATTGCTGTTGCAAAGCCTTTATCTGTTCTTCTTTTTCATCCAACAAAAGTTGTATCTCAACTGCTTTATCAATTGTTGCAGAAGCATAAGCTCCTATTATTTGAGATAATTTAGTGAGATTATGAGTAGGCTCTGTGGCAGGATCTTTCCACAAAACATCTACTTGTTCTGGTTCGGTAGCAATTGCACTTTCTATTTTTCTCTTTTTCCTTTGTCTCTTTACTACTGCTTTGTATTTTGGGCTATAAAATACATCCAGAGGAGGAATTTCCTCTACATTAAGTACCATTTTGGAGGAGGGTGTGATTGGTATGTGCTTTGTTACTGCGGCTGTGCTGCTTGTTCCTGCGTTCAAAAATTTGGTTGTTTGGACAGGGGTCTGTACATTCTATCCTTCTACATTAATCAATTGATTAAAGGTTTCCCATTCTTTATCTAACTCAATGGTGACTGGCTGTTGCTGTACATTGGGTGGAGGAGGATTTGTTTGTTGAGAAGTCAAAATTTGCTGTTGAGTAAGCTCTTTAGATTGTGTAGAATCTTTAATGGATTCTTCCATTTTATCTTCCTTTTCTTTAGACTTGTTGGAGTGTTCAGAATCTCTGTCAGATTTTGATTTGGATTTACCTGTACTTGAACTGCCGTTAAGACTAACACTAGGAGTTTTCTCCCTTGTGGGCTCTAAGCGTAGACTATCCAAAGGAATAGGAATTAGTCTCCTTTCTCTGTACAGCTTGAATTCCTGAAAATCCTCTGGAGATAGCTGCGCTTTAGCTGAATTCAAAACCTCTTTGAATGAATTTCTTGCTTGGAACATATCATCAAAATGATCCTGCTCCCCGACAAATTCCCTTACTTTGATTGCATTGGTAAAATTTTTAACAATATCATTTTGGTCAAATAACCTTCTTGAGAATTTGAACAGCTGTAGGCATGTAACGTTTCCTATCTCTTGAAATGCATGACCAATATCCAACAGTGAAAATGTTCCACATTTTATGGGAAATTGTGGCCAAATGCCCTTTTTCGTGTCTTTTAAATCTTTTGTTAAACCTCCCTGGCCACAGGTCTGATAAGCAATTTCCCGAGCTACAAGTCTATCTGGAACATATAAGGGTAAAACATGGGGAGAAGCATAACTTCCAAAAACCCTAATATAGGTGAACAATTCTTCTCCAAACCATCTTGCGACGGGGAGAATATCAACCTCTGTTTCTGAGGATAACCTCGGGGCATCCTTATTATACAATGTTATGTACAATGGCAGCATTATTCCATGACAAATTTGGTAAAAATGGGGGACAAAATTAGACTCCCATAGTTCTTTATGGTACACATGAATGGGCAAAGGATCGTGGATAGTCCATTTCCAACCCATCACAGGGAATTTAGAGACATAGCAGATGGCGTCCATGACATAAGCAGATAAATAAAAAGGCGGATAAACCTGCTGGGAAACATTTCGTTTAGACCGGTAATGAAAAATAGCAGTGGTGAGATTATCAGATAGGATTTTGGCCCAATCTACAATTGTAGAATTAATAGCCGCATTCAACAAAGGAAGCCATTCGGGTAATATCATATTTATGTCAGGCTTTCCAAAAAGCCTGCATAACATGGCAGCAGTAAAACAATAAGGAGAGGTAAGTGAACCCGTGCTGAACATACCTTGTTTGTTTTTCTTCAATGGTTCACTTCTTTTGGTCCACTCCTTTTTGCATTCTGCCAAATTTGAGTGTTCTTTGGCAAACTCTTCCATAAATTGCTTGTTGAAAGTTGCCTGAGGTTCTGGCAGCTTATACATTAATCTCAGATCTTCTATGGTGAATGACCTAATTAGCTCTTCAGATGGAGTTCTGAATTGTCTGTCTGAAATATCTGTGCTATCCAGCACCCATCTCACCATGTCTGTATATGGGAGAATCCTTGGCCTTGCTGCTATTCTATGTATAAATGAGCAAGCCAAGTTCTGGCGGTTGCCTGCATTTATCCTTTCAAACCCGCTCACGCAACTTTTATCACCACGTGTTTTTCATCTTCAACAGTTTTTATATTCCCTCCCGCGGGATATACCCGCATCCTTACATAGCAAGGTTCATAAGATAGCTTAAGCCATTTCTTTGTTCTCAACTGAGCTCTTCTCCTTCTTACCCATAGTGTTTAGTGTGTTTTTGTATAGCGGGGTCTCCTTCGTACCGCGTTTTACGAATAAATGAGAGTAATGATATAAGAAAGGTGATGACACTGTTTTGAATGTGAAAGCGGATGAAATATAATATTTAAATTGTGAAACGACTTTCAATCTAAACACAATCTCTTTTCACATTAATAATCAATCCAATCATTTAATACAATCATTAAAGCGCATAACGGATTTGACATGTGGGAAGATTGTCTTGGGATAGTGTGCCTACATGAATCTGCGACATTGTGATCTGCGATTTGCTGCGCAATATCGCAATATCGCATTGTCGCAATATCGCAAAATGAAATCATCACAGTCATAAAAATAGCGCAAAAACGGGAATTGCGCAATAGCGCAAAGCGCATATCGCAAAAATCACAAAAGCGCATATCGCAAAAGCGCAGAATCGCAAAAGCGCAGAATTGATAAGAGTGCAAAAGATATTTATTAACCATTTCTGTTTTATGCGCTATGCGATTTGCGATCAATGCATTTTATATATATACTATTTTGTTATGGATGCGCTATCTTGTTTCAAGAGCAATTTTATTACAATCTATCATAAACTTAAGTGTTTCTAAATATTCTTTCTAAGGAATTTCTACAAGTTTATGATAGAAAGTTTTATTTGTAAAGGCAAACAAATCCTAATTGATTTTTTTGGATTTTTAACTAAGGGTCCCCATTTATTTAGTATTATTACTAATAATAAATAAAAAGGGGGGTTGTTGCTGGTCACAACAATTGGCGATTCACTGAAAGAAACAATTATCTCTGAAAAAATAAAATGAACATTCTATCTTTAGTAAGTAAAGGTTTTTAAAGATAATGAAAACTACCTTAGGATAATTCAAATAAAATGCTGCTATGAAAAGAAAAATAAAAATCATTTCATAATTTCTGTCTAATTCCTTAAGAAATAAAAACATTTTGGGTTATATCAAGCTTTGATTGGTGTTAATAATGAAGTAAGTGGATTTCTCCAAGTTTTGGTTTTATAATATACTCTATTGTCATAGGTATTGCCTCTGCTGCCAGCAAACGTTCATAGTCTCGACAGGGTTACCTTTAAACCATTAACCATTCATTGTCCCATCCAACTAAAATTATGACTTTTAAAAAGATAAATTCATAAGACCTATTATCTCATGTTTTTGTCTTTTACTTATTTTTTGTTTTAAGAGCCATTGTTCTGGTTTGGTAGCCAGTTAATAACAATGTCATTCACTAGTTATAATTAAACTGAACAAGCTGGCTCGTGATGAGACCCCTTGTCTTACATTTATAAGCCATTACCCTGTTTTGGTATGCAGTATTGGTAATGTCAGTTTTATTACTCCTTATGAACATGGTAAGTCGGCTCGTAATGAGACCTCTTATCTCTTAAAATTTTCATATAATTTCTTAGAATTACATTCTAAAAAATCACAACTTAAATGGATGGGGTGAAATAGTTTTATCCTTAAGAATCAATGGATGACAATTTTTAGAGTTTTTTGAATTCCAAAACTTTGAAAAAAATCTATACTTTGATAGATAACCTTTCTCTGCTTAATAAACTTTATAATGCTTTACATTTTCTTCAAGTTTTCAAAAGATCATGTAAATGATTGAAATAATCTTTTCAAAGTTTAAAATTTTATTTTAAACTATTCAAAAACTGTGATCATTACTTTAAAAAATTTATTTACACAAAATAAATATTTATAATATTTTTCCGAAGAAATTTTCTCAAATAGTAAACAGTCAATCAGAGACTCATAAACAACCTTTATTTGTAAAAACAAAAACAATCAAAAACTTTGCAGAAAGAAATATATACAGTTTAAGAAGGGGTTACCTCCTTATGAAAATAATTTCTTCAAGATAAGCCCATTTACAGGAAGAGACTCTCTCTTACCTGTTAAATCTTGGAGTATAAATGTATTTGAGCTTATCTTTTCAATAATCTGAAATGGTCCTAGCCACATTTTCTGAAATTTGGTATGTTTACCTTTTTCTTCGTGTGCTTTGTCCCATTTCAAAACGAGATCACCAATTGAAAAAAAATTTGAGCCGGTAGAACTTGCATCAAAAGAAGATTTTACAAGTTGTTGATGTTTTTTATGAGTAATTTTTGCTTTATCCCTATCTTCTTCTAGTTTAAGGATTTGATCATATCTCAATTGAATGGATGATGAAGGATTTTCTTCAATAAACTGCACTAGGGCTAATGATGGAAGAGTTAAATTTGATGGTATCATAGCTTCTTTTCCATAAACCAGATTGAAAGGTGAAGTCCCTATTGAAGCTTTTTCAGTGATACGATCAGCCCATAATGCAAAGATTAAAGATTTGTGCCAATTCTTTTGATTTTGATCAACGATCCTTTTAATGATTTTGATGAGGTTTTTATTAGTGGATTCAGCCAAACCATTACCTTGTGGATAATAATTTGCTGAATATTTTAATTTAAAACCTCTTTTGACAGCAAATTCAATTAAACTATTTCCAGAGAAGTAAGATGCATTATCAAAAACAAGAGCTTGAGGTACACCAAACTTGGTTATGATGAATTGATCTATGAAATCAATAATTGCATCAGAATTGGCTACCTTCAACGGGATTGCCTCTACCCATTTTGTAAAGTAATCAGTTGCAGTAAGGATGTACTTGTGCTGTTTGGAAGAATGAGGTACTATCTCACTAATAATGTCAAGCCCCCATTGTTCGAATGGTTGCTCAATAGTTACTGGTTGCAAAGGAAAAGCTGGTTTCCTTTGTCTTCCACTTGCAGTTTGACAAATTTGGCACTTCCTTATGTAATCATGCGTATCTTTAAAAAGGGTAGGCCAGTAATAACCAGCGCGAATTATTTTGTGAGTCGTGGTATCACCTCCAAAATGACCTCCTGCTGGTTCATCATGCAATTCCTGCAAAACCTTTTAAGCTTCAGTCTTTTCCAAACATCTTAATAAAATTGAATCATAATTTTTTCTAAATAACACATTATCAATGATCTGGTATTTAATAGCCTTTAACCTTAAAGCGCGTTTACTCTTATAGCTAAGATTAGAAGGAGCATACCCATTTTTCAAGTAATAGATAAGATCAACATACTGAGATCCGGAATTTGTAACACTTATCTGACTTACTTGAATATCTTGATTTGAATCTTGATTTTCTGGTATGTTATGAGCTCCTGCCAATAATCTGCAAAAACCTTGTCCTCTAACAATCTTAGCTGGTTTAATATCAATATCATATTCTTGCAAGGCTATTACCCAGTTAGCTCTCTTTTCTCCTACTTTTTGAATTAATAATTGCCTCACTGCAGAGAATGGGACAATGATTTTTGTATGTGTTTTCAAGAGAAAAGGTCTGAAATGTTTGATTGATTTAAACACAGCAAAGGCTTGTTTTTCAACATCGGAATAATTAAGCTCAGCTCCTTGCAGATTCAAGCTAAAGAAAGAAATAGGTGCTTCGATTTCTTGATCATTGAGTTGTGTTAAAACGGCTGCATAAGATGTTTCAGTGGCCAGAGTATACAAAGTAAAATCTTTAGAAAAATCTGGGGTATTCAATGCTGGTGCATTAATGATCGCTTGTTTGATTGAATCAAAAGCTTCTTTTTCTTTATGCGTCCATTTGAATATTGAATTTTTCTTGATCATATTTTGCATAGGTAAAACAATTAAAGAAAAATCAGGAATAAATCTTTTAACAAAATTTATCTGTCCAAGAAAAGATTGCATGGATTTTTTGTTATGTGGTAAAGAAATATCAGAAATTTCTTTCACTCTATCTGGATCAATATATATACCATCTTTTGACACAACAAATCCTAAGAGTTTTCCTTCATTTAAAGCAAAGAAAGATTTCTTTGGATTTAAGGAAATACCAAACCTTCTACATCTTTCAAATATTTGTTTTAAATCATGTAGATGATTGGCTCTCTTTTTTGAAAATACTGTTATGTCATCAAGATAAACAACAATTGATTTATTGATCAGACCTTTAAATGCTATGTCCATGGCTCTTTGAAAAGTTTCTCCTGCATTTATTAGACCAAAAGGCATTTTCTGATAAGCATAAGTTCTCCATTTTGTTCTGAAAGTTGTTTTCAATCTGTCATCTGGATGAACTAAAACTTGATTATAGCCTGAAAATCCATCGAGAAAGGACATAAGTTCAGAACCAGCTACCTTTTGAAGTATCTGTTCTATGGTTGGCAATGGGAAATTGTCTTTTAAACATGCCTTGTTTAAATTTCTGAAATCAATACATATTCTTATATCACCATTCTTCTTCCTTACAGGTACCATATTGGAAACCCAATTGGAGTGCCTGACTGGAAAAATGATTTTGGCTTTTAAAATTTTATTAAGTTCTGATTTGATTTGACTTTCGAGATTTGGATGGATCTTTCTCAACTTCTGTTGAACAGGTTTAATATCAGGAAGCATTGGAATCGTGTGTTGAATAACCGAAGTATTATATGTTTTTAGATCATCATAATTCCAAGCAAAAACGTTTTTATACTTGTTCAACAGTTTAATGAATGCATTCCTTTCCTTTGGTGTTAAATTGAGTCCTAAGTTAACGTTTTGAGGTTTAGAATCAGAACCAAGATTTACTAATTCAAACTTCAAAGTGGAACTTTGAAGTTTCGTATTAACAAATTTCTTGAATCTGTCTCTAATGTCATATAAATCCTCTAATTTAACAACAAATTTTGGAATGGGGTTTTCATTACCTTTTGAAGCAATTTGTAAATCATGATCATATTCGTCAATAATTTGCTCATCATATGATTTCTCTCAAGTCATGAAATTTAGAATATCTTTATCATGATAGAATACTCTCCAATTTGTAACATTATCTGGGACAGATGGACGAAATATCAATTCTATAGAAAACCTATCAGGACTGCAATCTTCAGCAGGTAGGAGTTTAGATGCAACATTAGCTAACAAGTCAGCTGATGTATTCTGATTCCTAGGAATAGGAGAAATATTGAATGCTAAAAAATGAGTGGTGAGATCTTGTACTAGGGTTTGATAGTGTTTAAGATGTCCTGAAAGGAAATGAATAGTATTCCTAACTTGTTTAATAACAATTTCGGAATCACCAAAAACTTTCAAGTATTTAACATCTAACCCTATAGCTTTATAAAGTCCTTGAACCAAGGCTTCATATTCTGCGGTATTGTTAGTACACTCAAATTCTAATCTACATGAAAGCATGGTTTTCTCCCCATTTGGATCAATTAGGATGCATCCAGCTCCAGCTCCATCACTAGATTTCGATCCATCAAAATATAATGACCAAAATAAAGACTTATCTATTGGCTTATCTACAATTACATCCAAAATATTTATAATTCTGGAAGTATCAGATTGTGAAAAATTTTCTATCTGAGAAACAAAAGTATTTACAGAAAAAGGTGATTGAGGAGCTTTGAAATTTCCAAGAAATGATTCATCAGAATAACCTCCAAGAATATTGTTGTTGAATGCTACAGGTTCATTAGGTTGTTCAAATTCAGTGACAGTGTGCATCATATGTTTTTCTCGTTCAATTTTGATTTGATTTTGTTTCCCTTTGTAGGGAAGCCACATGTGTGAATAATCGGTTGAGATATAACCGTTAAGTTTAGCAGACCAGTCCCTGCTCAAGATTAATCCATAGAATTCAGGAATATCAGCAATTAGAATATCAATTCTTTGGACAATCCTAGGATCTGAGGCTAATCTGATAGTAACTGAATTAATTTCTCCTACCACTTGAACTTTAGAGCGATCCAACTGAACAATATGAACTGCTGATCTCTGTGGTTCAATATTCAATTTAGCACAGACAGAAGTAGGCATTATATTGGAGGAAGCTCCAGAATCAATCAAACAATTGTGCAGATTTTTATTGTACATCTCATAAGTCAAAAGAAAAGGAGGAGTTTGAGAATTTGACTTTTCCCCAATGAGCACAGTATCAGTAGCATCTATTTTATATGGTGGCTTACCAGTTCCTCTTGCTGCTTTTGCAACTACACCGCTTGGTAAAGGAGCGATTGGTGTAGAGTTTAATTCTTTCAATAGCAACTTTTGCTGGTGTTTCAGTTTGCTGAGTTCATGTAAGGAAATGTTGGCTTTAATCTTTTTCATGTCTTCAACAATATTGTATTCCATAAGATCTGGCACTACTAAAGCTTTCGCTATTGATGTGAGAGGATTAGAAGAAGATGGCTGATTTTGAGTAGGTAATGGAGAAGTTTTCTTTACAGTGGGTTTGTCTTTGGTACTTGGAGTTGTAATTTTCTTTTTCGGAACTGTTTGCACTGGTTCTGCTGTAGATTTACTCCTAGTACTTACAGGCATAGCTTCTTCACTATCAGAATTAGGGAGAATAAAATCTCACATTCCATTTAATTCAGCTATTTCTTCATTTTCGTCTTCTTGATCTGATACTATAGATGTATCTTCTTCTTCTTCTTCTTCTTCTGACTCTGCATTAGAGATTACATTAGGAGGTTTAGATTCAACTTGGTTTCTTCTGAAATTTCGGAATGGTTTCTTGGTAGAAGTTTCAACCACTTGTTTTTTAATTTCAACCATTTCATTTGACATGGTTTTAAGAACTTTCTGTAAACCTTCCATGTCATATGGATCTTTGGTCTTTTTCTTTGAATCATCTCTGAAGCTGACCTTCTTTGATTTCCTTTCTTCAATAGCATTTTTCTTTTCCAGAGAAGTGATACGTTTTTCTATTGCAATAGCTTCTTTCATATTCTCAGCCAATGTAGGCTTTGCAGCTCTGTCTACGAAAATTGCTATGTTTGAGAGTAAGGCAGTTATATACCATTCGATTCTAACTTTCTCACTAGGTTGTGAATCTGTATGAATTTTGTTCAAGAGTTTGTTGAATCTAGCATTGAATTCTTTTATAGGTTCCTTGGGTTCTATTTTCAAATTTGAGAGATCATTGAGTAAAGTTGAAATTGATCGATCATCTCCAAATTTGGTCAAAAAATGATCTGCAAAGATGTCCCAACTCATTATAGATCCTGATGGTAATGAAAAATACCATGATCCTGCTACCCCCTGAAGAGTATATGGGAATAATCTAACTACAACATCTTCATTTATGACTCCATTCAAATTAATAGCCAGCATAAAATTATTGATATGTTCTTCAGCTTGAATGTTAAGATCTGGGCTAAACTTTGGAAGCCATTTTTCGAGATTGTCTGGTAAATCATGTAAAGGTGCAGCCATGTTGACTGCTCCTGGAGTAGACCATGGTCTATGTGCCATTACTGGAACAACTATTGGAGGAATAGTAGACACTGGTGGAATTTGAATTGAAGTGGTTGGAATAGATGATGTTGAGATTGATGAGGATTGAGTAGAAGATGTTTGTGGAGATGATGATTGAAGAGATGATGATGAAACAACTGCACTTTGTTGAGTTGTGCTTTTGGAAACAGGTGATGGATTATGAGATGATGAACTTGTATCAATTTATGTTTCTGATTGAATTCTTTTTGTTTTGCCCTTACTAGGTAAACGAAATTCTTTCGGAGGAATACCAAGTTTTTCACTTTGCAATCTAGTAAGAGGTTTTGAAGGAATAAATTTTGAGCTTACACTACCTTCAGATATTTTAGACTCTTCTAAAGATAATGAGAATCCTTTCAATTTATGAATTAGATCTTGAACTTCAAGAGACTCAGGATGTTGTTTGTCTGAATGTTTTAAGATTTTGGTAGTGGGTGTCTGAATATTTTCTACAATTTCTTCTCTTGGATTCTGAGTTTCAGAAGAAATTGAAGAAGTTAATGAGGGTGTTTTTCTCTCAGAATGGCTTGTGGATAAAGATTTACTTGCCATTCATAGCTCAAGCCCTCCTTCTAGCACCAAAAATGTTGAAGCCTAGAAAATCTCTTCTTCAAACATCGGGGAAAACCACCCAGTCGGGACCTTAAGACAGCTCCTTTTCCGTTTGGTGTGGTGGCTCCAACTGGATTTAAAGGACCAGTTTCCTTGTAACTAAATGGATTGGATTGGATGGGTGGAAATGGGACTAAACTAACTGAAATAAAACTATCTAATTTAAGCTAAATACTGATAAATAAACTCTAATACTAACCCGGGTAGCTATATGTGAATACAACTTAAGATTGTTCCAATTCAACAATAACCATGAAAATGTATTATTGATTAAATTGAAATATGCAGAAACAAATAAAGATAACTCTGTTTAAGAAATTAAACAGAGTTATATAAACATATTTCATTCATCATTGTATACCATTTACATGTAATTATGAAAAATAACGTTTCAATTATACTCAGAAATGATATATAAAAGGAAGCGTTGTGAAAACCAATATACATATAAATGATAGCAATTTTAAAACGAATATCATAAAACAAAAGAGATCAACCGTGAACAGATAGAAATACCTTGTTCATCTTGGAGAGTTTCAAATGCAATCTGATACTCTATCCAGTAACTATGATGCAAAACCAAATTCCAAGGTACAGAAATGCAACACTTCAAAGATAATTCCACATGAAAATCACCAGATGTGATCCTTTTCAAAAAATATATAAGATAATGGAGTACAGAAATGCAATCTCCAAGTCCAAAAATATTAAGATCCAGGACCCCTCTCTAAATGCATGAGAGGGGTTTAAATACTACTTAACTAACTCTAAAAATAGTTTATTACAAAAAATAAGGATTCGGTTCAATGACCGTCCCTTTCCTAGGCTAAAATACAGTGAAATTAAAACTAAATCTATCTAACTATGAACTTGATCTTTGATCTTGCAGGCATCTAGCATACTTTTAAGAAGATGCGGTTGATTGACTTCTGAATTCAACTGTCCTGAAAAGACAGAGTCGGCAAGCGTAGGAGCAATCTTCTCTGTAGCATTGATAATACAATTGAGTGCACTGTGCTGACTGTGTGGCTTTACCAAGTACATCCAGTATGAGTCCCAATTCAATCTTGTCAGCCCTTGGATGGATTTTGCTCTTTCTTCTGCCTTTTTCCGCCATTCTGCTTGCAATTGATTTTCCCGTGGGAGATAACCTGGAACAGTTTCAGAAATCAAGTTAGCTTTGTGTAAATTGTCATTTACACAATCAGTGAGAGTGTTTTCCGCTGTAGATGCCTCCTCTGCTGCCCTTTCTGCCCTTCTGATTTGTGCATCCCAATTATTAAACAGTATTTCTTTATGGTTCTCGTTAATGATGGGTGCACCAGCTTTTCTGCCTTCTTCTGTCTTTTGCCATGCTAGATAATCATTTATCTTTTCATTAATCAAATCATAATCATTTCATAAATCTACGACATGATTTGTGATTTTATCGCTTTCTTGGCACAAAGAATTCCATTGCAATATTTTTTGGCAGAAAACTTCCTCTTGTTGCAGTAGTTGATTGTTCAAAGAGATGGTTTCTGAAATGAGTTCTGGAAGCTTAGGATCATCCTTATGCTATTCTTGGATAATCTGTATTTGTTTGTCTTTATCAGCCAGACTTTTTTGATGTCCTGTTTGCATTTCTTGAAGTTGTTGTTGTAACTCTTCAAGTTTTAATTGTGCTTCCTTATTGGCTTGTACCTGTTGCAATTGCTGTTGCAGAGCTTTTATCTGTTCTTCTTTTTCATCCAACAAAAGTTGTATCTCAACTGCTTTATCAATTGTTGCAGAAGCATAAGCTCCTGTTATTTGAGATAACTTAGTGAGATTATGAGTAGGCTCTATGGCAGGATCTTTCCACAAAACATCTACTTGTTCTGCTTCAGTAGCAATTGCACTTTCTATTTTTCTCTTTTTCCTCTGTCTCTTCACTACTGCTTTGTATTTTGGGCTGTAGAATACATCCAGAGGAGGAATGTCCTCTACATTAAGTACAATTTCAGAGGAGGGTGTGATTGGTATGTGCTCTGTCACTGTGACTGTGCTGCTTGTTCCTATGTTCAAAACTTTGGTTGTCTGGACAGGGGTCTGTACATTCTGTCCTTCTACATTAATCAATTGGTTGAAGGTTTCCCATTCTTTGTCTAACCTTTTCAATGGTGACCGGTCGTCATCAAGTATCATGCAAGAGGATTGCTGTTGAGAAGTAAAAATTTGCTTCGTTGAGTAAGTTTTAGATTGTGTGAATTTTAATGATTCTTCCATTTTATCTTCTCCTTTAGACTTATCGGAGTGTTCGTAATCTCTGTCAGATTTTGATTTGGATTTACCTGTGCTTGAACTGCTGTTAAGACTAACACTAGAAGTTTTCTCCTTTGCAGGCTCTATGCGTAGATTATCCAAAGGAATAGGAATTAGTCTTCTTTCTCTGTAAAGCTTGAATTCCTGAAATTCCTCTGGAGATAGCTGCGCTTGAGCTGAATTCAAAACTTCTTTGAATGAATTTCTTGCTTGGAACATATCATCAAAAAGATCCTGTTCCCCGGAAAATTCCCTTACTTTGATTGCATTGGTAAAATTCTTAACAATATCATTTGGGTCAAATAACCTTCTTGAGAATTTGAACAGCTGTAGGCATGTAACGTTGCCTATCTCGTGAAATGCATGACCAATATCCAACAGTGAAAATGTTCCACATTTTATGGGAAATTGTGGCCAAATGCCCTTTTTCTTTTCTTTTAAATCTTTTGTTATACCTCCCTGGCCACAGGTCTGATAAGCAATTTCCCGAGCTACAAGTCTATCTGGAACATATAGGGGTAACACATGGGGAGAAGAATAACTTCCAAAAACCCTAATATAGGTGAACAATTCTTCTCCAAACCATCTCGCGACGGGGAGAATATCAACCTCTGTTTCTGAGGATAACCTTGGGGCATCCTTATTATACAATGTTCTGTATAATGGCAGCATTATTCCATGACAAATTTGATAAAAATGGGGACAAAATTAGACTCCCATAGTTCTTTATGGTACACATGAATGGGCAAAGGGTCGTGGATAGTCCATTTCCAGCCCATCACAGGGAATTTAGAGACATAGCAGATGGCGTCCATGACATAAGCAGATAAATAAAAAGGCGGATAAACCCGCTGGGAACATTTCTGCTTTAGACCCAAGAATGAAAATAGCAAAGGGGAGATTATCGTATAGGTATTCTAGCTCAATCTACACCGTAGAGTTAATGTACCCCCATTCAACAAAGGAAGCCATTCTAACATTTACCCATATACGACTCTTTTCCAAAAAAGCTCGTATAACATGGCAAAGAAAAGAAAACAATAAGGAGAGGTAAGTGAAACCGTGTTGTACATACCTTGTTTGTTCTTCTTCAATGGTTCACTTTTCTTGGTCCACTCCTTTGTGCATTCTGCCAAATTTGAGTTTTCTTTGGCAAACTCTTCCATAAATTGCCTGTTTAAAGTTGCCTGAGGTTCTGGCAGCTTATACATTAATCTCAGATCTTCTATGGTGAATGACCCAATTAGCTCTTCCGATGGAGTTCTGAATTGTCTGTCTGAAATATCTGTGCTATCCAGCACCCATCTCACCATGTCTGTATATGGGAGAATCCTTGGCCTTGCTGCTATTCTATGTATAAATGAGCAAGCCAAGTCTCTAAGGGTTGCTTCAGACGTATCCTTTGAACCTGCTGTAGCTGCAACTTTTATCACCACAAGGTTTTCATCTTCTAACAGTTTATACATTCCCTCCCAAGTGGATATACCGGCGTCATTGTTACAGGCGGTGTCTGCGTATAGCGAAGCCATTTCTTTGTTCTCAGAACTTGAGCTCTTCTCCTTCTTACCCATAGTGTTTAGCGGAAGCTTTGTATAGTGGTCTGCTCCTTCGTGCCTGCGTTTTACGAATAAATGAGAGTAATGATATAATAAAGGTGATGAGACTGTTTTGAATGTGAAAGCGGATGAAATATAATATTTAAATTGTGAAACGACTTTCAATCTAAACACAATCTCTTTTCACATTAATAATCAATCCAATCATTTAATATAATCATTAAAACGCATAACGGATTTGACATATGGGAAGATTGCCTTGGGATAGCGCACCTACATGAATCTGCGACATTGCGATCTGCGATTTGCTGCGCAATATCACAATATCACAATGTCGCAATATCGCAAAATGAAGTCATCGCAGTCATAAAAATAGCGCAAAAGTGGAAATTGTGCAAATAGCGCATATCGCAATATCGCAATAGCGCAAAATCGCAAAAGCGTAGAATCGCAAAAGCGCAGAATTGATAAGAGCGCAAAAGATATTTATTAATCATTTCTGTTTTCTGCGCTATGCGATCTGCGATCAATGCGTTTTATATACTATTTTGTTATGGATGCGATATCTTGTTTCAAGAGCAATTTTATTATAATCTATCATAAACTTAAGTGTTTCTAAATATTCTTGCTAAGGGATTTCTATAAGTTTATGATAGAAAGTTTTATTTTAAAGGCAAACAAATCCTAATTGATTTTTTTGGATTTTTAACTAAGGGTCCTCATTTATTTAGTATTATTACTAATAATAAATAAAAGGGGGGTTGTTGCTGGTCACAACAATTGGCGATTCACTGAAAGAAACAGTTATCTCTGAAAAAATAAAATGAACATTCTATCTTTAGTAAGTAAAGGTTTTTAAAGATAATGAAAACTATCTTAGGATAATTCAAACAAAATGTTGCTATGAAAAAAAAAAAAAAAAATCATTTCATAATTTATGTCTAATTTCTTAAGAAATAAAAACATTTTGGGTTATATCAAGCTTTGATTGGTGTTAATAATGAAGTAAATGGATCTCTCCAAGTTTTGGTTTTATAATATACTCTATTGCCATAGGTATTGCCTCTGCTGCCAGCAAACGTTCATAGTCTCGACAGGGTTAACTTTAAACCATTAACCATTCATTGTCCCATCCAACTAAAATTATGACTTTTTAAAAGATAAATTCATAAGACCTATTATCTCATGTTTTTGTCTTTTATTTATTTTTATTCTTAAGAGCCATTGTTCTGGTTTGGCAGCCAGTTAATAACAATGCCATTCGCTAGTTATAATTAAACTGAACAAGCTGGCTCATGATGAGACCCCTTGTCTTATATTTATAAGCCATTACCCTGTTTTGGTATGCAGTATTGGTAATGTCAGTTTTTATTACTCCTTATGAACATGGTAAGTCGGCTCGTAATGAGACCTATTATCTCTTAAAATTTTCGTATAATTTCTTAGAATTTACATTCTAAAAAATCACAACTTAAATGGATGGGGTGAAATAGTTTTATCCTTAAAAATCAATGGATGACAATTTTCAGAGTTTTTTGAGTTCCAAAACTTTTGAAAAATCTTTACTTTTACAGATAACCTTTCTCTGCTTGATAAACTTATGATGATTTACATTTTCCTCAAGTTTTCAAAAGATCATGTAAATGATTGAAATAATTTTTTTCAAAGTTTAACATCTTATTTTAAACTATTCAAAAACTGTAATCATTACTTTTTTAAAAATTCTTATTTACACAAAATAAATATTTATAATATTTTACCGAAGAAATTTTCCCAAATAGTAAACAGTCAATGAGAGACTCATAAACAACCTTTATTTGCAAGAAACAAAAACAATCAAAAACTTTTGCAGAAAGAAATATGTACAGTTTAAGAAGGGGTTACCTCCTTATGAAAAGAATTTCTTCAAGATAAGCCCATTTACAGGAAGAGACTCTCTCTTACCTGTTAAATCTTGGAGAATGAATGTATTTGAGCTTATCTTCTCAACGATCTGAAATGGTCCAAGCCACATTTTCTGAAATTTGGTATGTTTACCTTTTTCTTCGTGTGCTTTATCCCATTTCAAAACAAGATCACCAATTCACAAAATTTTTGAGCCGGTAGAACTTGCATCAAAAGAAGATTTTACAAGTTGTTGATGTTTTTCATGAGTAATTTTTGCTTTATCCCTATCTTCTTCTAGTTTAAGGATTTGATCATATCTCAATTGAATGGATGAAGAAGGATTTTCTTCAATAAATTGCACTAGGGCTAGTGATGGAAGAGTTAAATTTGATGGTATCACAACTTCTTTTCCATAAACCAAATTGAAAGGTGAAGTCCCTATTGAAGATTTTTCAGTGATACGATCAGCCCATAATGCAAAGATTAAAGTTTTGTGCCAATTCTTTTTATTTTGATCAACGGTCCTTTTAATGATTTTGATAAGGTTTTTGTTAGTGGATTCAGCCAAACCATTACCTTGTGGATAATAATTTGCTGAATATTTTAATTTAAAACCTCTTTTGACTGCAAATTCTATTAAAATATTTCCAGAGAAGTAAGATGCATTATCAAAGACTAGAGCGTTAGGTACACCAAACCTGGTTATGATGAATTGATCTATGAAATCAATAATTGCATCATAATTGGCTACCTTCAACGGGATTGCCTCTACCCATTTTGTAAAGTAATCAGTTGCAGTAAGGATGTACTTGTGTTGTTTGGAATAATGAGGTACTATCTCACCAATAATGTCAAGCCCCCATTGTTCGAATGGTTGCTCAATAGTCACTGGTTGCAAAGGAAAAGCTGGTTTCCTTTGTCTTCCACTTGCAGTTTGACAAATTCTGCACTTCCTTACGTAATCATGCATATCTTTAAAAAGGGTAGGCCAGTAATAACCAACACGAATTATTTTGTGAGCTGTGGTATCACCTCCAAAATGACCTCCTGCTGGTCCATCATGCAACTCCTGCAAAACCTTTTCAGCTTCAGTTTTTTCAAGACATCTTAATAAAATTGAATCATAATTTTTCCTAAATAACACATTATCAATGATCTCATATTTAATAGCCTTTAACCTTAAAGCGCGTTTACTCTTATAGCTGAGATTAGAAGGAGCATACCCATTTTTCAAGTAATAGATAAGATCAGCATACTGAGATTCGGAATTTGTAACATTTATCTGACTTACTTGAATATCTTGATTTGAATCTTGATTTTCTGGTATGTTATGAGCTCCTGCCAATAATCTGCAAAAACCTTGTCCTCTAACAATCTTAGCCGGTTTAATATCAATATCATATTCTTGCAAGGTTGTTACCCAGTTAGCTCTCTTTTCTCCTACTTCTTTTTGAATTAATAATTGCCTCACTGCAGAGAATGGGACAATGATTTTTGTATGTGTCTTCAAGAGAAAAGGTCTGAAATGTTTGATTGATTTAAACACAGCAAAGGCTTGTTTTTCAACATCGAAATAATTAAGCTCAGCTCCTTGCAGATTTGAGCTAAAGAAAGAAATTGGTGCTTCGATTTCTTGATCATTGAGTTGTGTTAAAACGGCTGCATAGGATGTTTCAGTGGCCAGAGTATACAAAGTAAAATCTTTAGAAAAATCCAGGGTATTCAATGCTGGTGCATTAATGATCGCTTGTTTGATTGCCTCAAAAGCTTCTTTCTCTTTATGCGCCCATTTGAATATTGAATTCTTCTTGATCATATTTTGCATAGGTAAAACAATAAAAGAAAAATCAGGAATAAATCTTTTAACAAAATTGATCTGTCCAAGAAATGATTGCATGGAATTTTTGTTATGTGGTAAAGAAATATCAGAAATTTCTTTCACTCTATCTGGATCAATATATATACCATCTTTTGACACAACAAATCCTAAGAGTTTTCCTTCATCTAAAGCAAAGAAAGATTTCTTCGGATTTAAGGAAATACCAAACCTTCTACATCTTTCAAATATTTGTTTTAAATCATGTAGATGATTGGATCTCTTTTTTGAAAATACTGTTATGTCATCAAGATAAACAACAACTAATTTATTGATCAGACCTTTAAATGCTATGTCCATGGCTCTTTGAAAAGTTGCTCCTGCATTTATTAGACCAAAAGGCATTTTCTGATAAGCATAAGTTCCCCATTTTGTTCTGAAAGTTGTTTTCAATCTGTCATCTGGATGAACTAAAACTTGATTATAGCCTGAAAATCCATTGAGAAAGGACATAAGTTCAGAACCAGCTACCTTTTGAAGTATCTGTTCCATGGTTGGCAATGGGAAATTGTCTTTTAAACATGCCTTGTTTAAATTTCTGAAATCAATACAGATTCTTATATCACCATTCTTCTTCCTTACAGGTACCATATTGGAAACCCAATTAGAGTGCCTGACTGGAAAAATGATTTTGGCTTTCAAAAGTTTATTAAGTTCCGATTTGATTTGACTTTCGAGATTTGGATGGATCTTTCTCAACTTCTGTTGAACAGGTTTAATATCAGGAAGCATTGGAATTGTATGTTGAATAATCGAAGTATCATACGTTTTTAGATCATCATAATTCCAAGCAAAAACGTTTTTATACTTGTTCAGCAGTTTAATGAATGCATTCCTTTCCTCTGGTGTTAAATTGAGTCCTAAGTTAACGTTTTGAGGTTTAGAATCAGAACCAAGATTTACTAATTCAAACTTCAAAGTAGAGCTTTGAAGTTTAGCATTAGTGACTTTCTTGAATCTGTCTTTAATGTCATATAAATCCTCTAATTTAACAACAGATTTTGGAATGGGGTTTTCATTACCTTTTGAAGCAATTTTTAAATCATGATCATCTTCGTCAATAATTTGTTCATCATATGATTTCTCTGAAGTCATGAAATTTAGAATATATTGACCATGATAGAATACTCTCCAATTTGTAACATTATCTGGGACAGATGGACGAAAAATCAATTCTACAGAAAACCTATCAGGACTGCAATCTTCAGCAGGTAGGAGTTTAGATGCAACATTAGCTAACAAGTCAGCTGATGTATTTTGATTCCTAGGAATGGGAGAAATATTGAATGCTAGAAAATGAGTGGTAAGATCTTGTACTAGGTTTTGATAGTGTTTAAGATGTCCTGAAAGGCAATGAATAGTATTCCTAACTTGTTTTATGACAATTTCAGAATCACCAAAGACTTTCAAGTATTTAACATCTAACCATATAGCTTTATAAAGTCCTTGAACCAAGGCTTCATATTCTGCGGTATTGGAATCGTGTGTTGAATAACCGAAGTATCATACATTTTTAGATCATCATAATTCCAAGAAAAAACGTTTTTATACTTGTTCAGTAATTTAATGAATGCATTCCTTTTCCTCTGGTGTTAAATTGAGTCCTAAGTTAATGTTTTGAGGTTTAGAATCAGAACCAAGATTTACTAATTCAAACTTCAAAGTGGAACTTTGAAGTTTCGTATTAACAACTTTCTTGAATATGTCTCTAATGTCATATAAATCCTCTAATTTAACAACAGATTTTGGAATGGAGTTTTCATTACCTTTTGAAGCAATTTGTAAATCATGATCATCTTCGTCAATAATTTTCTCATCATATGATTTCTCTGAAGTCATGAAATTTATAATATCTTGATCATGATAGAATACTCTCCAATTTGTAACATTATCCGGGACAGATGGACGAAAAATCAATTCTACAGAAAACCTATCAGGACTGCAATCTTCAGTAGGTAAGAGTTTAGATGCAACATTAGCTAACAAGTCAGCTGATGTATTATGATTCCTAGGAATAGGAGAAATATTGAATGCTAAAAAATGAGTGGTGAGGTCTTGTACTAGGGTTTGATAGTGTTTAAGATGTCCTGAAAGGAAATGAATAGTATTCCTAACTTGTTTAATGACAATTTCGGAATCACCAAAAACTTTCAAGTATTTAACATCTAACCCTATAGATTTATAAAGTCCTTGAACCAAGGCTTCATATTCTGCGGTATTGTTAGTACACTCAAATTCTAATCTACATGACAGCATGGTTTTCTCCCCATTTGGATCAATTAGGATGCATCCAGCTCCAACTCCATCACTAGACTTCGATCCATCAAAATATAATGACCAAAATAAAGACTTATCTATTGGCTTATCTAAAATTACATCAGAAATATTTACAATTCTGGAAGAATCAGACTGTGAAAAATTTTCTATCTGAGAAACAAAAGTATTTACAGAAAAAGGTGACTGAGGGGCTTTGAAATTTCCAAGAAATGATTCAGCAGAATAACCTCCAAGAATATTGTTATTGAATGCCACAGGTTCATTAGGTTGTTCAAATTCAGTGACAGTGTGCGTCATATGTTTTTCTCGTTCAATTTTGATTTGATTTGGTTTCCCTTTGTAGGGGAGCCACATATGCGAATAATCAGTCGAGATATAACCGTTAAGTTTTGCAGACCAGTCCCTGCTCAAGATTAATCCATAGAATTCAGGAATATCAGCAATCAAAATATCAATTCTTTGGACAATCCTAGGATCAGAAGCTAATCTGATTGTGACTGAATTGATTTCTCCTACAACTTGAAATTTAGAGCGATCCAACTGAACGATATGAACTGCTGATTTCTGTGGTTCAATATTCAATTTAGCACATACAGAAGTAGGCATTATATTGGAGGAAGCTCCAGAATCAATCAAACAATTGTGCATATTTTTATTGTACATCTCATAAGTCAAAAGAAAAGGAGGAGTTTGAGAATTTGACTTTTCCCCAATGAGCACAGTATCAGTAGCATCTACCTTATCTCGTGGCTTACCAGTTCCTCTTGCTGCTTTTGCAACTACACCGCTTGGTAAAGGAGCAATTGGTGTAGCATTTAATTCTTTCAATAGCAACTTTTGATGGTGCTTCAGTTTGCTGAGTTCATGTAAGGAAATGTTGGCTTTAATCTTTTTCATGTCTTCAACAATATTGTATTCCATAGGATCTGACACTACTAAAGTTTTCGCTGTTGATGTGAGAGGATTAGAAGAAGATGGCTGATTTTGAGTAGGTAATGGAGAAGTTTTCTTTACAATGGGTTTGTCTTTGGTACTTGGAGTTGTAATTTTCTTTTTTCGGAACTGTTTGCACTGGTTCTGCTGTAGATTTACTCCTAGTACTTACAGGCATAGCTTCTTCACTATCAGAATTAGGGAGAATAAAATCCCACATTCCATTTAATTCAGCTATTTCTTCATTTTCGTCTTCTTGATCTGACACTACAGATGTATCTTCTTCTTCTTCCTCTTCTTCTGACTCTGCATTAGAGATTGCATTGGGAGGTTTAGATTCAACTTGGTTTCTTCTGAAATTTCGGAATGGTTTCTTGGTAGAAGTTTCAGCCACTTGTTTTTTAATTTCAACCATTTCATTTGACATGGTTTTAAGAACTTTATGTAAACCTTCCATGTCATATGGATCTTTGGCCTTTTTCTTTGAATCATCTCTGAAACTGACCTTCTTTGATTTCCTTTCTTCAATAGCATTTTTCTTTTCCAGAGAAGTAATACATTTTTCTACTGCAATAGCTTCTTTCATATTCTCAGCCAATGTAGGCTTTGCAGCTCTGTCCACAAAAATTGCTATGTTTGAGGGTAAGGCAGTTATATACCATTCGATTCTGACTTGCTCACTAGGTTGTGAATCTGTATGAATTTTGTTCAAAAGTTTGTTGAATCTAGCATTGAATTCTTTTATAGGTTCCTTGGGTTCTATTTTCAAATTTGAGAGATCATTGAGTAAAGTTGCAATTGATCGGTCATCTCCAAATTTGGTCAGAAAATGATCTGCAAAAATGTCCCAACTCGTTATGGATCCTGATGGTAATGAAAAATACCATGATCCTGCTACTCCCTGAAGAGTATATGGGAATAATCTAACTACAACATCTTCATGTATGACTCCATTCAAATTAATAGCCAGCATAAAATTATTGATATGGTCTTCAGCTTGAATGTTAAGATCTGGGCTAAACTTTGAAAGCCATTTTCCAGGATTGTCTGGTAAATCATGTAAAGGTGCAGCCATGTTGACTGCTCCTGGAGTAGACCATGGTCTTTGTGCCATTATTGGGGTGATTATTGGAGAAATACCAGAAACTGGTGGTATTTGAATAGAAGTGGTTGGAATGGATGATGTTAAGATTGATGAGAATTGAGGAGAAGATGCTTGTGGAGATGATGATTGAAGAGATGATGATGAAACAACTACACTTTGATGAGAAGGGATTTCGGAAACAGGTATTTGAATATTAGATGTTGAACTTACTGATTCCGATTGATTTTTTCTTGTTTTGACTCTACTAGGTAAAGGGAATTCTTTTGGAGAAATACCAAGTTTTTCACTTTGAAGCCTAGTAAGAGGTTTGGAAGAAACAAATTTTGAAGTTACACTACCTTCAGATATTTCAGATTCTTCTAAAGATAATGAGAATCCTTTCAATTTATGAATTAAATCTTGAACTTCAGGAGACTCAGGATGTTGTTTGTCTGAATGTTTTGAGATTTTGGTAGTGGGTGTCTGAATATTTTCTGCAATTTCTTCTCTTGGATTCTGAATTTCAGAAGAAATTGAAGAACTTAATGAGGGTGTTTTGCTCTCAGAATGGCTTGTGGATAAATATTTACTGGCCATTCATAGCTCGGCCCTCCTTCTAGCGCCAAAAATGTTGAAGCCTAGAAAATCTCTGCTTCAAACATCGAGGAAAACCACCCGGTCGGGACCTTAAGACAACTCCTTTTCCGTTTGGTGTGGTGGCTCCGACTGGATTTAAAGGACCAGTTTCCTTGTAACTAAATGGATTGGATTGGATTGGTGGAAATGGGACTAAACTAACTGAAATAAAACTATCTAATTTAAGCTAAATACTGATAAGGAAACTCTAATACTAACCCGGGTAGCTATATGTGAATACAACTTAAGATTGTTTCAATTCAACAATAACCATGAAAATGTATTATTAATTAAATTGAAATATGCAGAAACAAATAAAGATGACTCTGTTTAAGAAATTAAATAGAGTTATATAAACATATTGCATTCATCATTGTATACCATTTACATGTAACTATGAAAAATAACGTTTCAATTATACTCAGAAATGATATATAAAAGGAAGCGTTGTGAAAACCAATATACATATAAATGATAGCAATTTTAAAATGAATATCATAAAACAAAAGAGATCAACGGTGAACAGATAGAAATACCTTGTTCATCTTGAAGAGTTTCAAATGCAATCTGATACTCTATCCAGTAACTATAATGCAAAACCAAATTCCAAGGTACAGAAATGCAACACTTCAAAAATAATTCCACTTGAAAATCACCAGATGTGATCCTTTTCAAAAAATATATAAGACATTGGAGTACAGAAATGCAATCTCCAAGTCCAAAAATATTAAGATCCAGGACCCCTCTCTAAATGCATGAGAGGGGTTTAAATACTACTTAACTAACTCTAAAAATAGTTTATTACAAAAAATAAGGATTCGGTTCAATGGACGTCCTTTTCCTAGGCTAAAATACAGTGAAATTAAAACTAAATCTATCTATCTATGAATTTGATCTTTGCTATTGCAGGCATCTAGCATATTTTTGATAAGATGCGGTTGACCGACTTTAGAATTCAGCTGTCCTGAAAAGACAGAGTCGGCAAGCGTAGGAGCAATCTTCTCTGTGGCATTGATAATACAATTGAGTGCACTGTGCTAACTGTGTGGCTTCACCAGGTACATCCAGTACGAGTCCCAATTCAATATTGTCAGCCCTTGGATGGATTTTTCTCTTTCTTCTGCCTTTTGCCTCCATTCTGCTTGCAATTGATTTGCCTGTGGGAGATAACCTAGAACAGTTTCAGAAATCAAGTTAGCTTTGTGTAAATTGTCATTTACACAATTAGTGAGAGTGTTTGCCGCTGTAGATGCCTCCTCTGCTGGCTTTTCTGCCCTTCTGATTTGTGCATCCCAATTATTAAAAAATATTTCTTTATGGTTCTCGTTAATGATGGGTGCACCAGCTTTTCTGCCTTCTTCTGTCTTTTGCCATGCTAGATAATCATTGATCTTTTCATTAATCAAATCGTAATCATTTCGTAAATCTATGACATGATTTGTGATTTTATCGCTTTCTTGGCACAAAGAATTCCATTGCAATATTTTTTGGCAGAAAACTTCCTCTTGTTGCAGTAGTTGATTTTTCAAAGAGATGGTTTCTGAAATGAATTCTGGAAGCTTAGGATCATCCTTATGTCGTTCTTGGATTTCTTGAAGTTGTTGTTGTAACTCTTGAAGTTTTAATTGTGCTTCCTTATTGGCCTGTACCTGTTGCAATTGTTGTTGCAGAGCCGTTATCTGTTCTTCTTTTTCATCCAACAAAAGTTGTATCTCAACTACTTTATCAATTGTTGCAGAAGCATAAGCTCCTGTTATTTGAGATAACTTAGTGAGATTATGAGTAGGCTCTGTGGCAGGATCTTTCCACAAAAAGTCTACTTGTTCTGGTTCAGTAGCAATTGCACTTTCTATTTTTCTCTTTTTCCTTTGTCTCTTAACTATTGCTTTGTATTTTGGGCTATAAAATACATCCAGAGGAGGAATGTCCTCTACATTAAGTACAATTTCATAGGAGGGTGTGATTGGTATGTGCTCTGTTACTGTGGCTGTGCTGCTTGTTCCTGCGTTCAAAACTTTGGTTGTCTGAACAGGGGTCTGTACATTCTGTCCTTCTACATTAATCAGTTGATTGAAGGTTTCCCATTCTTTATCTAACTCAATGGTGACTGGCTGTTGCTGTACATTGGGTGGAGGAGGATTTGTTTGTTGAATAGGCTCTTTAGATTGTGCAGAATCTTTAATGGATTCTTCCATTTTATCTTCCTTTTCTTTAGACTTATTGGAGTGTTCAGAATCTCTGTCAGATTTTGATTTGGATTTACCTGTACTTGAACTGTCGTTAAGACTAACACTAGGAGTTTTCTCCCTTGCGGGCTCTAAGCGTAGATTATCCAAAGGAATAGGAATTAGTCTCCTTTCTCTGTACAGCTTGAATTCCTGAAAATCCTCTGGAGATAGCTGCGCTTTAGCTGAATTCAAAACCTCTTTGAATTAATTTCTTGCTTGGAACATATCATCAAAAAGATCCTCCTCCCCGACAAATTCCCTTACTTTGATTGCATTGGTAAAATTCTTAACAATATCATTTTGGTCATATAACCTTCTTGAGAATTTGAACATCTGTAGGCATGTAATGTTGCCTATCTCTTGAAATGCATGACCAATATCAAACAGTGAAAATGTTCCACATTTTACGGGAAATTGTGGCCAAATGCCCTTTTTCTTCTCTTTTAAATCTTTTGTCATACCTCCCTGGCCACAAGTCTGACAAGCAATTTCCCGAGCTACAAGTCTATCAGGAACATATAGGGGTAACACATGGGGAGAAGCATCATTTCCAGAAACCCTAATATAGGTGAACAATTCTTCTCCAAACCATCTCGCGATGGGGAGAATATCAACCTCTGTTGCTGAGGATAATCTTGGGGCATCCTTCTTATACAATGTTCTATACAATGGAAACATTATTCCATGACAAATTTGGTAAAAATGGGGGACAAACTTAGACTCCCATAGTTCTTTATGGTACACATGAATGGGAAAAGGGTCGTGGATACTCCATTTCCAGCCCATTACAGGGAATTTAGAGACATAGCAGATGGCGTCCATGACATAAGCAGACAAGTAAAAAGGCGGATAAACCCGCTGAGAAATATTTCGTTTAGACCGGTATTGAAAAATAGCAGTGGTGAGATTATCAGATAGAATTTTGGCCCAGTCTACAACTTTAGAATTAACAGCCGCATTCAACAAGGGAAGCCATTCGGGTAAGATCATATTTATGTCAGGCTTTCCAAAAAGCCTGCATAACATGGCAGCAGTAAAACAGTAAGGAGAGGTAAGAGAACCAGTGCTGTACATACCTTGTTTGTTCTTCTTCAATGGTTCACTTCTTTTGGTCCACTCCTTTGTGCATTCTGCCAAATTTGCATGTTCTTTGGAAAATTCTTCCATAAATTGTTTATTGTAAGTCGCCTGAGGTTCTGGCAACTTATACAGTAATCTCACATCTTCTATGGTGAATGACCCAATTAGCTTTTCAGACGGAGTCTTGAATTGCCTGTTTGAAATATCTGTGCTATCCAGTACCCATCTCACCATGTCTGTATATGGGAGAATCCTTGGCCTTGCTGCTATTCTATGCAGGAATGAGCAAGCCAAGTCTCTAAGGGTTGCTTCAGACGTATCCTTTGAACCTGCTGTAGTTGCAACTTTTATCACCACAGGGTTTTCATCTTCTAACAGTTTATACATTCCCTCCCAAGTGGATATACCGGCGTCCTTGTTACAGGCGGTGTCTGCGTATAGCGAAGCCATTTCTTTGTTTTCAGAACTTGAGCTCTTCTCCTTCTTACCCATAGTGTTCAGCGGAAGCTTTGTATAGTGGTCCGCTCCTTCGTGCCTGCATTTTACGAATAAATGAGAGTAATGATATAGGAAAGGTGATGAGACTGTTTTGAATGTGAAAGCGGATGAAATATAATATTTAAATTGTGAAACGACTTTCAATCTAAGCATAATCTCTTTTCACATTAATAGTCAATCCAATCATTTAATATAATCATTAAAGTGCATAACGGATTTGACATATGGGAAGATTGCCTTGGGATAGAGCGCCTACATGAATCTGCGACATTGCGATCTGCGATTTGCTGCACAATATCGCAATATCGCAATGTCGCAATATCGCAAAATGAAGTCATCGCAGTCATAAAAATAGCGCAAAAGTGGAAATTGCGTAATAGCGCAAAAGCGCATAATCGCAAAATAAAATCATCGCAAAAGCGCAAAATCGCAAAAGCGCAGAATCACAAAAAGCGCATAATCGCAAAAGTGCAGAATCACAAAAAGCGCACAATCGCAAAAGCGCAGAATTGATAAGAGCGCAAAAGATTTTTATTAATCATTTCTGTTTTCTACGCTATGCGATCTGCGATCAATGCGTTTTATATATACTATTTTGTTATGGATGCGCTATCTTGTTTCAAGAGCAATTTTATTATAATCTATCATAAACTTAAGTGTTTCTAAATATTCTTTCTAAGGGATTTTATAAGTTTATGATAGAAAGTTTTATTTGTAAAGGCAAACAAATCCTAATTGATTTTTTTTGGATTTTTAACTAAGGGTCCCCATTTATTTAGTATTATTACTAATAATAAATAAAAAGGGGGGTTGTTGCTGGTCACAACAGAATGTTAACTATCATTTCCTTCAGTTTTAGAGGAGAAATTGGGGCAAAATTGGTTTTGGTCATAACTCACTAAATTTTAGTCCAAAATGAGCTCAGTAAAAGTCATTCTAGGCTAATTGGTATTCTGGGAACTCAATGGAGTAGGTTATAGGGGCAGAAAAGGTCATCTATAGGTTTTTTTTTGTGCATTTGAATATTTTTGAAGGCTAGGGCCACCAGGTGTTGGGGTCATTGCCAGAGCATCCAGAGTCCAAATTCTGCAAACAAATAGTCATTTTTAGGATATTATGATGTTTTGAACTCATTGGAATAGGTTCCAAGAGGTTATAATGCTTTTAACATAAATTTGTCCAAACTTGAAGCTAATACAAAGGTCACATTATGAAGCTGGACCAAGGAGATATAGCCCAGGAGGGGTGAACTCCTTTATCAAAATTCTTTGTGTTACATTATGTTATGTGTATTTGTGGTGTTCTATATTTCTTTTGTTCTGTCATTTAAAATTATGCTTTCTAAGCTTATGACATACTCATAATTTCATTAAGTACATTGTTTGACAATCACATGCTCATAAACAAACCTATGAAGGATAAGTAAAACAAAGCAAAGAAAATTTTATATCTGATATGAAACTAGCATGGCATTAAATAACGTTCATTTTCAGATAAAGTTGGTATCAGAGCATAAGGTTTCTTGCGTGTTTTACTTGAAGGGTTTTAATAGTGAAAATTTATTGATACTTACAAGATTGATATTGCAGAGAGGAGAAGGGAAGTTAATGATAGCTAGTCCTAAAGTTAGGACAAGAAGGAAGAAGGCTGAGAAGGCAAAATCCTTACCCAAAGGACCACTCAAGGCAACACTTGAAGCACAAGAGGAATTAATTGCATAAAAGGCTGAGGTGATTGAAGAGATACAATATGCAGAGATTGAGCTTGAATCTACAACCAAAATGTCAGGCCATGAAGGAAATCATCAACATTCGGAAGAAGAGGGTGTTCAGAGGAAATTAAAATAAATACTAAGGATGGTGAAAGTTATGTATGAAGATTTGTGAATTGTTGTGAAGCTCTTTAATTCTTTAAATTGTGGTGGAAATTTCATTAAGTGGTGATTTTAAACCATCCTCCTTTGCAAGACTCTTTTATAAAGAGATGGTGTAGGACTTATACATCATGAAAGATATGGCAAAAATTGTATGAAGATGTAAGGGAGAGCACTTAACTTCAAGAGAAGTTGGTTTCTATTAAGAAAGATAAGAAAAAACTTCTTCAAAAGATGCATGAGATGGAGATTCAAATCCATGATTCCAAAGAAGCCCTAGCCAAGCATGGGCTCAAAGAAGAGGTAAATAATTCAAATTTTTCTTCAATTTACTCTCAAGATAAATGTGTCGGTTCATTTGAAAAACACACTAGAGGAATTGGGTCCAAATTGATGATCAAAATTGGCTATGAAGGTAAAGGATTAGGAAAACATGCACAAGGCATAGTTGAGCCAATTATGGTTGAGGAAAGGTCTAAGTATTTGGGTCTTGGTTATGGACGAATTTATGGAGAAATTTCTAAAGCCATGAAGGCACTTGAAACAGTTCCAAAATGGACTTTTGTTGAAGGTTCAAACCCTAAAACATGAAAAGTTTGCAATCAAGATGAATGCAATTGTTTCAAACCCATGTTGCATCAAGATGCTTATAAACATGTAGCTTATGGCAAGAAAAAGAGTTGTGATATCTCTAAGGACATGAACATTGTTGTTGGTATTCAAAAGAAAGATGGAACCTCTTCAAGTTCATCTCCTCAAGAAGGTGAAAAATATGGACATTCAAAGCAACATTCAAGGTATAATTCTTCCCATAATCATGTTGTTTATGATTATGTTAAGCATGAAAAATTTGCATGCATTAATGGGAGAAAAATTTGTTGTTCATATTGTGGTTTGTATAACCATCAAGTTTCAAGATGTTGGAAGCGAATTATAACATACAGGAAACAGTCAAAGCAAAGGCGACTTGAACAGAAGATGCAAAATATTTGCACTTATTATCGGAAGTGTTATCCTCCTGTATTTTACAAATTTCACTAGATGACTGTGGATGTTCTACAAGCACCTAAAGATAGCATTATTTAACCATCAGCTATCTTTAGAGGTCTCACTTCCTTCCTCATCCTAAGTTTCACTATTTTTCACTGAATTTTCCTATCTTTTATGCCTTCTCAAAGTTTCCCCTGCTGCTCTAAAGAAACTCCACTTTTTGGGCCTAATTCCCTCATTCATCCCTCCACTGGCACCCTCGTTTATCCATTTTCCCCCTCAAAAACCCCTAAACCCCCCCCATTCATCAAATTCTAAAAACCCTTAAAAAATGTAAAAAACCCTCCTTACATTGTTTAAAATTTGATTTCTACCCTATCGGATCCTCTAAAAACCTTGCTAAAACATTGTTTTTGTGTTAAAACCCCAATTTTTGTGAGATAGGCCTTAAGCCCCTTTCCGCTTAAGCCCTAGCCCCTTCACTTCGATAAGACCCTGACCTCTGCCTATTCATAAGCCCCCTCCACCATACGTATACACCTCCGCCCCTTTTATTGTTTAAACCCCCATGCCTTGTATGAAACCCCGTACCTTTCGAAAATTAAAAGAAAACCCCCCCTTTTTTTTACTTCACTCCGCCGCTTTGTTTCTCCCAGATCATCCCAATTGTTGATCCCAAATCCTGGGCCCTAATCTAATGGCCCTCATTGCATCGCCCTTTGTCCCATATCCCAACCTGACCCCATGCTACCCAACGAAAATTCCCACGTCACCACCCCCTCCCTACATTCCACTCAAATCCAGTGCTCCAATCGCAGCCCAACACCTGTACTCCACTAGCCACCCTACCAACCTGTGCCTCATCTTCGGGCTCCACCCGCACTATCGATCTCACTCCTCGATATCTAACGGTCTGAATTGCATATCGCACAGAATTTAATGCCAGGGTTTAATGGCTCCAATCTACGCGAAATGGGCATTTTAGCCTTGGACACGCGACAGTCACCCAATGGTATCGCGCAGCCCCGGGCCAAAACCACTTACCGCCCATACCCTGCGTGATAAACCACCTTCCCCTCCAGCTCCAAATTTCAAATTTCTTCACCCTCATTTGCATTTCCTCATGATCCCACCTCCGAGATCATACCCTCATACTCTCTTCTCCTTTGGAAATCGCTCCAAACCCTCAGAAACCCAAAAAATTCAGTTTAAACCACTCCCGCATGTTTTTTTTAAGTTAATGTTTGTTTTTGTGTTGCAGGTTTAATGGCAGTAAAAGCCTAGAGGGGTGTTTCCAATAAAAAAAACCTTTGCATGATGATCCAAGAGGCAAAAAAAATATTAAAAGGGCCAAATATTTACATAAAAAATTTTACCCTCGATGTATCATGATCATCGATGGGTTATAAACCATTATGCCATGAAGAAACCCTGCCTGCACACAAAGAATAGCTACAGTAAAAGAAGAAATAAAGGATAGGAAGATTAGAAGGGCTAATTACAGATCAAAAATATAAACAGAGGATTAGCCCTTTAAACAGTGTTTAAAAGATCAAAAGTCAAAGGTTTAAAGATAAAGGATAAATAAACAAAACAATCATAAAGAAGAAACATAGATAAAGGTAGTAATGCATAATATTAAAGCTAAATCAAGGTTAAAGGCCTAATACAGGAGTTTGATGATGAAAACAAAGGCATATTGCCCAAATACAGCTTCGAATAACTCAAAAAAGGAGCAATTACTTCTCCAAAGACAAATTTTCCACCTACATCATTGTTTCTTTCCATAAAATCATCAAGCAGTTATTTCTCAGTTAGAGATATTTTGAAGTAGCTCAACAATTATTAAAATGTTATTGCCAAGCCTTAAAAGTCAAATATTTCAACCAAATTAACGTAGAAGTTAAGGTGGAAGTTATTATTCAGAGTAACTCTCTTAGATAATTTTACCTTGGGCCTTGCATGATCTCAAAGGTCAAAAATCATTAAATCTGTAATAAATAACATTTAAAACACCCTATTTTAGCAGCACCTCCTCATTTTGCATATAAATATTTCATATGATCCTCATTTTAAATGTTGGTTACTTGATGGTTATTGGACTGATTTATGCTGCTGAGCTAGTTGAGGAATGCTGGACTAAACTAAAGAAAGCTCTAAGTTGCATAGAGACATTGTACCTAGAGTATTTTAACTAGTTTGATTATCAATAATACAAGCATGTTCACAAGATCTTTGAGCTATATCAATGGTGAAGTTTTCTTAAATTGTTATTGTTTCTCCTTATGTTTTCCATTATGTTCATCTTTCTCTAATAAAGAAGCAGAAGTTTTAGATTAGGATTTGATGTTTTTAGCACCCTATTTCTGTCTGTATTATTTATATTCATGTTTTCTTCTGCAAGGTTTGATTGGAAGATTCTTAATTTCCTTCTAGTTATATCTAGCCTGTTATCTTGAGAATGATTCAATAGAGTGAAACCAAGGAAATTTGTGGTGAATCCATGATTCCTTTGAGTAAGACTTGAGTTATTTCTTTTAAGACCTTTCTTTAAAGTATACTTATTAGAGTCTAAATCAGTGAGGTTTATGGTATGCCTTGTCCTCTGGACTGCCTTGAAATGTTGCTTTGAAGAATCTTTTAAGAGTTTGTCAAAAGCAGAATGGATTGTTTCTGTTTGTTCTTATACCACTCTTACTATTATCTTACGTGTTTTATTTATCTGAAAGTAGTTATTGAATTACTATAATGTTGTCTTTGAGGTTTTCTGATTAGAGTTTGTCCAAAGAGATTTATGGTTTTCCATGTCCTTTAGCTTGCTCCAAACAATTACCTTAAATGGCTTTTCTTGTCTAAGTAGAGCTAGAAGATTCTTAACTAAGTATAGATTTGATGCCTTCACCACTAATTAATGTTTCATATCACAACCTAATCTAAATAATTCATTTGATATAGTTAGCTTGCCCTATAAAAGCCCTTGCAGAGTTGATGAACAATTAAATCCTTTTATGACTCCATTTCACAATGATTTTATGTCTTCTCACAGTCTATTTGTTCAGCTGAAACATTCTCTCAATCAGTCACACCATTGATCCTTCAATCTATCAATTAATCCAACCAAAACAAATAAGTCCTTAGAACTTCATAAGTAGCCTAAAATCTTAAAACAAAGAGCACAAAGATATATCAATTAAATAACACTTTAAAAGAGATATCCCTCTCTAAATCTAGGATGGCTAGGTCCTAGGATTCCAAAGTGGTTCTGATGTGGCCCCTGGAGTGTTTGTTCTTCCCACTCTTGCAAATCACAGGGAGCCAACATAGTGGCGACCATATTGGGGAGACTACTGAGTAATAAAAATTTCAGATTCACTCAAAACTCAGAAAACCTCATTATTTTAAGATTAACCAAGCATCAGCCAAGAATGGTTCCTGATTGTTGATGGTGGACAACAACCAGTCCTATAAGACAAGTAAAAATCTTCCACCTAGTGACTCCACTAATTTTCCATTGACTCCACTGGGAAACTTACCCTATTATCAAAACATTAAACAATACCCAGTCAAGAATAATTTGTGGATTAAGTATCTCTCTTACAGTTTGGTTTGTGTCCTAAAGACTGTTATACCTGTAAAAACCTTTCTGACCTATTAGGTCCAAAATCCTAGATTCTAGAAAGATCCATACTAGATCCCATCCAGACACAAATCATCCTCCAATAGTTGACAATCCTGAAAGCATTCTTAGGAAGTTTCCTACATTTGAAAACCCAACTATTGACAGACTAATCCACAGAGCAAGTTCTATCCCTGAAAACCTTATAAACTTTCAAAATTCCCAAGTTGACTTATTTCATACAAAAATCCTATCTAGAGCTAAGTCACAAAGTGGTATAGACCAGATAAACCTTGAGCTTGTAGACTCACAAGAAAGTAGTAGTAGGGAAGCTTCTCCTTCCACTCCTCCTGATCTCCATTTTCTCCATAATTTTGGCTTCTCTCATCCTAAATCTACTCAACATCACTTAGTTGGTCCAAGTACTTTAGCTACACCCATACATACACCCACTGTTCAAGCCACTCCACTTCATCACCTTCCTCCACTGCTTCCAAAAGTTCATATCATGGCAACATGGTATGCTCCCTTAGTCCTTCCTTTACCTCTAGTTGTTTTGCCACTGGACTATCAGTCCAAGATTCCATTATATGAGGCTATTGGTTCTACTACAGCTCAACAACACATGGAAAAAATGAATGAATACTTTGATAGACAAGAAATAGATGATGAAATTGTTAAAATTAGAATGTTTGCTCAAATTTTAGGGGGAGAAGCAATAAAATGGTTCAAAGGCTTAACCCCCAATAGTATCAATGACCTGCCTACTTTTCATCAATTATTCCTAAGAAAATGGGAAGTCAAGAGAAATCCGCTTCAAATCCTGTTAGAATACAATGACCTTAAAAGAAATGTTGGAGAGAGTGTCCAAGATTATTGCACTAGATTCAATGGTGTTTATAATGCAATCCCTCCACAAATGAAACCCCCACAAGGCTTAGCCTTATTGAAGTTTCCTTAAGGATTTGACCTAGAAATGTGTTATCAATTAAGGGAGAGAGGACCCCTCACATTAGAAGATATGAAAAAAGGGGCAGTAAGTGTAGAAGCTAACCTAAATGCTAGAAGGGCTAGATTGAAAGCAAAGAAAAAGGTTACGTACAAAGATGAAGCTCGACCCTCCACATCAGATTCGAAAATTGATAGTTTGGTTAGAACCATGGAAAGGATGATGGAGAGAATAAAAATGAATTAGAGAGATTATCCTAAAGAAAACCAAACAACTCCTTAAAACAAAAATCAAAATCGGAATCAAAACTTTAGAAGGAATCCCCCTCAAATAAGACAAAGAGGCCCTGATCAGCAGGTCATACCTCCTTTCCAACAAAACTATGCTGATGAAGATGAGGGAGTGATTGAAGAAACAGAGGTAGATCACATAAAATTATTGGGAGTAAACAATGAGGATATTGTTTTCCTCACTGAAGAAGAACAAGGCATATATACACCCTATGATGAGGAAAGCCCATAATCTGAAGATTACAAAAAAGGATTTGAAAATGCTATAATGGAAGTACAAAAAAAATATGACCTTAGGAGTAAAAAAAGTCAAGAAACTCCCAAAAAGAAAACCTCTGAAATTTCTATTAGGAACAATCCTAAAAACATTCCTAATAAAACAACAGAAAACAACAAAACAATGGCTGAAAGTTCTGATAAAAACAAAGGAAAAAACACCCAAAATTATGACAAACATAGTGGTGACCAAAGTAGCACTAGCGACTCAGCTAATGCTCGTAGTAAAACTATTTTAACTATTGTCCATAATAAAAACCAGCAAGTTGATTTTGCTGAGAAAACAGTGAATAGGAAAGCTGATCTAAACATGTTAAAAAATTAGATATCTTTCAGCATAGAGAGTGAAATTGCAAAAATCAAGATCCCTGTTCCTCTTACTAAATTAGTCAGCCAAGATGTATATAAAACCCAACTTTTGAGAGCTTTAAACATAGGAGAACAAACTGATTCTGTTAATGTGACTGATGACAAGCCTGAGCTTCTATTTGGACCAGAAGTAGAAGGAAAATTTCAAGAGGGTGGTGTTCCTATTTTCTATGTCAATCTAAACATCCATGATAAGATTTTTCACAATTCCATGCTTTATTCAGGAGCCTCCCACAACCTTATGCCTAAAGTAGTGATGGAGAGACTAGGCCTTGATATAACTAGACCTTATAAGGCTTTATACTCCTTTGATTCAAGTAGAGTTAAATGTATAGGCCTAATCAAAGATCTATGTGTAAACTTAGCACAAATACTAGCCAAGAGCTTAGTGATGGACATTGTAGTGGCTGATATACCTCCTAAATATGGCATGCTCCTTTCAAGGTCATGGGGTGCTAAACTCCAAGGTACCCTAAAGATGGATATGACTTATGAAACCATCCCTGTCTTTAGTGAACCAAGAAGACTATATAGGTAAACAGACATGAAATACATGGTTAGTAGTCAAGAAAAACTAGACAACTCCCCACTTTATTCTATTCACACAGACCTTGACTCATTCATTCTTTACAATGATGAAAATCTTAATGAGCAAGAAGAAGTAGATGGCCAACAAAAAATAGGAAAAGAGGGAAAAAAGGAGAAAAAGCCAAAACAATTTTCTAATTTAAAAAATTACAGCAAACACCAGGAAGATCCTAGGCAACAAACCAGTCACCAACATAATTCTGACCATGAGAAACAAATAGAAAATACTCAACACAGCGGAAACCCTGAGGAAAAAAACAAAAATAAACATAGTGCAGATACTAGAGAACAACATTGTGGAAACTATTACAAATAGAAAAAAGAAGTCAGAAATGAATTTAATAACAAATCTGAACATGAACCTCTTTGGATTATGATTTTTGATGGGTCTTGTAGCAAAAATGGTTTAGGAGCAGGATTATGGGTACATAACACAAAAAATAATCATGCTAAGGGCCATTCATACAAACTAAACTTTCAATGCACAAATAACATAGCTGAATATGAGGCTCTCCTCTTAGGACTACAATTATTGAGAAAACTAGGAGCCAAGAGGATAATTGTTCATGGAAACTCAGAACTGATTGTTAAACAAGTAAATGGAGAATATAATACCAAGCACCCAAGATTACAAGCATATAGAGATGATGTTGTTGACCTTTTGAAAACATTTACAGAATATGAGCTTAACTTTGTCCCCAGGAACCAAAACATTCTTTCCAATGGTTTGGCATTTGCTGCTATTACATGTCAAAAGCCTTATGAGAGACAACAATACACAGTCCAAGTTAAATATAGACCAACAGTCCCTGATAATATCAAATATTGGCAAGTATTTGAAGTAGATAAACATATAGAGGATTTCCTGCAGTCCATAAATGGGTTTGAAATGACCAATTCAAACTCAGCGTATGAAGAAGACTGTCCTACTGAGGAAAAATCTTATGAAAAAGAAACTCCTAACATTGTTGATATAAACATTGTTAATATAAATTTGTTAGCTAAAGAACACCCATAGAAAACAAAATTGAGCACTGATTTAAAACAAGAAGATTTTGAAGTGCTGCAACCTCACACTGATAACTTGCCAAAGGGATTGGTTCCTCTAGAAGAATTGTTTGACTTTAATGATGTTGCTAAAAAGCCAAAAATGAAACCCACTAAAACTGAAGTAGAAGAGTGCAATATAGGCAGTAAAGAAAAACCCAAAATGATTAAATTATCCAAAACACTGCTAGCTCATATAAAACTGAGATATCTTGAGCTTTTTAAAGAATTTTGTGATGTTTTTTATTGGAGTTATGAGGACTTAAAATCATATGATACAGAGATAATCTAGCATAAGATACCCCTCAAAGAAAACCAGAAACCTTTTAGACAAAAATTGCACAGAATAAACCCTATGCAATTACCCCTGGTTGAGAAAGAAATTAAGAAAATGTATGATGTTGGAATCATAGTCCCAGTGAGATACTCAAAGTGGGTGTCTAATCTTCTATATGTGAGGAAGATGATAGGAGAGATAAGGCTTTGTATATACTTTAGAAACTTAAACAAAACCTCTTTAAAGGAAAAGTACCCCTTGCCCAAAATGGATCATATCTTGCAAAGGGTAGTAGGTTCTAAAATAATTTCTTTGGTAGATGGCTTTTTAGGATACAACCAAGTGTTGGTATATCTTGATGATCAACTTAAAACAGATTTCACTACACCTTGGGGCACTTTCATGTATGTGAAAATTCATTTTGGCTTAATGAATGTTGGTGCCACATTCCAAAGAGCCATGGATATTGATTTTTTGGAAGAAATAGGCTTCTTAATTGTGATATATTTAGATGACATCGCTGTCTATTCCAAAACAAATGAAGAACACCTTACTCACTTAAGAAAAGTATTTGAGAAATGCAGAAAATATGACATGTCCTTAAACCCCAAGAAAAAATTGTTTGGCCTCCAAGAAGGTAAACTTATTGGCCATATTATATCTAAAGAGGGAATAAAAATAGACCCCAAAAGGATTGAAGGCATATTTAAAATCAGCCATCCTAGAAACATCAAAGAACTGCAATCTTTCATTGGAATGATTAATTTCTTAAGAAGGTTCATACCAAACCTAGCTAAACTCCTTAGAAACATAAAAAACATGCTAAAAAGGGAAACAAGAGTCAAATGGACCATTGAAGCAAAAAAATCCTTTGAACTAGTTAACCAAGCACTCACACAAACACTAGTTCTCATTAGCCCCGATTTCAAAAAAGATTTCTTCATTTTCTCCTTTGCATCAGAACATACAGTTGCTACTGTCCTACTACAAAAAAACATAAAAGGGCAAGAGCACCCCATTGCATTTTTTAACAAGGCTTTAAGAGATGCTCCTCTTAAATACAACATAATGGAAAAATAGGTTTTTGCCTTAATTAAGGCCTTGAAGGATTTTAGAGTTTACATTTTACGCTCACACATCATTGCATTTGTCCCACACACAGTTTTCAAAGAAATTTTAACACAAGATCCTGATGACAAAAGAGGAAAGCAGATTGTTGTTATATTAGAGTATGAATTGGAAATTAGGCCTACCAAACTAATAAAAGTACAAGGACTTGCAAAACTTATGGCTGAATCAAACCTCAAAGCCTTAGATATGAATATGGTTGATGTTTTAGAAGAACAAGAAGAATGCACAACCCCTCTTGCTGAAGAAGTATTGCTGAATTCCCCTTGGTATGATGATATTTTTTATGTGCTCTTCTATCTCAATATTCCTCCTAGATTATCAAAGACGAAGGTAAGATTTTTAAAGTTAAAAGCTGTGAATTACTGCATTATAGATAAATGGTTATATTGGAAGAATGCTAGTGGTTTATTGCTTAAATTTTTGCCTAAGAATGATGTAGAGAAGATCAAGCATGATTTTTATGAAGGGGAATGTGGAGGCCACCTCTATTGGAAAACAACTGTTAATAAAATCCTTAGAGCTAGTTACTATTGGCCCACCATCTTCCAAGATATCCATAAATTGGTAATTTCCTGCCACCAATGTCAAATATTTGAAGGCAAAAGAAAACTCTTACCCTTACTTTTGCACCTTATCTCCGTTGAAGCTCCTTTTAACCAATGGGGCCTAGACTTCATTGGAGAAATACATCCTTCTTCATCTTCCCAACATAAATGGATCCTCACATCTACTTATTACTTTACAAAATGGATAGAGTCCATCCCCTCTAGAACTGCCACTGATCTAGTCATCATTAAATTCATTGAAAACTATATTTTTTCTAGATTTGGGTGTCCCAGAAAGATTCTCACTGACAATGCAGGTTCCTTTAGATCCAAAAGGATGGTGGACTTTTGCCACAAATATCAGATCACATTGGGTCATTCCACAACTTATTACCCTCAAGGTAATGGGTTGGCAGAATCCTCAAACAAAAGCTTAATAAACATCATCAAGAAGTTGCTGGAGGGAAATCAAAAGTCATGGAACAACAAGCTAATACATGCATTATGGGATGACAGGTTAACATGCAAGAAATCCATTGGAATGTCTCCCTATCAGCTAGTTTATGGAGCAGATGCAATTTTTCCAACAAGCTTAGGAGTGCCAGTCATGAAGCTGATCTAGGAACTACAGTCTAAATAAATTGAAATGATAAGAAGGATAAATCAGACCATACAATTGCAAAAAACAAGAGAGGAAGTCTATAACAAAACACAACAAGTACAAGAAAACATCAAGAAGCTATTTGATAAAAGGACAAAAGCAAATGATTTCAAAATTGGTGAGAAAGTGCTCAAATGGGACTCAGGAAGAGAAGACAAGGGAAAGCATGGTAAGTTTTAAAACCTATGGAAAGGTCCCTATATTATCCATTTTGCTAGAGGCAACAATGTATTTTTCTTATAGGAAATGGATGGAACCGAACTTTTTGGAGGTCCTGTCAATGGCAGGATGCTCAAACATTATTTCCATTAGTAATGCCAAGTTTAAAGCTTTATCCATTGTATATAACATTTTTTAAAGAAATATCAAAGAAAAAATAAATACAACCAAAGAAAAACAAAGAAAAGAGGGCGGAAAAAGAAAGGTACAACCCCATACCAAAAAAAAGAGTAGGTTCTGAAAGTGTGCAAGTCCAAATGCCATTGCTTGAGGAGAGAAGCCTTATTCAGTCATACAGCTTAACCATGACTGAGTAAAATTTAAATTTCTGCTAAAATGTTAGTGAATGAAGATATGAAAAACTGTCTAAACTTGGCTTATCAGTAGACTGGATTGGATTAGAAGAAAAAATTGGCTCCAAAGCTCAAAATATGAACCAAGAAAGAAGAGAGGGATAAAAACCAAATTCTAAAATTCAGCCCTGAAATTTTTTTGTTAAAATTTCTGCAAAATAAATTCTATATGCATATTTGTACAAAGTATCACTGCTCATAACAAATCAGACTATCCAATCCTGATTTGGTTATGTTTTCAATTTTCTATTTTAGATTAGAGAATAAGAATCTGTCATACAGCTTAATCTTGAAAGATAGTTAGATCAGGTAGAGAAATAAAATATTTCATCAACTTAATCTGAACTCTTGGTTGATATAAGTGTAGAATTTGTTTAGATTCCTGTTTTTTCAAAAGAAATGATGTCAAGGGTTGGTGTAATATTCCTTTTCAGGAATTTTTGCAATATATCCAATGAGGATGCTGTTGAGCCTCAAATTTGTACTTTCCTTCACCTCATTTTACCTCATTTTCCCTTGTCCTTTTCTATTTTAAACCCAATTGATCAATAAAAATAGTTAAAATTACTTATAGAATGGTTTACATGACTGACTTGTTGAATTTTGTGATTGTTGCCATTGTTAAGCATTTTGACCGGAACTAGCTGCAGAATGCAGACATTCCGTAGCTAACCGGCGATTCTGCAGCTACCTTCATGTTTGAGTATGTTCCGTGGGTTTCGAGGAAAAACGCATATGGGCATGATCCACGTCGTGCCTACATGGTGTGTTGCTCGTCATGGAAGAGGAAATGAATTCTGGGTACGGTTATGCACGTGGGAACACATTTGTGAAGGAAGACTCCTACTAGGACTGTCTCAGTCCAGGTGTCTTTTTTCTTTCACGCAGCCACCTCAAGTACTCCTAGAATGATTTGGATAAGGAAAGACATCATTCCTAAATTATTGTAATTATTGTTACTTGCATTTACTTTATAAACTCTTGAGTAGGCCGAGAGCTTAGTTAGAAATTTTGTATTAGATTTGCTGCTAGATTTTGTGAAAACTCTGTGTTACGTCTTTGAAGACATAGAGCATTATATTCAAACTATTGCATCGTTAATGGAGCAGACAAAATTATCTTGAAGGCGTGATTTAATTTGGATTTGAATGCCGTCAAGTGGTAGAGAGCCCCTGCCCCTTGAACGGATTTCTTTTGCGTAAACTAGATAAGTTTTTCCTAGCTGTCTTTACGTTTTGCATATTGAATTAGTAGTTGTTTTGTTTTATATACTGTAGTCGTACTCATTCTAGTTCTTCCATAAGAAGACACTCTTCCAATGTACTCAAATGATGAATGTTTAAATGACTATGGTATCGTAGATAGGAGTTAAATTTGTATTTGTTTTTAACTAGCTACCGTAGTCATATCTGCCTACGCTCTTCCACAAGAAGACACTTTTGCCAATAAATTAAAATGATGAATGTTTAATGACTATGGTACTGTAGGATAGGAGTTGTATTTGTTTTTAACTAGATATTGTAGTTATATTCATTCCAGTTCTTTCACAAGAAGACATTCTTCCAACAAATCATAACAATGAATGATGAATAACTATAGTATCATAGGAATTAGTTGTAGTTTTTAGTCTTCACTATCATAGTTGCACTTGTCCTAATCACTCTTCCACAAGAAGAAATTCTTCCAAGACATCCTTAATAAGTTCAAGATATGACTGTGATGTGACAACTTAGTTTCATTTGCTTTCAGTTCATTTGCTTTCAATTGCATACAAGGCCACAGTCAAAATTGTTCTACCTCTTCCACACGAAGGAACTCTTCCAAAATATCACTCATGATGAACAAACCGATTGTGTAACTTCAGAGAATAATGCATGTTAGTTAGAATGCTCCGGAGTTTCATTTTTTATTTAATTCATGTCCAGCTACTTCGTTTCAAAGTTTGATGATGGCTTATCGTTTAACATTGTTCTAGTTTAGAAGCATCTTAAGCTCATGTTTAAATCAATTCATTGCACTTATATCTCCTAGTCACATTGTCACCCTTTGCACAGTAAATCACTTTAGTTGATAGGACTCATAAGACAGCCCTCATTATCTACAAATATCTTTTTGTTCTGAAAAAAACCACCAGTGATCCATAACCTTAGGAACAGAAGATAACATCATTCCAAGGTCTGAAATATATCTGCAAATTCCTCACCATAAACAGAGCTCTTCCTCAACAGAACTACGTTGAAAAGAAACCAATAACTCTTTGAGTATAGGCTCTGTGACATTCAATTGAAATTGCAGAATAGAACTAGGAATTAGTCATGGAATAGATGAGCTTAGAATAGAATGTTACATCATGATTAGTGTCTAACTGACCAGTTAGAAAACTTGCATATTTAGTGATCATTTCTCAAAGTCTAGTTTGTGTCATTTGTTTAAAAAGTCATCATCAAGCTCTTGTTTCTATTCAGTCATAGTTCAGATGTTGCTTAAGTATTTTTGATTACATTTGCCATTCCATACATTAGGCTCAACTGTGTTTTTAACCACCAATTTCTTTTCATTAGTTTCCTAGGCACTTTCATTGTAAACACAAAACTTCAAAAGACCAAAAACATCATAAATCAACATAAAAGATCAAAACATCACAAAACATTACACACAACGCACTAGGAAACAAGCACCTAGGTACATACAGTACACTTCACTTCAGCAGTTTACAAATCCTGGTTGACAATTAAATGAGCTCAGTTTAGGAGACTAGATTGAGACCAAACATTTTGGCGCCGTTGCCAGGGAAGTGAAAACTAGGTAATCTTTGTTTCTTAGCATCCAAAAACAATTTTATGCGTAGGGAGAGAGATTCAAGGGGAAGATTTATAAGCAGTAGAGTCAGAAGTTTGATTTCTAGAACACCACTTGTTTCATCTAGATCCAGAGCTAGTACACCTTCAACTCAAACCCATCTTCCATCCTTTACTGATCCTGGACTTCTAGAAGACCTGAAATCAGATATCCCATTAGAGAAACCTTCCACTTCATCCATTGAACTTACCATAGAAGAAGATCTAAAAACTCCTGTTAGGGACACAAACCTTTCCACTTCCACAAGAGATTCAACCATGGCAAAAGAAGGAGGAGGAGGAGTTTTTAATGGAGAAAACACACTGTTTGGAGGTAGAGGTAGAGGTAGAGGAGAAGGAGGTAGAGGTGCAGATGGAGGAAGAGGTAGAATAGGAAGCTCTTTTGGGTTCTCTATAATTGATGAAGAAACCAATACAACCATGAAAAACATTTCACCTTCTGTCCTTCCGAACTTCTATGGACTTTAAACTGAGGATCCTGAAACTTTCTTATTCGAATTTGAAGTACCGTGTAGGACTTATGACTACCTTCAAGATGCCCAAAAATTGAAATTATTTCCTTCAACTCTGAAAGGAGCAGAATTGAAGTGGTTTATGAGCTTAAGCAGTAGTTCCATTAGGACATGGGAAGACATGAAACAAGCATTTCTAGAGAGATACTTGGATTATCATATGTCGTTAATCATAAGGAAGAAGTGTTCAAGATGTTACAAAAAGAAGATGAAAACTTAGAAGATTTGTTGGAAAGATTTAAATACAACATAAAAAGGGCAATAAAATGGAAAAAAAAACCTAGCGCAAGACACCTTAAAAGCTCTTTTGTTGAAAACCATTAGGGATGAATGGTTGGATATCCTTAATCTGATGGGAAAAGGGGATATATCACAGCTCACATTACCTGAAATATCCGAGTTATGTATCAACCTTTCAAGAGGGAAATCTAAAACTCGTCAAAGGTCCAAGAGATCCCCGCCTTGCAAGAGCAAGCAAATCGCTTTCCGGGCGTAAGTGCATCGAACAGGACACATGCTCGATGATTTTAAATCTCGACATCTTAGGGAGTCTTAAAGAACAAATAGACAACCCTCAAGATACAAACAAGCAAAAGGTCAACTTCGATGCCTTGGAAATCTTTTGTCCAAAATGAAGAAACATGCCTTGAGAGAGTGCCCTTGATGTAAAAGTTGTAGAAACCCGTGTTATTTGTGAATATTTGTTTCGGAGAAACATGAGACCAAGAATTGTCCTTCTCTTCCCGAGTCTCAAGGCCGTTTTTCAAGAAGAAACTCCGTCGAGAGGGCCATCTCTTAATTTTGTCTCTAGAAGGCCTTGGCAAGGACCTCAAACACAAGGATTTCATGATCAAATGTATAATCAACTCCCACCAAATTGGAATTCTTGGCAGCAACCTTGGCCCCAATTTCAAAATAAATCTCAAGCTTGGGCACAAGGTTCACAAAATCCCTATGGAATATACTCTCAGTACTATCAGTATCCACCATCCTATCCACCATATCCACATTTTCCTCCTCAACAAAATTTTCAACAAAATCCTCAACAAAATCCTCAAAATCCACAACATCAAAATCAACCACTCCCATTACCATTTCCTCAGAAATCCACTCAATTACCACCACCCCATACCAAACCCCAATAATAAGAACCTCGGTATCACATACATGATAGAAGGACAACAATTTCCAACTTATTTAATTACTCCTCTAGACCTTAGTGATGTTCAACTTAGGTCCGGGAAGGGATACTGAGAAGAGGAAACCTTCTCCAGGATCATACAAGAACAAGATAATTCCGAGGAAGACTCCCATGTGTTAATAAAAGTCTTCGAGAAGAAACATCCTTTCAAGGCCAAAACATTGAAAAACTGAAACAAAAAGATCCAATAAGCCCAACTCCAATATTAGACCAACCATCCACATCTACTTCTATACCTCCCTTTCCGGAAAGATTGCAAATTGACAAAGGTGTAGAAAAACAAAATAATGGTGCCTAATTATGATTTCTTGGATGAATTGAGAAATGTTTGCATTAAAATTCCATTATTGCAAGCCATCAAGGAAATCCCAATTTTAGCCAAAACAATAAAGGAGTTGAGTATGAAGACAACAAAGAAAAGAATAAGAGAAACCAAGAAAATTCAGCTGGTAGGACAAATAGCAGATATTATGATGGGTAAGACTACTATTCCAAAGTACCTTGACCCAGGAAATCCAGTTGTTAAAATTCACATCAATGGAATTGAGATCCAAAACACACTCATTGATTTAGGAGCAGCAATCAATATCATGAGTAGACAAATCATGGATAAACTGAAACTTCCTAATCTTCTTTTTACACCCACATTATTACAATTAGCAGACAGATCTGTGATCAAACCCGATGGGGTAATAGAAGACATTCCTCCAAGAAAGTCCCGTACTCGGGGAGTACCCCGTGGATTTCAACATCCCGACACCCAAGAATAATCTAGGAGGCCATCCCGTCATACTAGGAAGACCTACATTGCCAAGGCACCGATGCTAACATATTATTACAGACATTCTTCTCAAGATATGCATGGGAATACACCGACATGAAAGGGATAAGTCCCAAGACTTGTACTCATCACAATAATATAGAGGCAAATTGGTAAGCCAATCAAGATAATCCTCAAAGACGGATGAATCCAAATCTTAGGGAAATTGTCAAGGAAGAATTACAAAAATTGTTAAATGTTAACTTCATTTATCCTATTTCAGATAGTCAGTGGGTTTCCCCTTTAGTAATTGTACCTAAGAAAATGGAAAATGGAGGGTGTGTGTTGACTACCGAGAACTGAATAAAGCTACTCTTAAAGACCATTTTCCCTTACCTTTCATAGATCAAGTATTAGATACATTAGCAAGTAAAAAGTACTTTTCATTCCTGGATGGATTTAGTGGTTACAATCAAATCCAAGTAGCACTTGAAGACCAAGATAAAACCACATTTACTTTTCCTTGGGGTACCTATGCCTACCGAGTATTGCCATTTGGATTGTGCAATGCACCTGCAACATTCCAAAGGGCAGTATTAGGAATTTTTTCTGATCTGATACATGACTGTGTAGAGTTGTACATGGATGATTTTACAGTTTATGGGGATACATTTGAAGAGGCTTTAGAAAATTTGGAAAAGGTCTTAAAAAGATGTCAAGAAGCAAACCTTTCTCTTAGTCATGAAAAATGTTTTATGATGTTCACTGAAGGTATTTTTTTAGGGCACCACATTTCAGGGGATGGGATTAGAGTTGATGAAGCGAAAGTTGAAGTTATTTCTAACCTATCCATTCCAAGTTTTCAAAGAGATGTAAGAAGTTTTCTAGGATTTACGGGGTACTATCGGAGATTTATAGAAAACTTCACCAAAATAACATCTCCTCTTTTCAAATTACTCACCAAAGATTGTGAATTTAAGTGGACTTATGATTGCCAGTTAGCTTTTGAAACCCTGAAAACCAAAATTTCTGAAGCACCTATATTAAGGGGACCTAACTGGAAGTTACCTTTTCATATCTCAACAGATGCTTCCGATACAGCTCTAGGAGCAGTATTGGGACAAAAAGATTTAATTCCCTATGCTATCTATTATATCAGTAAAAATTTGACTCCTGCAGAGTTAAACTATACTGTAACTGAAAAAGAGTTTTTAGCTGTTGTTCATGCCATTAATAAATTTAGACACTATATAACAGGCTATGAAACTTTTATTCACACTGATCATTCTGCCATTAGATATTTAATGAATAAATCAATCACTAATGGTAGAGTTATAAGATGGTTGTTATTATCGCAAGAATTCAACATTACTATTCTAGATAGGCCTGGAAAACAAAACACTGTGGCTGACTTCCTGTCTAGAATTCAAAATATCAAAGATGACACTCCGGTTGAAGATCAATTTCCTGATGAATATCTTTTTGCAGTTTCTACTCAAACTCCATGGTTTGCTGATATTGCTAATTATTTAGTTTCAGGAAAGTTTCCTTCAATTATGAATGCAAGGGATAAAAGAAAAATCATTAATGATAGTGCAAGATATTCATGGGTCGCTAATGAGTTGTACAAGACAGGTTCAGATTTGATCATTAGAAGGTGTGTTCGTGAAGATGAGATGCCTGAAATTCTCAAGGCATGTCATGATGAACCTTGTGGCGGACACTTTGCAGATAAGAGGACAGCCTATAAGATCCTTAATTTAGGATATTATTGGCCATCTTTGTTTAAAGATGCAAGGGAGTATGTAAAAAGGTGTGACAGTTGCAAAAGGGTAGGGAAACCTTCTCCTTCAGGTGAGATGCCATTACAACCTCAGGTACACATTGAACCTTTTGAAAAATGGGCTTTGGATTTTGTAGGACCTATTAGTCCTCCATCAAGACAAAAGAAATACATATTAGTTTGCACCGATTATGTTACTAAGTGGGTAGAAGCTAAACCATTACTTGTTGCTAATGAATCATCTGTAGTTACTTTTCTTTTTGAGGATATTTTTACTCGTTTTGGTGTCCCAAGGGAAATTGTTACATATCAAGGAGCTCAATTTACATCAAGGCTAGTGGAGCAAATGATGGAGAAGTACAAAATCAGACATAGAACATCTACTCCTTATCATCCACAAGCAAATGGTCAAGTGGAATCTACTAATAAGGTCATTGAAGGAATCCTAACAAAGATTGTTCATCTACATAGAAGAGATTGGGTAGATAGGCTTCCTGAAGCCTTGTGGACCTATAGAACTACATGGAGAAACACAACAGGCCATCCTCCTTATGAGCTTGTTTATGGAAAGCAAGTTTTGTTTCCTATAGAGTTCCAAATCCAAACATTCAAGATGGCATTTCAGCTAGGACTTGATCTAACGGAGGCACAAAAGCATAGACTGGAGCAAATTAATGAATTGGATGAGATCAGACAAGATGCAGTTTAGAAAACAAGTCTAGTCCAACAACAAAGGGCTAGATGGCATGACAAGTACATCAAAGAGAAGAAATTTAAAGAGGGTGATTGGGCTCTCTTGTTTGATTCAAAATTCAAGGATTTTCAAGAGAAATTTCAGACACATTGGCTTGGGCCATATGAAATTGTTCGAATTTTTGATAATGGGGCAGTAAAAATCAGAACTATAGATGAAGAGGAGGTCACTTTTCTTGTGAATGGCCATAGACTGAAGCTATACCACAAGCCACTTTCAAGAGAAGAGTTTGTCAAGAAGTTCCAAGGAGACAATGATGTGAAGTTAATGAAGAAGAGTCTCTCTTCTTCATCAACTTGATTAAATTTTCTGAAGCATTTCTCTTTTGAAAAAAAAAAATAAAATAAAAAATAAAATAAAAAAATAAAGGTATAAACATGAAAACCAATCACTGATTGGCATGTTTATACAGAAAAGATAGGGTGAAAATCAGAGTCTCTCTGACACTCTAAATTTTCCCATTTTTTGTTTCTAAGCAGCTGTTATAAAAATCATAAGTTCAGTGCCATAGTACTTATGATTCATTTCATCTCACTCCATTCACTATCCATCCATACTTCATCTCATCCATCATTCACATTTCACTCCATTCCATTCCATTCATTTCACTCCATCTTCCATTCACTTCATTCTCATGTCAAAACATAGAATTTGATATCTTGCTGCAAATGAATAAAAATATGCCATGAATTGCAGTACAGCCCTTATGTTCCTTCATTCCATGAACTGAATCCATTCTTATTCCATTATCCACTTCATAATCCATCATCCATTTCATCCATTTTCATAAACATTTCACCCATCTTCCAGAAACATTTCATTTTCATGATTAAAGTATTCTACAGGAACATTCTACAGCTCAGTGGACATTCTGCAGCTGATCACCTTTTCTGCAGCCTGACAGTCTTTTTGGCAGCTATAAACCCTGAAGGCATCAACCAGCAGACATCAGAATTACAACAAAGTGATCCAGTGAATTCATGAATCAAAAATATCAAGAAAATTGTGAAAGATTCCTCCAAAGATGAGCAAAGAAGACAAAGGCTACACAAACATCAAATAAAGGGCAGAGGTAACAAATTTAAATTACGATGGCAATTCATAAAAATTTAGCATAGTTTAGTTGTGGAATTATTCGAAAGGTTGTTTTAATTGTTTTATTGATCAAACACCAAACAAACCCTCTATAGACTTTGTATTAAAATCTTCCGATTCAAATTTTCCATCCGATAGCATTTGAGCGGTGAAACGGCCAAATCATTTGAAATTCCCACGACTCTTAACCAAGTTCTTTAATGATGAAGATTTTTCCTGCCGTCGTAAATCCTCCGCCGTCTCCTCAAATCATTAATGCAATCCTCCACCTCACTCCACCACTCTATGCCGTGACCATTTGCCATAACGTCATTCCGTAGCCAGTATTCCATTCCGAAGGCAGAAGCATTATTATCATCAGGAGCAGAACAGAAGAGGTAAGTTTGGAAGTATAACAGTGTGAGAACTCAAAACCACTTGATCCCGTGAACAGAGAGCATATCACTGTGAACGAAGTTTGGAGAATTTTCACTGTCAACACAGAGTTGTGGCCGTGTAGAGTTTAAAGCCTGTTGCTACCAGAAGACAGAGGTGCTAAAATTGAAGACTTTTTGCTACCAAAGACAGAGGTGTGGTAGTGATTGAGTTTAAAGTCTGTTATTACCAAAGATAGAGGTGTGGTAGTGATTGGTTTTGAATTCTGTTGTTACCCGAGACAGAGAGGCTGTAGTGTTGAATTTGAAGCATACCATTTGCTATCAGAGACAGAGGTTGAGTTTGAAGTCTGTTGTTACTAGAAACAGAAGTGTTTTTCAGTGATTGAGTTTGAAGTCTTCTGTTACCAAAGACGGAGGTATTGCACAAAAAGAAACTTGAAACCATCTACCATTGTCTATCAGAGACATATTAGCTTGAAAATTGAAATTGCTTTCATATCACTCCAAAGTTCAACAGAAGTACATCAGTCTGAGGTTTCGAAGGCATTCTTCATTATCAAACAGAGGCATACCAACCAGAGATTTTGAAGACTGTTGCTATTATAAATCAAAGGTATGTCCTTCCAAAATTGAAGCCATTTTCATTTAGAGCTTGAAGCCATTTTAATCCGAAAGTAAAAGACATTGTTTTGTGGGTAGAGTGTTAATTTGATATTGAAAAACATCATGGGTTTCATCGTAAGGATTGAGCCTGTGGGATCAAAATATTTAGAAGGTTACCCACAATGCAAGGAGATGTTACAACAAATAGGATGGCTTCAATTCTTGGAAAAATTTAATGGCTTCCATAAGGAAGTAACCAAAACATTTTCCAGATCATTCCAAGGTACTGAAGTTGAGATAGGGGATGTCAAGTTTTCTATTACTGAAGTTTTTATAGCAGAGGCTACAGGATTTTCCAGAACTGGGGAAAGATGGTTTAAAAATAGGGAGTTCCACAATGACTCATGGAAACAAATTTTAAAATCACCAAATATGGATGTTAGTGTGTTCAAGAAAGGAATTCCCAGTACAGCCTTGAAAAGCAAATGGAGAAACATACTACTTCTTTTACAAAAGTTTGTTACATGTGAGGGTAGATATGGGACATTTTATGTCTACCATATTAGACTAATGTTTCATTTTCTAGGAGAAGATTTGAATCTACCATATTTCTTGTATCAAAGTCTGAAGAAAATGGCTTCCTGTGTTCAGAGAAGAGTTCAGTTTTTGGAGACAACCCCGTATCATCATGGGTTAGTCAAAATTTTAATTGAGCATCATCTATCTAAATCAAATGATACATGGGATGATTTCTTAATAAGAAATCATTTTGAAGAAGCAAAAGAACTATCACCTGAACCACAGCCCACAAAAAGAAGTAGGAAATGGAGGACTCCAGAAGGTAAAAGTGAAAAACCGGTTCAAGAAAGCAGTGAGGAAGTCATTTTGGAGAAGTTGACTCGAATAAAGAGCCAACTAAAGGAAAAGAAGATAATCAAGGAATCTGTTATAGAGAAAGGAGAGGGGTCCTCTCAACTTAGGAGAAGCCACAGATTAAAAGGAAAACTGAAGAAAACATCAATCAAACAAACAAGGGTAATCAATATTGAAGATGAAGAAACATCCATGGAAGAGTATGATGATGAAGATTTTTATGAAGGCACCCCTGAGATTGATCCTGCTCAACAGGAAATCTATGATTATGTGGAAACTTTAGAGAGAACAACTTCAGAAAGAGAAGAGAGAACCCCCAGTCCTCCACTAACTGAAATTGATATATTGAGGAGGGATAGGTATGAGTTGGAATTGTTGAATAGACACATTAAAAATGAGAATGAAATTCTCAAAGATCAAATCAAGCTCAAGACCGACATGAACTCAACCTTATCCCTGCATATAGACAAAGTGGAGAGGACCAATGAGAAGATGAAGACAAGGAACAAAAAGTTGATCAGGGCACTCACAAACCTCAGGTTCAAACTTGTGATCAGGAAACCCAGAAGACCTCTAACTTTCAGACAAAAGAGAAGAAGGGGATTAGATGTCCTTGCAGAAGCCTCAGAATTCATAGGATAATTTGCATGAGGACATGCAAAGAGACAGCAGTGGGGGTATGTTGAGCCTCAAATTTGTACTTTCCTTCACCTCATTTTACCTCATTTTCCCTTTTCCTTTTCTATTTTAAACCCAATTGATCAATAAAAATAGTTAAAATTACTTCTAGAATGGTTTACATGACTGACTTGTTGAATTTTGTGATTGTTGCCATTGTTAAGCATTTTGATCGGAACTAGCTGCAGAATGCAGGCATTCTGTAGCTAACCGGCGATTCTGCAGCTACCTTTATGTTTGAGCATGTTCCAGGTGGCCTCTTGAGGAAAAACGCATATGGGCATGATCCACGTCGTGCCTACATGGTGTGTTGCTCGTCATGGAAGAGGAAATGAATTTTGGGTACGGTTATGCACGTGGGAACACATTTGTGAAGGAAGACTCCTACTAGGACTGTCTCAGTCCAGGTGTCTTTTCTCCTTCACGCAGCCACCTCAAAGACTCCTAAGATGATTTGGTTAAGGAAAGACATCATTCCTAAATTATTGTAATTATTGTTACTTGCATTTACTTTATAAACTCTTGAGTAGGCCGAGAGCTTAGTTAGAGAAATTTTGTGTTAGATTTGCTGCTAGATTTTGTGAAAACTCTGTGTTACGTCTTTGAAGACACAGAGCATTATGTTCAAACTATTGCATCGTTAATGGAGCAGACAAAATTATCTTGAAGGCGTGATTTAATTTGGATTTGAATGTCGTCAAGTGGTAGAGGGCCCCTGCCCCTTGAACGGATTTCTTTTGCGTAAACTAGATAAGTTTTTCCTAGTTGTCTTTACGTTCTGCATATTGAATTAGTAGTTTTTTTGTTTTATACACTGTAGTCGTACTCATTCTAGTTCTTCCATAAGAAGAGACTCTTCCAACAGACTAAAATGATGAATGTTTAAATGACTATGGTATTGTAGATAGGAGTTAAATTTGTATTTGTTTTTAACTAGCTACTGTAGTCATATTCGTTCCAGTTCTTCCACAAGAAGACACTTTGCCAATAAATTAAAATGATGAATGTTTAATGACTATGGTACTGTAGGATAGGAGTTGTATTTGTTTTTAACTAGATACTGTAGTTATATTCATTCCAGTTCTTTCACAAGAAGACATCCTTCCAACAGATCATAACAATGAATGATGAATAGCCATAGTATCATAGGAATTAGTTGTAGTTTTTAGTCTTCACTATCACAGTTGCACTTGCCCTAATCACTCTTCCACAAGAAGAAATTCTTCCAAGACATCCTTAAGAAGTTCAAGATATGATTGTGATGTGACAACTTAGTTTCATTTGCTTTCAGTTCATTTGCTTTCAATTGCATACAAGTCCACAGTCAAAATTGTTCTACCTCTTCCACAAGAAGGAACTCTTCCAAAATATCACTCATGATGAACAAACCGATTGTGTAACCTCATAGAATAATGCATGTTAGTTAGAACACTCCGGAGTTTCATTTTGCATTTAATTCATGTCCAGCTACTTCGTTTCAAAGTTTGATGATGGCTTATGGTTTAACATTGTTCTAGTTTAGAAGCATCTTAAGCTCATGTTTAAATCAATTCATTGCACTTACATCTCATAGTCACATTGTCACCCTTTGCACAGTAGATCACTTTAGTTGATAGGATTCATAAGACAGCCCTCATTATCTACAAATATCTTTTTGTTCTGAAAACCACCAGTGATCCATAACCTTAGGAACAGAAGATAACATCATTACAAGGTCTGAAATATATCTACAAATTCCTCACCATAAACAGAGCTCTTCCTCAACAGAACTACCTTGAAAAGAAACCAATAACTCTTTGAGTATAGGCTCTGTGACATTCAATTGAAATTTCAGAATAGAACTAGGAATTAGTCATGGAATAGATGAGCTTAGAATAGAATGTTGCATCATGATTAGTGTCTAACTATTTAGTTAGAAAACTTGCATATTTAAGTGATCATTTCTCAAAGTCTAGTTTGTGTCATTTGTTTAAGAAGTCATCATTAAGCTTTTGTTTCTATTCAGTCATAGTTTAGATGTTGCTTCAGTATTTTTTATTACATTTGCCATTCCATACATTAGGCTCAACTATGTTTTTGACCACCAATTTCTTTTCATTAGTTTCCTAGGCACTTTCATTGTAAACACAAAACTTCAAAAGACCAAAAACATCATAAATCAACATAAAATATCAAAACATCACAAAACACTACACACAACGCACTAGGAAACAAGCACCTAGGTACATATGGTACATTTCACTTCAGCAGTTTACAAATCCTGGTTGACAATTAAATGAACTCAGTTTAGGAGACTAGATTGAGACACAACAAATGCTATATAAGGAAAACCGTGCAATAAAATGCATATCAGTACTTGGATCCTTTTATATATGATGTATGTAGCTTAAATATTAAATGACATAAAAAAAAAAATCATTCTAGCTACACTAAACATATCTCCCCAGCTCATATATGCTCAAAAACACCCCAATCCCACAACTTCACCAAATCGAACTATTGAAGACTGCAACAGTGTAATTTTTATTACGACATCTACAGCAAAAGACGATTTCATACAGATCTAGAGATTTCATTAATCATGGAATAAAAAATGAGAGGTTTGACCTCTTTTACAAGCACATCAGAACACCTCAACAAGGGTTTCCGAAAAAATAGCAACATAAAATGCAGTACTGCAGAAAAAAATGTTGTACACAAAAAATATGTATTATAAAATACTAAATGTGATCCAAAATAGATAAATAATATATAAATTGGCCCAAGGCCTTCCTCAATATACCTCTCCGAGTGAAATAGACACCTCCCCCTCTGAAACAAGCACAAAATAGGAAGGTATGACCCAGCTGTTGCTGCTACTGCAGAAATGACGCAGTTACTGGGAGTGAATACGTTGTATATGATGTAGAATGGATATCCTCAAGATAAATGATGAAAATTTAGCTCAGGACCTTCCCCTTAGATCTCCCAATCAGCTAGACCAAAGGTGAAGATGGAATTCCTGCATGAGAATTCTTTGCACTAAACAATACTGTAACTGCGGCTAAATAGCTAAAGCTTGAAATCAGTCACAAGACCAAACAAAGATGAATATTTAATGCATTCCTTGCTACTATCTCCTCTTTCTTATCCTTGGTGAGCTCCCTCACCCCAGACCCCACTCATTGATGATGTGACTTCCTTGAGAAAATTCCTCTTTCAAAACTGCGCTGCCCTAGTTAGCTTCCCTCTTCTTGTAACAACATTGTTGACTTGGTCAATTGGATCTAGCTCATTTCTTTGCCCATCTTCCACACCAAAGTGGCTTTATTTTTTCCTCCTAATCCAATCCCTTTTCACACTGGGATATGTTTTATTTTCCTCCCTACTCTTGATTTCAAAAATGGACTAGTTATAATATTCCAAGTAGCAGTGGCTAATTGGGAATATTACAGTCCTCCCCACTCAAAAGTTTCTTTCCCATGAGAAACAATAGAGAAGGAAGCTGCAAGATTTTCTCTCCCTCCCAAGTGGCATCCTCATCTAGTAGATTCCTCCATCGAATCAGATATACCTTGATGACTCTGTTTCTTAGCTGCCTCTCCCTTGTGTCTAATATTGCTTCTAGCTATAAAATAAAGTGGCCCTCATCATCAATAGGGGGGAGATCCATGTTGGCAACTACATTCCTCCCAATGGCCTTCTTGAGGCAAGAAACATGGAAGATATTGTGGATCTTTCTCCCTTTAGGAAGCTCCAACTCATATGCTACCTTACCGATAAATTTTACCACCCTATATGGCCCATAGAAATGGGGGTTGAGCTTCTCAGCTCCCTTCTCCTTGAGTGTGGACTATTTGTAAGGCTGAAGACGCAGATAGACAAGATCTCCCACCTCAAACTATCTTTCTATCTGACCCCGATCTGCATACATCTTCTTCTGGTTCTGGGCAGTATTCATGTTGTCCTTGAGTGCCCTGAGTATGTCCTGGTTCTCCTAAATCCATTCCTTTGCCCTTGGAGCCTTACTTTCCCCAAACATAACATCAACAAATGAGAGTGCCTCATACCCATATAAGGCCTGGAATGGATTCATGCCAATAGAAATAGGGTGAGCAGTGTTGTGACAATACTCTCCCAAGTGGAGCCAACATAGCGAAGCTCTCTACTGCCCTTTTACATAGTTCCTCAAGTAGCCTTCTAGCCACTTTTTCACTATCTAGATCTTTCATCGGTTTGGGGGTGATAGCTAGTGCTTGGAGTCAAATTAGTCCCCAATAACTAGAAACGTTCCTGCCAGAAGCCACCCATGAATCGGCTGTCCCAATCAGTCACTATGGTCCTTGGGAGACCATGGAGTCTAAATATATCTCTGAAGAAGAGCTCAGCTACCTTTGAAGCAGTATAATGTGCAGAAATGGAAAAGAAATGAGAGTACTTTGTTAGTCTATCAACAACAACAAAGATACAATCTTTACCCTGTACTGTCAGTAAGCCAGTGATAAATTCCATAGAGATACTTTCCCACTTCCCATCAGGAATAGGTAGTGGTTGCAATAAACCAGTAGGGTGGGTGTGTTCCCCCTTATTTTGTTGAAAAATGGTGCAATCTCTGAAATGTCGGAGCACATCCTCCTTGAGACCCTTCCATGAGAATCTCTCCCTTATGGCCCTGTAAGTCTTTTTGAAACCTTGATGCCTAGCAAGTGGGGAATCATGTGATGCCAATAAGATCTTCTCCTTGAGCTTGGAGTTCTTAGCCAAGAAGATCTAGTCCCGGTAATAGATGACCTCATCCATTACTTTAAACCTCTCATCTGATACCAGCCCATCAAGTATCTCACATGCAAATTCATCTTTGGAATACTCAACTAAAATTTGAGCTTTCCAATCTACGTCCATGCCCCTCAAAGAAAGTGGTGTAGGCCTCCGAGATAGTGCATCAGCTACTACATTACTCTTCCCCTTGAAATACTCTATGTAAAAATCATAAGCTTTGATTTTTCTCACACACTTATGTTGCCTCTCCTGGAGTTTTTTCTGTTCAAGGAATAATCTAAGACTCTTATGGTTAGTCTTCACCTTGAACTTATTCCCCACCAAGTATTGTCGTAATTTGGCTAATGCATGCATGATTTCCAACATTTATTTATCATATATTGGGTACAACCTCTCACGAGGGAGCAGCTTCCTAATCTCAAAGGATATAGGATGCCCACCTTGCATCAAGACAACCCCAATACCTTCACCTGATGCATCACATTCGGGAAAAAAAGGTTGAGAAAAGTCAGGAAAAACCAAAATAGGACCACTACTCATTACCTCTTTGAGCTTATAAAAATCCCTCTACACTGTAGGTGTCCAATGGAAAGCTCCTTTATTTTTCAAGTCTGTCAGTGGTGCTGCTAGTTGTGAAAACCCTTTCACAAACTTCCAGTAATAAGTGTGTATGCCCACAAACCCTTTGAGTTCTGTAACATTCCTGGGCTTAGGCCAATCTCTGATAGCCTGGATCTTCTCCTCATGTACCCTCACTCCATCTACTCCTATGATGTTCCCCAGATAAAACATCTCTGGGAGGCCAAATTCACATTTGGAGAGCTTGGCATAGAATTGTTGCTCCTTGAGGATATGTAAAATTGTCTCAATATGCTGCAAGTGCTCCTCCCAAGTGAAGTTGTAGATAAGAATATCATCAAAGAAGACCAATACAAAATTTCTCAAATGACCATGGAAGATGTGGTTCATGCATGATTGGAAAGTTGTTGAGGCATTGTTCAATCCAAAGGGCATTACCAGAAACTGAAAATTCCAATAATGACATCTGAACGCTCTCTTGGGGATATCATTCTCCCTCACCTTGATTTGATGATACTCAGATCTCAAATCAATCTTGGAGAACTATTTAGATCCCCTCAACTCATCCATGAGTTCATTTATCATGGGTATAGGGTAACTATTCTTCATGGTTTTCTTGTTCAAGGCCCTATAATCAATGCACATCCTCAATGTGCCATCTTTCTTCTTTACCAAGACCATGGAAGAAGAAAAATGACTAGTACTAGGCAGATGTGTCCTAGAGCTAGTAGCTCTTGGATAGCCCTCTCAATCTCATCCCTATAAGCCTTGGGGTGCCTATAAGGAGTGGTGATTACTGCTTGGATCCCTTGTTCCCACTCAATGGTGTGTTCAAACCCTTGGTCAGGAGATCTACCTAGTGGGATATCTCCAAATACTGTAGAATACCAGTCCAAGAGAGACTGAAAATCTAGATGCACTGGTGAATCCTGTCCCTTCACCTTTGATATATCCAGCTCCATTGCCCATTCAACATCCCCTCTGTGAAGATCTGCCTCCATTCTATGTGCTGAAAAAACCTGAGGGGGGTATGTGTTTATACCCTTGATCTTCTGATGTTGGCAATCCTTCCCTCCTATCCATTCCATCTCCAAAGTTCTCCAATTAGTGGTAGCTCTCCCAAGAGTGATTAACCACTAGACTCCCAATATGACATTGGTGTCTGGAATGTCTACCACAAAGAAGTGGTCTGTCAACGTGTAGGTCCCCATGGTAATGGTTAGTGCTAGAATATACTTGGCACATTGAAGGGTCATAGCTCCTGGGACCAAAACTGAGAACCCCTCAAACTTCTCCATGTGGATTCCTCTCCTTTGTACCCGTTTTGCATCAATAAAATTATGAGTAGCCCCACTATCTATCAACACAGAGACTCTTTGCCCCATAATAGTACCTCTCACCCTCAAGGTTAGATACTGTGGGACCCCTCTTAACACTGTAATAGCCCCCCCTCTTGGAGAAAAGTATTCTATGGATGGTACAACATTGGCATCCTTCTTGGGGAAGGTATTGACATGATGTGTCCTTCTTGCAACACATTCTGCCTCCAAATCCCAAACATGGATTTTCTTCCTTGGTCTTGAGTAAGTCTCCTGCTGCAAGAAGGTTCTTGCCCTGGGCAAGATGTGTTGTAGATCTCTGGTTTTCTCCACAGCTTCAAGGAGTGTGGTTGGTTTAGTGGATTTGACTAACCCTTGAAATGGTTCAGCCATCCCATTAATAAACATGCATACCTTCCTGCTCATAGTGAGTTTGGATACCATTACTGAAAGCTGTAAATACTCAGCAATATAATCCTCAAGATCTCCCTCCTGTTTGAGCTTGGTTAACTTGGAAAAGTGGTAATCCAGATATCTTGGATCAAACCTCTCCACTAGTTTCTTGGTGAAAGCTTAGTATTAAGTGATATGACGAAGCCCAAGTGTGGTTAGTCCATGAAGCCACCATTCTTGAGCTTCCCCTTCTAGGTGTAGCACATCTATCTTGATGGCTTCTACCTCAGAAACCTTGTTGAGCTGGAAGTATGTGTCCAGTTTCTCCACCTAAGCCTTGGCTGTGCACTTAGGTGTCCCATAAAATGTGGGAAATAATAACCCTACCATACTATGCTGTAGGGGTGATCCCTGCATCAATTTCTCCTCCTTCTGATGAGGATTAATCCTCCTTCCCTCTTTGATCCGACAAAACTCCTGAAAGCTCAAGTGCTCTTTGAACCCTTGAGATTGGAGTTCATATTCTTAAAAATACTCTACCAGAGTTTCCTCTTTATCTCCTCTAGTTATGAATTAGGGCATGGTAGATCATTTTGGTGCATCTGAATGCCCCATGCCAATTGTAGTGTTGGTGCTTGCCTCATGGAAAAACCCTATAGAATCCCCTTCATGTCTCATCTCCCTAAGGTCCCTTGCAATGTTCTATAGGTTTTGAAGAAGGAGATTCAAAATATCTTCCTCCTCCATGTTGATGATAAACTTCCCCCACAAGCTGAGCCAAGAGCAGAGCTCTGATACCACTGTAATATTCCTTTTCAGGAATTTCTGCAATATCTCCAATGAGGATGTTGTATAAGGGAAAAAATTCAATAAAAACATAGAACAGGACTTGGATCCTTTTATATATGCTGTATGTAGCTCAAATATGAAATGGCATAAAAAAAAAATCATTCTAGCTACACTAAACAGATCTCCCCAACTCATATATGCTCAAAAACACCCCAATCCCACAACTTCACCAAATAGAACTGATGAAGACTATAACAGCGTAATTTTTATTATGAAATCTATAGAAAAATATTATTTCATACATATATATAGCTTTCATTAATCATGGAATCAGAAATGAGAGGTTTGACCTCTTTTACAAGCACATCGGAACACCCCGCCAAGGGTTTCCGGCAAAATAGCAACAGAAAATGCAGCACTGCAGAAAATAACGTTGTACCTAGAAAATATTTATTATAAAATACTAAATGTGATCTGAAATAGATAAATAATACAGAAATTTTCCCAAGGCCTTCCTCAATAGACCTCCCGGAGTGAAATAGACACCTCCCCCTCTGAAACAAGCACAAAATAGGAAGGTATGACCTAGCTACTGCTGCTACTACAGAAATGATGCAGTTACTGGGAGTGACTACACTTTATATGATGTAGAATGGATCTCATCAAGATAAATGATGAAAATTGAGCTAAGGACCTTCCCCTTATATCTCCCAATCAGCTAGACCAAAGGTGAAGATGGAATTCCCGCATGAGAATTATTTGCACTAAACAGTGCTACAGCTCCAGATAAACAGCTAAAGCTTGCAATTAGTCACAAGACCAAACAAAGATGAATACTGAGTTCCTTCCTTGCTGCTATCTCCTCCTTCTTATCCTTGGTGAGATCCCTCACCCCGGACTCCACTCATTGATGATGTGACTTCCTTGAGAAGATCCCTCTTTCAAAACTGTGTTGCCCTAGTTAGTTTCCCTCTTCTTGTAACAATGCTGTTGACTTGGTGAAATGGATCTAGCCCATTGATTTTCCCCTCTTTCACACCAAAGTGGCTTTATTTTTTCCTCCTAATCCAATCCCTTTTCACACTGGGATATGTTTTATTGTCCTCCCTACTCTTACTTTTAAAAATGGACCAGTTATAATATTCCAAGTAGCAGTGGCTAATTGTGAATATTACAGTTGGCTAATTCAAAAGCACCCAATGAAGAAAAAATGTTAGAACAAGTATGATGGGTAGGTAGAAGTTGAGTTGGAATTAATCATGTCATGATTCAGATGTTGAAAAATCACTTCTTCAAAGCAGCAAGTCATCAAGTTTAATGGAGGTTTGTCAAGGTGCAAATCAAGGCACTGGTCTACTTCTTCCAGAGATCTATTTTCCGAGGTTCTTGACGCCTCCTAAAGGCACTTCCCTCCCCAGCTGGAACCACTGTTATCCTCCTATATTTTACAAATTTCACTAGATTACTGTGGATGTTATACAAGCACCTAAATATAGCATTATTTAACCATCAGCTATCTTTAGAGGTCTCATTGCCTTCCTCATCCTAATTTTTACTATTTTTCACCATATTTTATGCCTTATCAAATTTTTCCCTGCTGCTCTAAAGAAACTCCACCTTTTGGGCCTAATTCCCTCATTCATCCCTCCACTAGAAACCTCGTTTATCCTTTTTCCCCCTCAAAAACCCCTAAACCCCCCCCCCCCCCCCTATTCATCATTTTTGTCTAAAAACCCTTAAAAAATGTAAAAAAACCTCCTTACATTGTTTAAAATTTTATTTATACCCTATCGGATCCTCTCAAAACCTTGCTAAAACTCTTTTTTTGTGTTAAAAAACCCACTTTTTGTGAGATAGGTTTGAAGCCCCTTCTCGCTTAGGTGCTAGCCCCATCACTCCAATACGACACCGACCTCCACCTATTCCTAAGCCCCCTCCACCATATGAATATGCCTCTGCCCCTTTTATTGTTTAAACCCCCATGCCTTGTATGAAACCCCGAACCTTTGGAAAATTAAAAGCAGGCCCCCCTTTTTTTTACTTCACTTCGCTGCTTTGTTTCTCCTGGATCATATCAATTGTTGATCCCAAATCCCGGGCCCTGATCTAACGGCCCTCATTGCATCGCCCTTCATCCCTTCTCCCAACCTGACCCCACGCTACCTGATGAAAATTCCCACGTCACCACCTCGGCCCCACCTTCCACTCAAATCTCGTGCTCCAATCGTAGCCCGACACCTATACTCCACTACCCACATTACCAACCTGCGCCTCATCTTCAGGCTCCACCTGCACTGTCGATCTCGATCCTCGAGATCTAATGGTCTGAATCACATATTGCGTGGAATCCACGTGAAATGGGTGATTTAGCCCTAGACACGCGATAGTTGCCCAGTGGTATCGCGCGGCCTTGGGAAAAAACCACTTACCGCCCATACCTTGCGCAATAAACCACTGTGGTTTTTGCAAAACCACCTTCCCATCCGACACAAAATTTAAAATTTCTTTGCCCTCATTTTCATTTCCTCATGATCCTGCCTCTGAGATCATACCCCCATACTCTCTTCCCCTCTGCAAATCGTCCCAAACCCTCAGAAACCCAAAAAATGTAGTTTAAACCAATGTTTGTTTCTGTGTTGCAGGTTTAATGGCAGTAAAAGCCCAGAGGGGCGTTTCCAATAAAAAACAACCTTTGGATGTTGTCCAAGAGGGAAAAAACATATTAAAAGGGCCAAAGATTTACATAAAAAAATTTACCCTCGATGTATCATGATCATCGATGGGTTATAAACCCTTATGCCATGAAGAAACCCTACCTACACAAAAATAATAGCTACAGTCAGAGAAGAAATAAATGACAGGAAGGTTAGAATGGCTAATTATAGATCAAAAAGATAAACAGAGGATTAGCCCTTTAAACAGTGTTTAAAAGATGAAAAGTCAAAGGTTTAAAGATAAAGGATAAACAAACAAAACAGTCATAAAGCAGAAATAGAGATAAAGGTAGTAAGACACAATATTAAAGCTAAATCAAGGTTAAAGGCCTAATACAGGAGTTTGATGATTAAAAAAAAGGCAGATTACCCAAAGACAACTTCGAATAACTCAACAAAAGAGCAATTAATTCTCCAAAGACAAATTTGCCACCTACAGCATTGCTTCTTCCCATAAAAGCATCAGGCAGTTATTGCTCAGTCAGAGATATTTTGAAGCAGCTCAATAGTTATTACAAAGTTATTTCCAAGCCTTAAAAGTCAAATATTTCAACCAAATTAACTTAGAAGTTAAGGGAGAAGTTATTATTCAGAGTAACTCTCTTAGATATTTTTACCTTGGGCCTTGCATGGTTTCAAAGGTCAAAAATCATTAAATCCATAATGAATAACATTTAAAACACCCTAGTTTAGCAACACCTCCTCATTTTTCATTTAAATATTGCATATGAGCCTCATTTTAAATGTTGGTTACTTGATGGTTATTGGACTGATTTCTGCTACTGAGCTAGTTGAGGAATGCTAGACTGAACTAAAGAAAGCTCTGAGTTGCGTAGAGACATTGTACTTGGAGTATTGTAACTGGTTTTACAATCAATAATACAAGCATGTTCACAGGATCCTTGAGCTATATCAATGGTGAAGTTTTCCTAAATTTTTATTGTTTCTCCTTATGTTTTCCATTATGTTCATCTTTCTCTGATAAAGAAGCAGAAGTTTTAGATTAGGATTTGCTATTTTTAGCACCCTATTTCTGTTTGTATTCTTTATATTCATGTTTTCTTCTTCAAGGTTTGATTGGAAGATTCTTAATTTCCTTCTAGTTATATCTAGCCTTTTATCTTGAGAATGATTCAATAGAGTGAAACCAAGGAAATTTTTGGTGAATCCATGATTCCTTTGAGTAACAATTGAGATATTTCTTTTAAGACCTTTCTTTAAAGTATACTTTTTAGAGTCTAAACCAGTGAGGTTTATGGTATACCCTGCCCTCTAGACTTCCTTGAAATTTTGCTTTGAAGAGTATTTTAGGAGTTTGTCAAAAGCATATTAGATTGCTTCTGTTTGATATTAGACCACTCTTAATGTTATCTTACATGTTTTCTTTATCTGAAAGTAGTTATTGAATTACTGGATTGTTGTCTTAGAGTTTTGCTGATTAAATTTTGTCCAAAGAGATTTATGTTTTTCCCTATCCTTTAGCTTGCTCCAAACAGTTACCTTAAAAGGCTTTTCTTGTCTAATTAGAGCTAGAATATTCTTAACTGACTATAGATTTGCTACCTTCACAACTAATTAATGTTTCATATCACAACATAATCTAAAGAATCCATTTGATATAGTTATCTTTCCCTATGAAAGCCCTTGCAGAGTTGATGAAAAATTAAATCCTTTTATGACTCCATTTCCCAATGAGTTTATGTCTTCTCACAGTCTATTTGTTCAACTAAAACATTCTCTCAATCAGTCACACCATTGATCCTTCAGTCTATCAACTAATCCAACCAAAAATTATAAGTCCTTAGAACTTCATAGCTATCCTAAAATATTAAAACAAAGAGAACAAAGATATATCAATTAAATAACACCTTAAAAGAGAGATCCCTCTCTGAATCCAGGAAGGCTAGGTCCTAGGATTTCAAAGTGGTTCTGATGTGGCCCCTGCAGTGTTTGTTCTTGCCACTCTTGCAAATCACAGGGAACCAACAGGAAGAAGGTACTTCTCATTGACCAATGTTGGACAGTGCATCCAACAACTCATCCAAAGCATTTCAAGCAAGTGGATAAAAATATTGGCGAGAATGGAACAAGAGATTCCATCATCGATGTGAGTCAATATGATTCACAAGAAGAGGATTTTTAGCAAGCAAAATCACCATTGAAGTGGTTTGGTAAGAAATGGCTCGATTTGTTGACCAAGTAAGGCATGAATTTACTCTGTGCTAGATGCAAATTTCAGCCTTATGTATGCATGAATGTCTGTTGAAATTATGACAAGTTGTAGCATATTATCACAACTTGTATGATGCAAGATTGCATGCGAATGTTGTTCGGTTGAAATCATTTCGATTTGTTGCAAAATTTTGCCAAGATGGTGTAAAATATGTGTATGTCACTCATTTATGTTGCATAAATTTATCATTCAATTCAACTCTTATGTTCACTCATATGTTTTGGGTTTATGTACTTGTTTGTACTTGAAAGAGTGAGTTGAAGAGTGTACATATGCATGAGATTTTGTAAATGTAAATAGAGGACTTGTAATAAGTTCATTGTAAATAGATACATGCATGAGTGTTGATAATGTATATCTTGGAATGTCAACTTGTGTCAATTGTACTGCACATATGTTTATCAATTGTGTTGCACACATTTCATATCGATTTATGTCGATTGTGTTGCACACATTTCATATCGATTTATGTCGATTGTGTCACACACATTTCATATCGATTTGTGTTGATTATGTTGCATATTTCATGTCGATTTGTGTCAACATTCTTCTGATTTCATGTCTTCTAATTTTAAGGAATTGGAGAACAACCCAACCAGAGGGCACCACGTGTCCTCTCTAGTGGGCCATCTTTCAACCTCTGAAGTTGAATTATTGTCAAATTAAGGTTTTGTACATTAGCTATATGGTGGATATTTGATATATATATATATATATATATACATATATATATAGATATACATATATATATATATATATATATATATATATGTATATCTATATATATATGTATATATATATATATATATATATATATATATATAGATATACATATATATATATATATATATATATATACATATATATATAGATATACATATATATATATATATATATGTATATATATATATATATATATATATAAAGTTTTACAAACCCATATGGCGAGGTCGACCAAAGTTGGAGAGTCTTCCAACTGAACTGAAAAAGGTTCCAGATTGGCGGCATCAACAAAGTTAGTGGGAGAAGTTCAATTGTAATGTTGTGTAAAATTTATTGTGCGAGGTCGAGCTCGAACCCTTGACCTCACATCCGCAATCTGCAAAACTTACCATCTTGCCTACTGGGTGTTTCTTAACCCATAGGTTCTTTGCGAATATTTAAATTTACATTGACCGCTAATTGGGGGTTGAAGGAGGCCAGCCCCGCGAGCTAGCCCCCTCCCCATGTGGTCTTGGTTCTAGAACTAGGTGCTAAGACTGTTGATCTGGCAGATTCTATAATGACATTTAATTAACAGTTAAACGTGGTTAACCCATGATAAACTGCCATTAACACTAAAAAAAGCGCTTATCACTAAACTGTTCTTATCCACCCATAAGATTTTTTAATGATAATTAATCCTGAATATTAATTTGGCGGGTATTTCGAAGGGAACTCCAATTTTGGCGGACTTCTAAATTTGAAATGTTTACTTGCAGTTCCTCTAGTTTTAGAAGAGAAATTGGGGCAAAATTGGTTTTGGTCATAACTCACTCAATTTTCGACCAAACTGAGCTCAGTAAAAATAATTCTAGGATAATTGGCATGCTGGGAACTCAATGGAGTAGGCTTTAGGGGCAGAAAAGGTCATCTACAGGTTTTTTTTTGTGCATTTGAATATTTTTGAAGGTCAGGGCCACCAGGTGTTGGGGTCATTGCCAGAGCATCCAAAGTCCAAATTCTGCAAAAAAATAGTAATTTTTATGAGATTAAGATGTTTTAAACTCATTGGAATAGGTTCCAATAGGTTCTGAAGCTTGTAACATAAATTTGTGTAAAATTGAAGCTAATACAAAGTTCACACTATGAAGCTGGACCAAGGAGATATAGCCCAGGACGGGTGAACTCTTTTATCAAAATTCTTTGTGTTACACTCTATTATGTGTGTTTGTGGTGTTCTATATTGCTTCAACGAAGCATATTTCAGAGGCAGAAAAGGTCATATACAGGTTTTTTTGTGCATTTTAATATTCTTGAAGGTTAGGGCCATCAGGTGTTGGGGTCATTTCCAGAGCATCTAGAGTCCAAATTCAGCAAACAAATAGTCATTTTTGGGAGATTATAATTTTTTAACTCATTGGAATAGGTTCCAAGAGGTTCTGAATCCTGTAACAGCAATTTGAGCACACTTGAAGCTAATACAAAGGTCATACTATGAAGCTGGACGAAGGAGATGTAGCCCAGGAGGGGTGAACTCCTTTATAAAAAATTTGTGTGTTAAGCTCTATTATGTGTTTTTGATGTGTTTTATATTTCTTCTATTCTTTAATTTAAAATTATGATTTCTAAGCGTATGAAAAACTCATAATTTCACTAGGTACATTGTTTGACAATCACATGCTCATAAACAAACCTATGAAGGATGAGTAAAACAAAGAAAAGAAAAGTTTATATGTGATAAGAAACTAGCACATAATTAACTAGCATTCATTTTCAGATCACTATTTTTAAAGAATTCACTTGCAGGTAATTTTTGTACAATGTTAAAACCTACATTTTGTATTAGAGCTATTTCAACCAATTTTTACTGTAGGGACCTCTCTCACAGGTTTGCACTGCAAACTGCTTTCTTTGTAGGCTGGCCTTGTCAAGTTTCTCTGCTGTCAAGCTCTTTAAATTTCTTTATGCGAAACCAACTGTGAACCCATACACGAACCTACTAGCACGTTCACACTTCTTTCGGTTCTATCTGTGGCTTCCCTCCCCTTTTCTTGGCCTACTCCATGTCCCTCGGTGATTTCGCGAACCTCTGGCGAACTTATGGCGAACTTTCAAGAATTAAAGAGTAACAGACAGTGTCTTGACAGACATTCATAAAGATCAGAGTTACAGTTCTTAAATGTGGAAATGAAAACTTGCTCTCTTTATTGATCTCAGAAATGAAAATACATCAAAGCTCTTAGCTTACAGGACTCAGATCTCTTTACCAGAGATTGACTGTAGCGGCATTTACCAGACTTATGCTACTCAATAATGAGCGAGCATTACTGGAGGCTTTCTAGCCGACTTACAGACTCTGTCTCAGAGTTATTTTATAGAATACACAATACATAGACATAATTTTAAAGACTCGATCTATGATCAGGCCACATTAGGTTCTTGCCTATGCCAAGCACATAGACACGCAGGCTTCTCTGATCACCTAAATACTTGAGTCTTAGCACCGTGATGCAAGCAGATCGCGAGACTTCGCGTAGATGTAGAGCAGGGAGCTTCGGCTCGACTCAGACTAAAAACACAAACAACTCTAGACTCTAGACTCTCCAAATGTGAATGCCAAAGAATGAGCCTTAACCCTCCTTTTATAGGAAATGAGGGGGGACAAACATTCGTTTGGTTTTTTGGATCATTGACACGTGGAGGATAATCATGGCTTTCGGGTAACACTGAAGTGACATCCGCACCCAGATTCGTCCATACGACACAAACATGTGAAGTGTGTGTACATTACACTGTGGATGCCTTTTATGTACAAGGCCCACGAGTAAATAGACATTAATAGATACATAGAGGATGCTTTTACGAATAGGTGAAAAGCCCTCAGGAAAAGACGTGCCAATGTAGACCCGTGACTAGGTATCAATACATCATGGATACTTTTGTTTTAGCGGAGCCCACTAGAACCGCTTGTACTGGTTTCCGGCTGATCTAGAATAGTGATTCCAGGAAATCTGATTTTTGGATAATCATCATCCCATGCCTTGGTGTATATTCTTCTAACAATCATGGGTTTATTTAATATGATCTGGTGTTTAATTTTTGTTAGAACCAACCATTGGTGTTGCATATTTTTATATGAGTTTAGAATAGGATTTACCATTTTATATTCTAGCTGACTCATATGTTTGACTGTTTGGCATGGACTGTGAAAACATTCTTCCCAACTGCTTTCTAAACAGTCATTACATTGTCTTTGGAAATAGGCTTCATAAAACTGTGGATCCATACCATAAGCACTTAGCCTATAGTCAAACCATCAATCCTCTGTCCACGGACATGCATAATGGGATTGATTTATCCAAGTGGGTCCAAATCTAAGCTTAGTGTGATGCGTCTCACCCCGACCATATTTATTTAGCAGATTCCACCACAGTTGTTTATATCCTGCAAAATTGTACACAGTGTCAAGAAAAATGAAGTCAGGATTGTTACCTGGCCATGTCTGATATCTTCCTCCTATATATTCTCCTGGCCACCGTGTGTGGTTGATAGTATAGGATTTATAATAAACCTTTGTTCTGTCGCTGCCACCAGTACAAATGACAGACAGATCACAGAAATCTTGTGAGAGGGATCTTTCATCTTCATGTGAAGCTATCATACTAGTAGAGTATACCATGTCATGTATCCATCGATTTCCTTTTGGATATACTCTCCTTTCTCGTACAAGATGCAGGATGTCAGTATGATTTTGCAAATCTGCATCAAGTATTTTAGTGTTGTGGAGTTGCCACGTAGGTCTCCACTTTTCTTTATAAACTGCCCATGACTCATCATCAGATATGGATCTGAGTGTTTTTTTCTGTTGGGCATGATCCCACTCTGTGACAATGACCATTACATGTATTTCTTCCTTTTCTCCTTGGCCATCATCTTGTTCTGGTTTATTTTGAATGAATTCTCTGCTAAGGAAATCTGGCAGAGAGTTATCAATTCCTTTGATATGCTCTATCTTGAAGTCAAAATTGGAAAACAATGCTTGCCATCTTGCAAATTTAGCATCTTCAGGATTTTTGATAACTTTATTAATTACTTTTGCTAAAGCCTGAGCATCAGTCCTTAACAAAAAGAATTTATTAACCAAATGAATGGAGAATTTACTCACACAGTTCCATGCAGCTTTTACCTCTTGTTCTATAGTGGAATAATTTCTTTCAACTTTATTCCATGTACCTGATGCATACTGCACAACTATTTCTTCATTCTTCTGACTCTTATCATTTGGTCTTTTTTTAAGCACACCTCCGCATCCAATATTACTGGCATCTGATTCAACAATCTTAAAATATCCATCTTCTTCAACATGAAGAATGGGGAGCTTCCTGAGCTTGGCCTTGATCTGTCGAACTGCTTTTGTATGGGCTTTGGTCCAAGGCTTTGGATTTTTTCTAAGTCTCTGATTTAATAGAGACCTATCAAGTGCACAATTAGAATAGAAATTGCTTACATAGTTTAAGCAACCCAAAAACCTTTGCAGCTGGGTTTTGTCCAGAATGATATCTTGAAATTTGTCTGCAAACTCAATGGCATGATTTTGTAAGGCAATTAATCCATTCTCTATGGTGTGCCCTAGAAACTTAATCTTAGTCTTACAGAGCTCCATCTTTTTCTTACTTAAGACTAAGCCATTTATTTTAACAAGTTTCATGAAAATCTTCAGATGTCTGAAATGATCTTGAAGATTTTTAGAAAATACTAGGAGATCATCAATATATGCCAATAACCATTCTGCATAAGGTTTGAAAATAGAATCCATTACCTTCTGGAACTTATAAGGTGCGTGCTTGAGCCCGAATGGCATGACATTCCATTCATAGTGGCCTGCTGGAATGTTGAATGCAGTTTTCCACTTGTCTTTTTCTGATATGGCCACTTGCCAGAAACCTGATTTGAGATCAAACTTTGAAAACACTTTGGCTCCGGCTATCCTTCCCAACAGATCTCCTTTGTGTGGGATGGGATAAGTATCATCTGCAAGAACAGAGTTAAGAGGCTTATAGTTAATAACTAACCTAGGTATTCCTCTTATCTGTATACTTTTTTTGTTGACGTAGAAGCCATAGCAGTTCCAGGGACTCCTTGACTCCTTTATCAACTTTCTCTGCAACAACTGATCAATTTCTTTTTCACAGAGCTCATGATATTCTTTTCTCATTGGTATGGCTATGGATTTGCAAGGTCTTCCCGTATAGCCTTCTTTATAGGGCAGCTCAATACTGTGCTGCTTTCAGTGCCAGAATGCATTTGGTTCTTCTGAGCAGCATGTATCCTCAAACTTTTTCTGTAATTCAGAAATTTGTTTCTGAATTTCTGGTGAACTCAATTGTTCTTCAATTCTAATCAAACTCTTGTGATCTTTGAGTTCAGCAAGACTGTCTTTTGCTTTCTTAAGCTCCTGCATATTTTGGACCATGGTTGAGATTCTTGGTCTTGAGATATAAGGAAAATTGATTCTTTTTCCCTTTTTGTCTGAAGTGGGAATTTTGATGAAATAGTCGGCCTTATTATCTTTTGATCTCCGTGAACCATGTGGTTCAACAGCTGAAAGAAAAATGTTACCCAAAATACAATCAACTGGAATATCTGCAACTGCAAACTTCATTTTTAAACAGTGAGAATCAAAGCAGACCATGGCTTTTAGAATCTCATATTCTAGGACTTTGTCTCCTAGTCCTATGACATTTTTGGATGCAGCAACCCAATATCTTGATGGGACAATATTTTTTGAAAGAATGTTCACATCTGCTCCTGAATCTATTAATGCAATCACTTTATAGGTAATTCCTTGCACACAAATATTGACTTGAACATGATGGTGCTGATACTGGATGGCAAGGACTTGCATTTCTCTAAATCCAAATTTTGTATCAATTTTTCCTTCTGCAACTTCAACCTCGGGTTTTTCAGGAACAGAATATGAAGGGTTACTATGAATAATAAAATTTGTATTTTTGCCTGAAACAGGATGAGTTGTTTCTTGTTTTCCTTTTCCTAAATTTGAGACTTGTAGTTTTAGGGCAGAAATTTCACCTTTCAGCAAGTGTATCTCCCTACTCGCCTCCCCCAAAGTGAGTGCATGAAATTTTCTATCTTGGTGTTGGCGGAGATAACTTCAGGTATTTTGTTCATAAGAAGCATCAAGAAAAAGGGGCTTCTTAATAGGTTTGGAACTGGAGGAAGAACTTGAAGAGGACAGTATGATGGCATCAATCAGTCTGTTCTTCAGATCACCATCTTCCATGGCTCAGATGTGTGAGAAGATCTTCATGTCATCTTCAGTTGTCTGAGCCATGAGGACTTTAAATTTTTCTGAAAATTCCTCAGCAAGTTGGTCATCAGATGAAAAACCTGAATCTGAGGAGGAACACTGGAATTTACAATTATCAGAATCAGAGCATTCACAATAAGCATTGACTTGCTCAAGGTCAAATTCTGAAGAATAATCAGAACTAGACACAGACGAAGATTGTGCTTGGGCTTGCTGTATCATCAATGTATGACAATCTTCTGTTTTATGGAAAAGAGAACCATACCTTGTACATGTAACCTCAGTTTTGGCTTGTCTTTTACCTTTATATTTCTGTTGAGTTTTCTTACCCAACCCTTTTCGTGACTCTTGTGCATCAGGACACATATGAGATGTATGTCCTGTCTTGCCACAAATCCAACAAGTCTGTTCTTGCATCCTCTTCATCTTTTCACTTCGAGGATGAATATCATGTGGCTCATAGTAATGTGTCTTAGGGGTATATTTAGAATATCTCCTACGAGCAGGCTTCTGGTATGGCTTTCCTTTAGAGCACTTGAGCTCCTATATCTTCTTGGTAGACATGTGATACGAATAAGGCTGACTTCTTTTGTAAGTCTTTTTGGCCTTTTTCTTTGACTTTCTTTTCTTTACCAAAGGATCATCAACTGTGATGCCATACTTACTGCAAAAAGACTTAGTACTAGGTAATCTATTGAGTTTATCAATAGATTTATTGATCTTTGAACTGGTACAGAGAGTAATTAATACTCTTGTTATGATACTATACATCTGAACCCATAGATAGGCTTCCAATGGTAACTGGAAGGCTTCTTGCAACTTTAGAATGTCGACCAGCTTTGAGGGAAAGGATGCAAGATAAACCTGTTTCCAGAGTAGGTTTTTGGGATCTTTAACCATGAAGATTCTTTGGATCCAGTCTCTATGAAAATCTTAATATTGATTTATATTTCTGCATTTTAGATTCATGAGTATCATTTCATTCTGATCTGAAATGTTTGGGTCATCACCATAGAATTTCTACTGGATCAGTGCTGTAAGGGCACCGATCATGTTATTGATGGGTCTACCATCTTCATGAAACTTTATGTCTCCATTCTCATCTTTCAGCACTTCTTGTTCCATTTTCTCAATAAGTGCTGGAGAAGACTCTAGCTCCCACCATCTGGCTAGAGTTCCTGTGAAACAAGGAATCAGTGTCTTGCATGCCTCTAATTCTTTTTTCCCATCTATACACATTAATTTATACTCTGTGAGCATTCGATCCAACATTTGTCTTATTTGGGTAGAAATTAAGCTATCTATGTTCCGCTCTTTATGGATTTGGTCCCAAAAGGTTTCCCTGGGAACAATCTTACCAAGGCCATTTAAATCTAGAGGAGAATACCTAGTATACTGGGCTTCAAGAGGCTCATACATAGGTAAGAATTGATCTTCAAATTCAGACTCATGGAACAAGGAGGAAATGGTGACTTTAAACTTTGGAGACTTAGGAGCAGACTCTTTAGGGAAGAGGCTGGGAAATCTATCTATAGGTTTCTGGATTTACACAGCTTTCCCTTTGTGAAGGAATCCTGAGGGGACTGGTTTGTGTGATTTCTTTTCATCAAGCTTCTGAACTTTATCAGACAAATTTGTAACAAGCTGTCAAGTAGAAATGGATTGTTCTATGATACAATTTTCTACTTCATCAACTTTCTTCAAAGATTGTATTGAAAAATCCTTAGAAACAGAACAATTATACTGTACAGAATTTAATGCACTATTTACAGAATTCAATGACACTTGAATTTGATCCATCTGATCTTTCACAACTGAAGCTTTTGCCACATTATTTTCTAATCCTGTGATGGCAGCGTTAGTCCAGTTTATTTTCTCACTTACAGTCTGGACTCTCCCTTCAATTCCCAAAATATTTTCTTTCTGTACTATGGGATATGCATTGGTTGTGTTTTGGCCTTCCCCAAGGACAATGCGTTTGAAAGGAGGATAGCTGGTAGAAGTCTCTACCTTACTTCAATCTATGGCTGTCCAAGAATGAGAAGAAGAAGATGCAGAGTCAGTCATTAAAACCATAGCTGACTCCTTAGCCTTTTTCCACGAATAGAAATAAATCCAAGTATTTCTTTCTTCCGTAAACTGTTTCCATTCTGAGGCTAAAATCTTCTTCTCTTGTGGAGAATGTGTAGTTGCAAACTCATCAGGAGGATAGCTAGTAGAAGTCTCTACCTTACTTCCATCTATGGCTGTCCAAGAATGAGAAGAAGAAGATGCAGAGTCAGTCATTAAAACCATAGCTTACTCTTTAGCCTTTTTCCACGAATAGAAAGAAATCCAAGTATTTCTTTCTTCCATAAACTGTTTCCATTCTGAGGCTAAAGTCTTCTTCTCTTGTGGAGAATGTGTAGTTGCAAACTCATTAGCTTCTGGGTGAGTAAAAAAATCCCAATTTATCATCTGCTTCATCCATTGAGCAGGGATCTTATGTTTCTCACAACCATCCATTAATGTGTAAAACTTTTGTATCTCAGGAATAGATGGTTTCTTCACATCTTCAGGCAGATCTTTGAATCTGCATTCAGGGATCAAAATATCTTTTTGGCTATAATATCCAAGGCCATGTTTATCTTTAGGAGATTGCATGTTCATGAACATCTCTGTTAGTCTAGGATCTTCATCTTGCAGATTAGGAACAAGATGCATCATGAGGACATGATCATCTTCATCGGGAAAAGGAATATAAGAACATTTTGGATTTGGACAGGGAGCTACAGAATTAGACGGAGGGGCTTCTCCTGTTCTGGAATTATGATTCTGATGCTTGATAACCCATTCAGCAAGATGTTTTAGATTTACAGACTGATGGCACTGTGGAAAGTCAACTTTGAGAGGCATTGTCCTTGGGGAAGGCCAAAACACAGCCAATGCATATCCCATAGTACAGAAAGAAAATATTTTTGGAATTGAAGGGAGAGTCCAGACTGTAAGTGAGAAAATAAACTAGACTAACACTGTCATCACAGGATTAGAAAAGAATGTGGCAAAAGCTTCAGTTGTGAAAGATTAGATGGATCAAATTCAAGTGTCATTGAATTCTGTAAATAGTGCATTAAATTCTGTACAGTATAATTGTTTTGTTTCTAAGGATTTTTCAATACAATCTTTGAAGAAAGTTGATGAAGTAGAAAATTGTATCATATAAAAATCCATTTCTACTCGACAACTTGTTACAAATTTGTCTGATAAAGTTCATAAGCTTGATGAAAAGAAATCACACAAACCAGTCCCCTCAGGATTCCTTCACAAAGGGAAAGCTGTGCAAATCCAGAAACCTATAGATAGATTTCCCAGCCTCTTCCCTAAAGAGTCTTCTCCTAAGTCTCCAAATTTTAAAGTCACCATTGCCTCCTTGTTCCATGAGTCTGAATCTGAAGATCAATTCTTACCTATGTATGAGCCTCTTGAAGCCCAGAATACTAGGTATTCTCCTCTAGATTTAAATGGCCTTGGTAAGATTGTTCCCAGGGAAACCTTTTGGGACCAAAGCCATAAAGAATGGAACATAGATAACTTAACTTTTGCCCAGATAAGACAAATGTTGGATCGAATGCTCACAAAGTATAAATTAATATGTATATATGGGAAAACAGAAGTAGAGGCATGCAAGACACGGATTCCTTGTTTCACAGGAACTCTAGCCAGATGGTGGGAGCTAGAGTCTTCTCCAGCACTTATTGAGAAAATGGAACAAGAAGTGTTGAAAGATGAGAATGGAGACATAAAGTTTCATGAAGATGGTATACCCATCAATAACATGATCGATGCCCTTACAACACTGATCCAACATACATTCTGTGGTGATGACCCAAACATTTCAGATCAGAATGAAATGATACTCATGAATCTGAAATGCAGAAATATAAATCAATATGAATATTTTCATAGAGACTGGATCCAAAGAATCTTCATGGTTAAAGATCCCAAAAACCTGCTCTGGAAACTGGTTTATCTTGCAGCCTTGCCCTCAAAGCTGGTCGACATTATAAAGTTGCAAGAAGCCTTCCAGTTACCATTGGAAGCCTATCTATGGGGTCAGATGTATAGTATCATAACCAGAGTATTAATTACTCTTTGTACCAGTTCCAAGATCAATAAATCTATTGATAAACTCAATAGATTACCTGGTACTAAGTCTTTTTGCAGTAAGTATGGCATCACAGTTGATGATCCTTTGGTAAAGAAAAGAAATTCAAAGAAAAAGGCCAAAAAGACTTACAAAAGAAGTCAGCCTTATTCTTAACACATGTCTACCAAGAAGATATCTGAGCTCAAGCGCTCTAAAAGAAAGCCATACCAGAAGCCTTCTCATAGGGGATATTCTAAATATACCCCTAAGACACATTACTATGAACCACATGATATTCATCCTCGAAGTGAAAAGATGAAGAGGATGCAAGAACAGACTTGTTGGATTTGTGGCAAGATAGGACATACATCTCATATGTGTCCTGATGCACAAGAGTCACGAAAAGGGTTGGGTAAGAAAACTCAACAGAAATATAAAGGTAAAAGACAAGTCAAAATTGAGGTTACATGTACAAGATGTGGTTCTCTTTTCCATAAAACAGAAGATTGTCATACATTGATGATACGGCAAGTCCAAGCACAATCTTCTTCTGTGTCTAGTTCTGATTATTCTTCAGAATCTGACCTTGAGCAAGTCAATGCTTATTGTGAATGCTCTGATTCTGACAATTGTAAATGCCAGTGTTCCTCCTCAGATTCAGGTTTTTCATTTGATGACCAACTTGCTAAGGAATTTTCAGAAAAATTTAAAGTCCTCATGGCTCATACAACTGAAGATGACATGAAGATCTTCTCACACATCCGAGCCATGGACGATGGTGATTTGAAGAACAGACTGATTGATGCCTTCATACAATCCTCTTCAAGTTCTTCCTCCAGTTCCAAACCTATTAAGAAGCCCCTTTTTCTTGATGCTTCTTATGAACAAAATACCCGAAGTTATCTCCGCCAACACCAAGATAGCAAATTTCGTGCACTCACTTTGGGGGAGGTGAGTAGGGAGATACACTTGGTGAAAGGTGAAATTTCTTCCCTAAAACTACAAGTCTCAAATTTAGAAAAAGGAAAACAAGAAATAGCTCATCCTGTTTCAGGAAGAAATACAAATTTTATTATTCATAGTAACGCTTCATATTCTGTTCCTGAAAAACCCGAGGTTGAAGTTGCAGAAGGAAAAATTGATACAAAATTTGGGTTTAGAGAAATGCAAGTCCTTGCCATCCAGTATCAGCACCATCATGTTCAAGTCAATATTTGTGTGTAAGGAATTACCTATAAAGTAATTGCATTAATAGATTCAGGAGCAGATGTGAACATTCTTTCAAAAAATATTGTCCCATCAAGATATTGGGTTGCTGCATCCAGAAATGTCATAGGACTAGGAGACAAAGTCCTAGAATATGAGATTCCAAAAGCCATGGTCTGTTTTGATTCTCACTATTTAAAAATGAAGTTTGCAGTTGTAGATATTCCAGTTGATTGTATTTTGGGTAACATTTTTCTTGCAGCTGTTGAACCACATGGTTCATGGAGATAAAAAGATAATAAGGCCGGGTATTTCATCACAATGCCCACTTCAGACAAAAAGGGAAAAAGAATCAATTTTCCTTATATCTCAAGACCAAGAATCTCAACCATGGTCCAAGCTATGCAGGAGCTTAAGAAAGTAGAAGACAGTCTTGCTGAACTCAAAGATCACAAGAGTTTGATCAGAATTGAAGAACAATTGAGTTCACCAGAAATTCAGAAAAAAATTTATGAATTACAGAAAAAGTTTGAGGATGCATGCTGCTCAGAAGAACCAAATGCATTATGGCACCGAAAGAAGCATAGTATTGAGCTGCCCTATAAAGAAGGCTATACGGGAAGACCTTGCAAATACAGAGCCATACCAATGAGCAAATAATATCGTGATATCTGTGAAAAATAAATCGATCAGTTGTTGCAGAGAAATCTGATAAGGGACTCAAACAATCCCTGGAACTTCTATGGCTTCTACGTCAACCAAATAAGTGAACAGATAAGAGGAATACCCAGGTTAGTTATTAACTATAAACCTCTTAACTCTATTGTTGCAGATGATACTTATCCCATCCCACACAAAGGAGATCTATTGGGAAGGATAGCTGGAGCCAAAGTGTTTTCAATGTTTGATCTCAAATCAGGTTTCTAGCAAGTGGCCATAGCAGAAAAAGACAAGTCGAAAACTAGATTCAGCATTCCAGCAGGCCACTATGAGTGGAATGTCATGCCATTCGGCCTCAAGCATGCACCTTCTAAGTTCCAGAAGGTAATGGGTTCTATTTTCAAACCTTATTCAGAATGGTTATTGGCATATATTAATGATCTCCTAGTATTTTATAAAAATCTTCAAGATCATTTCAGACATCTGAAGATTTTCATGAAACTTGTTAAAAGAAATGGCTTAGTCTTAAGTAAGAAAAATATGGAGCTCTGTAAGACTAAGATTAAGTTTCTAGGGCACACCATAGAGAATGGATTAATTGCCTTACAAAATCATGCCATTGTGTTTGCAGACAAATTTCCAGATAACATTCTGGACAAAACCCAGCTGCAAAGGTTTTTGGGTTGCTTAAACTATGTAAGCAAGTTCTATTCTAATTGTGCACTTGATAGGTATCTATTAAATCAGAGACTTAGAAAAAAATCCTAAGCCTTGGACCAAAGCCCATTCAGAAGCAGTTCGACAGATCAAGGCCAAGGTCAGGAAGCTCCCCATTCTTCATGTTCCAGAAGATGGATATTTTAAGATTGTTGAATCAGATGCCAGTAATATTGGATGGGGAGGTGTGCTTAAACAAATATCAAATGATAAGAGTCAGAAGAATGAAAAAACAGTTATGCAGTATGCATCAGGTACATGGAATAAAGCTGAAAGAAATTATTCCACTATAGAAAAAGAGGTAAAAGCTGCATGGAACTATGTGAGTAAAATCTCCATTCATTTGGTTAATAAATTCTTTTTGTTAAGGACTGATGCTTCGGCTTTAGAAAAAGTAATTAATAAAGTTATCAAAAATCCTGAAGATGCTAAATTTTCAAGATGGCAAGCATTGTTTGCAAATTTTGACTTCAAGATAGAGCATATCAAAGGAATTGATAACTCTGCCAGATTTCCTTAGCAGAGAATTCTTTCAAAAGCAACCAGAACAAGATGATGGCCAAGGATAAAAGGAAGAAATACATGTAATGTTCATTGTCACAGAGTGGGATCATGCCCAACAGAAAGAAACACTCAGATCCATATCTGATGATGAGTCATGGGCAGTTTATAAAGAAAATTGGAGACCTACGTGGCAACTCTGCAACACTAAAATACTTGATGCAGATTTGCAAAATCATACTGACATCCTGCATCTTGTACTAGAAAGGAAAGTATATCCAAAAGGAAATCGATGGATACATGACATGGTATACTCTACTAGTATGATAGCTTCACATGAAGCTGAAAGATCCCTCTCACAATATTTCTGTGATATGTCTGTCATTTGTACTGGTGGCAGCGACAGAACAAAGGTTTATTATAAATCCTATACTATCAACTGCACACAGTGTCCACGAGAATATAAAGGAGAAAGATATCAGACATGGCCAGGTAACAATCTTTACTTAATTTTTCCTGACACTGTGTACAATTTTGCAGATTATAAACAACTCTGGTGGAATCTGCTAAATAAAGATGGTCGGGGTGAGACGCATCACACTAAGCTTAGATCTGGACCCACTTGGATAAATCAATCCCATTATGCATGTTCGTGGACAGAGGATTGGTGGTTTGACTATGGGCTAAGTGCTTATGGTATGGATCCACAGTTTTATGAAGCCTATTTCCAAAGACAATGTAATGACTGTTTAGAAAGCAGTTGGGGAGAATTTTTTCACAGTCCATGCCAAACATTCAAAGATATGAGTCAGCTAGAATATAAATTGGTAAATCATATTCTAAACTCATATAAAAAGATGCAACACCAATGGTTGGTTCTAACAAAAATTAAACACTAGATCATATTAAATAAACCCATGATTGTCCAAAGAATATAAATACAGAATAAAGTCAGTGAATACTAAAAATCAATTTCTGGAATCACTATTCGTCGTATGTTTTCATTCTGAAATGATTTCACAGTGGAGCTCCACTAAAACAAAAGCATTCTCTGTGTATTGATACCCAATCACAGGTCTACAGTGACAGGTCTTTTCCCGAGGGCTTTTCACCTGTTTGAAAAAGCGTCCTCCGTGTATGTAATAAGAGATGTTTCCTCGTGGGTTTTGTACATAAAAGGCATCCACAGTGTATTGTACACACACTTTCACATGAGTTGGTCGGACGGTAGAATCTCAGTGCGAATGTCACTTCGGTATTACCCGAAAGCCATGATTCTCCTCCACGTGTCAATAATCCGATAGACCGATCGAATGTTTTTCCCCCCTCATTTCCTATATATAGAGGGTTAAGGCTCATTCTTCGGCATTCGCATTCGGAGAGTTTAGAGTCTAGAGTCATTTGTGTTTTGAGTCTGAGTCGAGCCGAAGCTCCCTGCTCTGCATCTGCGCGAAGTCTCACGATCTGCTTGCATCACGGTGCCAAGACTCAAGTCCTTAGGGGATCTGACTAGCCTGCGTGTCTATGTGCTCGGCATAGGCAAGAATCTGAAGTGGCAGGTCATGAAGATCAAGTCTGTAAAGAAATGCTGTCTATGTATTGTGTATTCTATAAAAGAACTGCGAGGCAGTATGAAATCGGCCGGAAAAGCCTCCGGTGAAAATAGCAAATTCATTATACAGTATCATAAATGCAGCCAAGTGCGGAGAACACGGTCGATCTGCAGTAAAGAGATGCAGTGCAAGCTAAGAGCTTTGATATTTTCATTCATGAGATCAATAAAGAACATTTCTATCACCTCACATTTTCAGCTATGGCACTGAGCTTATGAATCACTCTTAAGACAGCCTTTGTCTATTACTCTTTAGTTCTTGAGGTCGCCCTGCGCCATGAGTCCCTTATCCTTGTAAGTATAGATATGCCAATAAAGGCGGGGAAAACACAGACAGAGCGAAAAGAAATGAGCGTAATGTAAATTCGTTTATGGGATTCACGGTAAAATTATAAAATTTAAAAACTTAATGAGAAAAACGACAAATCATACAAAGAAGTTTGCAGTGCAAACCTGTGAGAGAGGTCCCTGCAGTAAAAATTTGTATCAGAGATTTTCATACATTGATGATATAGCAAGCCCAAGCACAATCTTCTTCTGTGTCTAGTTCTGATTATTCTTCAGAATCTGACCTTGAGCAAGTCAATGCTTATTGTGAATGCTCTGATTCTGACAATTGTAAATGCCAATGTTCCTCCTCAGATTCAGGTTTTTCATCTGATGACCAACTTGTTGAGGAATTTTCAGAAAAATTTAAAGTCCTCATGGCTCAGACAACTGAAGATGACATGAAGATCTTCTCACACATCCGAGCCATGGACGATGGTGATCTAAACAACAGACTGATTGATGCCTTCATACAGTCCTCTTCAAGTTCTTCCTCCAGTTCCAAACCTATTAAGAAGCCCCTTTTTCTTGATGCTTCTTATGAAAAAAATACCTGAAGTTATCTCCGCCAACACCAAGATAGCAAAGTTCGTGCACTCACTTTGGGGGAGGTGAGTAGGGAGATACACTTTCTGAAAGGTGAAATTTCTGCCCTAAAACTACAAGTCTCAAATTTAGAAAAAGGAAAACAAGAAACAACTCATCCTGTTTTAGGCAGAAATACAAATTTTATTATTCATAGTAACCCTTCATATTCTGTTCCTGAAAAACCCGAGGTTGAAGTTGTAGAAGGAAAAATTGATACAAAATTTGGGTTTAGAGAAATGCAAGTCCTTGCCATCCAGTATCAGCACCATCATGTTCAAGTCAATATTTGTGTGCAAGGAATTACCTACAAAGTAACTGCATTAATAGATTCAGGAGCAGATGTGAACATTCTTTCAAAAAATATTGTCCCATAAAGATATTGGGTTGCTGCATCCAGAAATGTCATAGGACTAGGAGACAAAGTCCTAGAATATGAGATTCCAAAAGCCATGGTCTGTTTTGATTCTCACTGTCTAAAAATGAAGTTTGCAGTTGCAGATATTCCAGTTGATTGCATTTTGGGTAACATTTTTCTTGCAGCTGTTGAACCACATGGTTCATGGAGATCAAAATATAATAAGGCCGGGTATTTCATCACAATGCCCACTTCAGACAAAAAGGGAAAAAGAATCAATTTGCGTTATATCTCAAGACCAAGAATCTCAACCATGGTCCAAGCTATGCAGGAGCTTAAGAAAGCATAAGACAGTCTTGGTGAACTCAAAGATCACAAGAGTTTGATCAGAATTGAAGAACAATTGAGTTCACCAGAAATTCAGAAACAAATTTCTGAATTACAGAAAAAGTTTGAGGATACATGCTGCTCAGAAGAACCAAATGCATTCTGGCACCGAAAGCAGCATAGTATTGATCTGCCCTATAAAGAAGGCTATACGGGAAGACCTTGCAAATCCAGAGCCATACCAATAAGAAAATAATATCGTGAGCTCTGTGAAAAAGAAATTGATCAGTTGTTGCAGAGAAAGCTGATAAGGGAGTTAAGCAGTCCCTCGAACTACTATGGCTTCTACGTCAACGAAAGAAGTGAACAGATAAGACAAATACCTAGGTTAGTTATTAACTATAAACCTCTTAACTCTGTTCTTGCATATGATACTTATCCCATCCCACACAAAGGAGATATATTGGGAAGGATAGCTGGAGCCAAATTGTTTTCAAATTTTGATCTCAAATCAGGTTTCTGGCAAGTGGCCATAGCAGAAAAAGGCAAGTGGAAAAGTACATTCAGCATTCCAACATGCCACTATGAGTGGAATTTCATGCCATTCGAGCTCAAGCACGCACCTTCTAAGTTCCAGAAGGTAATGGATTCTATTTTCAAACCTTATGAAGAATGGTTATTGGCATATATTGATGATCTCCTAGTATTTTCTAAAAATCTTCAAGATCATTTCAGACATCTGAAGATTTTCATGAAACTTGTTAAAAGAAATGGCTTAGTCTTAAGTAAGAAAAAGATGGAGCTCTGTAAGACTAAGATTAAGTTTCTAGGGAACACCATAGAGAATGGATTAATTGCCTTACAAAAACATGCCATTGAGTTTGCAGACAAATTTCCAGATATCATTCTGGACAAAACCCAACTACAAAGGTTTTTGGGTTGCTTAAACTATGTAAGCAATTTCTAGTATAACTGTGCACTTGATAGGTCTCTATTAAATCAGAGACTTAGAAAAAATCCGAAGCCTTGGACCAAAGTCCATACAGAAGCAGTTCGACAGATCAAGGCCAAGTTCAGGAAGCTCCCCATTCTTCATGTTGCAGAAGATGGATATTTTAAGATTGTTGAATCAGATGCCAGTAATATTGGATGAGGAGGTGTGCTTAAACAAAGACCAAATGATAAGAGTCAGAAGAATGAAGAAACAGTTGTGCAGTATGCATCAGGTACATGGAATAAAGCTGAAAGAAATTATTCCACTATAGAACAAGAGGTAAAAGCTGCATGGAACTGTGTGAGTAAATTCTCCATTCATTTGGTTAATAAATTCTTTTTGTTAAGGACTAATGCTCAGGCTTTAGCAAAAGTAATTAATACAGTTGTAAAAAATCCTGAAGATGCTAAATTTGCAATATGGCAAGCATTGTTTGCCAATTTTGACTTCAAGATAGAGCATATCAAAGGAATTGATAACTCTCTGCCAGATTTCCTTAGCAGAGAATTCATTCAAAAGAAACCAGAACAAGATGATGGCTAAGGAGAAAAGGAAGAAATACATGCAATGGTCATTGTCACAGAGTGGGATCATGCCCAACGGAAAGAAACACTCAGATCCATATCTGATGATGAGTCATGGGAAGTTTATAAAGAAAAGTGGAGACCTACGTGGCAACTCCGCAACACTAAAATACTTGATGCAGATTTGCAAAATCATACTGACATCCTGCATCCTGTACCAGAAAGGAGAGTATATCCAAAAGGAAATCGATGGATACATGACATGGTATACTCTACTAGTATGATAGCTTCACATGAAGCTGAAAGATCCCTCTCACAAGATTTCTGTGATCTGTCTGTCATTTGTACTGGTGGCAGCGACAGAACAAAGGTTTATTATAAATCCTATACTATCAACCGCACACGGTGGCCAGGAGAATATACAGGAGGAAGATATCAGACATGGCCAGGTAACAATCTTGACTTAATTATTTCCTGACACTGTGTACAATTTTGCAGGATATAAACAACTCTGGTGGAATATGCTAAATAAAGACGGTCGGGGTGAGACGCATCACACTAAGCTTAGATTTGGACCCAATTGGATAAATCAATCCCATTATGCATGTCCGTGGACAGAGGATTGGTGGTTTGACTATGGGCTAAGTGCTTATGGTATGGATCCACAGTTTTATGAAGCCTATTTCCAAAGACAATGTAATGACTGTTTAGAAAGCAGTTGGGGAGAATGTTTTCACAGTCCATGCCAAACAGTCAAAGATATGAGTCAGCTAGAATATAAATTGGTAAATCCTATTCTAAACTCATATAAAAATATGAAACACCAATGGCTGGTTCTAACAAAAATTAAACACCAGATCATATTAAATAAACCCATGATTGTCCGAAGAATATACACCAAGGCATGGGATGATGATTATCCAAAAATCAGATTTCCTGTAATCACTATTCTAGATCAACCGGAAACCAGTACAAGCGGTTCTAGTGGGCTCCACTAAAACAAAAGTATCCATGATGTATTGATACCTAGTCACAGGTCTACAGTGGCAGGTATTTTCCCGAGGGCTTTTCACCTGTTCCTAAAAGCATCCTCTATGTATCTATTAATGTCGGTTTCCTCATGGGCCTTGTACATAAAATGCATCCACAGTGTAATGTACACACACTTCACATGTTTGTGTCGGATGGACGAATCTCGGTGCAGATGTCCATTCAGTGTTACCCGAAAGCCATGATTCTCCTCCACGTGTCAATAATCCAACGAACCAAATGAATGTTTGTCCCCCCCTCATTTCCTATAAAAGGAGGGTTAAGGCTCATTCTTTGGCATTCGCATTCGGAGAGTCTAGTGTCTAGAGTTATTTGTGTTTTTAGTCTGAGTCGAGCCGAAGGTCCCTGCTCTGCATCTGCGTGAAGTCTCGCGATCTGCTTGCATCACGGTGCTAAGACTCAAGTATTTAGGTGATCAGAGAAGCCTGCGTGTCTATGTGCTCGGCATAGGTAAGAACCTAAAGTGGCCTGATCATAGATCGAGTCTGTAAAAGTCTGTCTATGTATTGTGTATTCTATAAAAGAACTCTGAGATAGAGTCTGTAAGTCGGCCAGAAAGCCTCCAGTAATGCTCGCTCATTATTGAGTAGCATAAGTCTAGTAAATGCCGCTACAGTCAACCTCTGGTAAAGAGATATGAGTCTTGTAAGGTAATAGCTTTGATGTATTTTCATTTTTGAGATCAATAAAGAGAGAAAGTTTTGATCTCCGCATTTAAGAACTGTAACTCTGAGCTTTATGAATGTCTGTCAAGACACTGTCTATTACTCTTTAATTCTTGAAAGTTCGCCATAAGTTCTCCAGAGGTTTGTGAAATCACCGAGGGACATGTAGTAGGCCAAGAAAAGGCGAGGGAAGCCACAGATAGAGCCGAAAGAAGTGTGAACGTGATAGTAGGTTCATGTATGGGTTCACAGTTGGGTTCGCATAAAGAAATTTAAAGAGCTTGACAGAAGAGAAACTTGACAAGGCTAGCCTGCAAAGAAAGCAGTTTGCAGTGCAAACCTGTGAGAGAGGTCCCTGCAGTAAAAATTGGTATCAGAGCGAGTGCAGTTTGTTAACTAGTTTGAGATTTAAGGTCAGTTCTTAAATATATCTCTCTTTATTTCTGAAATTTAAGATATGGACTCATTCAGAAAATCTGTCTCCTTTAGAGAATTAGAGGAAAGAGAAAATGATATTGTTGAGCAAAATCATCTAAGAGATATGTTTGGTAAGAGTAGTAGTAGAGTAATAAATGAGTTAGAATTGTTATATGAAGAAGTGGAGCCTCAAGCTCGCTAGGTTCTTCCGAAGATAGCTGCATCCGAAGTTTATGCAGATCTAGCAGTATGGCATCTCAAAGATGCTACCCGGATTATTATTAAAGAATCCATAAGCTCTATAGAGGAAAATTTTGACTTTGTACAATCTATCCCTCTTCTTGATCCCAAGAAACTTCAAGCAGAAGCTCAGAAGTTAGGAACCAAATTCTTACATCTTGGTTGCCTAAGAATAGGAATCCAAGCCCTAACTCATCAGGGTCTTGATACATATGTGTTAGCAAAAATCAGAGATCTAACACATAATAAATATATTGATTACTTAATTGGAGGAATTTTTGCCCCTTTATCTAATGGTCCAATCTGGTTTGATTGTTATCCCAACTTCTCAGTATCAGTTTTTGATGAGACATTGGCCGATATTCTTCAGCTGCAAATCCAAACAAGTGGATTTGATATGAGAAGAAAAAGACAGAATATCGCCATAAAATTTAGAGGTTGTTTCCGTCACACCAGCACATTGTCTCCTGCAGTCCTCCATGCTCCCAGCAGAGACTCAAAAACAAGTGTCGTAGTCATGACCGATCCTAAGAATCAGAAAGTTGAGCATCAAGCCATTAAATGGGAAGATCTCACCTTTCCTGAACATTGGGTCGTGGCTAATCCTAAGCCCATCTCTACAAAGAATATTACTTCTGCTAATATTGTTGAGAATCAATCCTCTGCTGTCTTATCATTCCCCAGAAGTTCAACCATAGACAGATGCCAGATTGAACAAGAATGTAAAAAGTCTCCCTTGTATATATCTCCAGAATTGTCTGATTCTGGTTTCTCTAGTCTTGTAAATATTTCTTGTCAACATTCTACTTTATTTGAATTAGCCCAGCATGTAAATGTCCAGCCTCTCAAATTTGACTGTCCACAGTGCCATCAGTCTATAAATCTAAAACATCTTGCTGAATGGGTTATCAAGCATCAGAATCATAATTCCAGAACAGGAGAAGCCCCTCTGTCTACTTCTGTAGCTCCCTGTCCAAATCCAAAATGTTCTGATATTCCTTTTCCCCATGAAGATGATCATGTCCTCATGATGCATCTTGTTCCTACTCTGCAAGATGAAGATCCTAGACTAATAGAGATGTTCATGAACATGCAATCTCCTAAAGATAAACATGGCCTTCGATATTATAGCCAAAAAGATATTTTGATCCCTGAATGCAGATTCAAAGATCTGCCTGAACATGTGAAGAAACCATCTATTCCTGAGATACAAAAGTTTTACACATTAATGGATGGTTGTGAGAAACATAAGATCCCTGCTCAATGGATGAAGCAAATGATAAATTGGGATTTGTTTACTCACCCAGAAGCTGATGAGTTTGCAACTACACATTCTCCACAAGAGAAGAAGACTTTAGCCTCAGAATGGAAAAAGTTTATGGAAGAAAGAAATACTTGGATTTCTTTCTATTCGTGGAAAAAGGCTAAAGAGTCAGTTATGGTTTTAATGACTGAATCTGCATCTTCTTCTTCTCATTCTTGGACAGCCATAGATGGAAGTAAAGTAGAGACTTCTACCAGCTACCCTCCTTTCAAAGGTATTGTCCTTGGGGAAGGCCAAAACACAGCCAATGCATATCCCATAGTACAGAAAGAAAATATTTTGGGAATTGAAGGGAGAGTCCAGACTGTAAGTGAGCAAATAAACTGGACTTACACTGCCATCATAGGATTACAAAATAATGTGTCAAAGCTTCAGTTGTGAAAGATCAGATGGATCAAATTCAAGTGTCATTGAATTCTGTAAATAGTGCATTAAATTCTGTATAGTATAATTGTTCTGTTTCTAAGGATTTTTCAATACAATATTTGAAGAAAGTTGATGAAGTAGAAAATTGTATCATAGAACAATCCATTTTACTCGACAGCTTGTTACAAATTTGTCTGATAAAGTTCAGAAGCTTGATGAAAAGAAATCAGACAAACCAGTCCCCTCAGGATTCCTTCACAAAGGGAAAGCTGTGCAAATCCAGAAACCTATAGATAGATTTCCCAACCTCTTCCCTAGAGAGTCTGCTCCTAAGTCTCCAAGGTTTAAAGTCACCATTGCCTCCTTGTTCCATGAGTCTGAATCTAAAGATAGTGAACCCATACATGAACCAACTATCACGTTCACACTTCTTTCAGCTCTATCTGCGGCTTCCCTGACCTTTTCTTGGCCTACTCCGTGTCCCTCGGTGATTTTGTGAACCTCTGGCGAACTTATGGCGAAATTTCAAGAATTAAAGAGTAACAGAAAGTGTCTTGACAGACATTCATAAAGCTCAAAGTTACAGTTCTTAAATGCGGAAATGAAAACTTTCTCTCTTTATTGATCTCAGAAATGAAAATACATCAAAGCTCTTAGCTTACAAGACTCAGATCTCTTTACCAGAGATTTACTGTAGCGGCATTTACCAGAATTATGCTACTCAATAATGAGCGAGCATTATTGGAGGCTTTCTGGCCGACTTACAGACTCTGTCTCGGAGTTCTTTTATAGAATACACAATACATAGACATAATTTTACGGACTCTATCTATGATCAAGCCACTTTAGGTTCTTACCTATGCCGAGCACATAGACACGCAGGCTTCTCTGATCACCTAAATACTTGAGTCTTAGCACCGTGATGCAAGCAGATCGCGAGACTTCGCACAGATGCAGAGTAGGGAGCTTCGACTCGACTCAGACTAAAAACACAAATAACTCTAGACTCTAGACTCTCCAAATGCGAATGCCAAAGAATGAGCCTTAACCCTCCTTTTATAGGAAATGAGGGGGGACAAACATTCGTTTGGTTCGTTGGATTATTGACACGTGGAGGAGAATCATGGCTTTTGGGTAACACTGAAGTGACATCCGCACCGAGATTCGTCCATCCGACACAAACATGTGAAGTGTGTGTACATTACACTCTGGATGCCTTTTATGTACAAGGCCCACGAGGAAACAGACATTAATAGATACATAGAGGATGCTTTTACGAATAGGTGAAAAGCCCTCGGGAAAAGACCTACCACTGTAGACCCGTGACTAGGTATCAATACATCATGGACACTTTTGTTTTAGCGGAGCCCACTAGAACCACTTGTACTGGTTTCCGGCTGACCTAGAATAGTGATTCCAGGAAATCTGATTTTTGGATAATCATCATCCCATGCCTTGGTGTATATTCTTCGGACAATCATGGGTTTATTTAATATGATCTGGTGTTTAATTTTTGTTAGAACCAACCATTGGTGTTGCATATTTTTATATGAGTTTAGAATAGGATTTACCAATTTATATTCTAGCTGACTCATATCTTTGACTGTTTGGCATGGACTGTGAAAAAATTCTCCCCAACTGCTTTCTAAACAATCATTACATTGTCTTTGGAAATATGCTTCATAAACATGTGGATCCATACCATAAGCACTTAGCCCATAGTCAAACCACCAATCCTCTGTCCACGAACATGCATAATGGGATTGATTTATCCAAGTGGGTCCAAATATAAGCTTAGTGTGATGTGTCTCACCCCGACCATCTTTATTTAGTAGATTCCACCAGAGTTGTTTATATCCTGAAAAATTGTACACAGTGTCAGGAAAAATTAAGTCAGGATTTTTACCTGGCCATGTCTGATATCTTCATCCTGTATATTCTCCTGGCCATCATGTGCAGTTGATAGTATAGGATTTATAATAAACCTTTGTTCTGTCGCTGCCACTAGTACAAATGATAGACAGATCACAGAAATCTTGTTAGAGGGATCTTTCAGCTTCATGTGAAGCTATCATACTAGTAGAGTATACCATGTCATGTATCCATCGATTTCCTTTTGGATATACTCTCCTTTCTGGTACAAGATGCAGGATGTCAGTATGATTTTGCAAATCTGCATCAAGTATTTTAGTGTTGCGGAGTTGCCACGTAGGTCTCCACTTTTCTTTATAAACTGCCCATGACTCATCATCAGATATGGATCTGAGTGTTTCTTTCTGTTGGGTATGATCCCACTCTATGACAATGACCATTACATGTATTTCTTCCTTTTCTCCTTGGACATCATCTTGTTCTGGTTGATTTTGAATGATTTCTCTGCTAAGGAAATCTGGCAGAGAGTTATCAATTCCTTTGATATGCTCTATATTGAAGTCAAAATTGGAAAACAATGCTTGCCATCTTGCAAATTTAGCATCTTCAGGATTTTTGATAACTTTATTAATTAATTTTGCTAAATCCTGAGCATCAGTCCTTAACAAAAAGAATTTATTAACCAAATGAATGGAGAATTTACTCACACAGTTCCATGTAGCTTTTACCTCTTGTTCTATAGTGGAATAATTTCTTTCAGCTTTATTCCATGTACCTAATGCATACTGCATAACTGTTTCTTCATTCTTCTGACTCTTATCATTTGGTCTTTGTTTAAGCACACCTCCCCATCCAATATTACTGGCATCTGATTCAACAATCTTAAAATATCCATCTCCTACAACATGAAGAATGGGGAGCTTCTTGACCTTGGCCTTGATCTGTCGAACTGCTTCTGTATGGGCTTTGGTCCAAGGCTTTGGATTTTTTCTAAGTCTCTGATTTGATATAGACCTATCAAGTGCACAGTTAGAATAGAAATTGCTTACATAGTTTAAGCAACCCAAAAACTTTTGCAGCTGGGTTTTGTCCATAATGATATCTAGAAATTTGTCTGCAAACTCAATGGCATGATTTTGTAAGGCAATTAATCCATTCTCTATGGTGTGCCCTAGAAACTTAATCTTAGTCTTACAGAGCTCCATATTTTTCTTAATTAATACTAAGCCATTTCTTTTAACAAGTTTCATGAAAATCTTCAGATGTCTGAAATGATCTTGAAGATTTTTAGAAAATACTAGGAGATCATCAATATATGCGAATAACCATTCTGCATAAGGTTTGAAAATAGAATCCATTACCTTCTGGAACTTAGAAGGTGCGTGCTTGAGCCCGAATGGCATGACATTCCACTCATAGTGGAATACTGGAATGCTGAATGCAGTTTTCCAACTTTGAGATCAAACTTTGAAAACACTTTGGCTCCAGCTATCCTTCCCAATAGATCTCCTTTGTGTGGGATGGGATAAGTATCATCTGCAACAATAGAGTTAAGAGGTTTATAGTTAATAACTAACCTGGGTATTCCTCTTATCTGTTCACTTATTTGGTTGACGTAGAAGCCATAGAAGTTCCAGGGATTGTTTGAGTCCCTTATCAGATTTCTCTGCAACAACTGATCAATTTATTTTTCACAGATATCACGATATTATTTGCTCATTGGTATGGCTCTGTATTTGCAAGGTCTTCCCGTATAGCCTTCTTTATAGGGCAGCTCAATACTATGCTTCTTTCGGTGCCATAATGCATTTGGTTCTTCTGAGCAGCATGCATCCTCAAACTTTTTCTGTAATTCATAATTTTTTTTCTGAATTTCTGGTGAACTCAATTGTTCTTCAATTCTGATCAAACTCTTGTGATCTTTGAGTTCAGCAAGACTGTCTTCTACTTTCTTAAGCTCCTTCATATCTTGGACCATGGTTGAGATTCTTGGTCTTGAGATATAAGGAAAATTGATTATTTTTCCCTTTTTGTCTGAAGTGGGCATTGTGATGAAATACCCGGCCTTATTATCTTTTTATCTCCATGAACCATGTGGTTCAACAGCTGCAAGAAAAATGTTACCCAAAATACAATCAACTGGAATATCTACAACTGCAAACTTCATTTTTAAATAGTGAGAATCAAAACAGACCATGGCTTTTAGAATCTCATATTCTAGGACTTTGTCTCCTAGTCCTATGACATTTCTGGATGCAGCAACCCAATATCTTGATGGGACAATATTTTTTGAAAGAATGTTCACATCTGCTCCTGAATCTATTAATGCAATTACTTTATAGGTAATTCCTTGCACACAAATATTGACTTGAACATGATGGTGCTGATACTGGATGGCAAGGACTTGCATTTCTCTAAACCCAAATTTTGTATCAATTTTTCCTTCTGCAACTTCAACCTCGGGTTTTTCAGGAACAGAATATGAAGCGTTACTATGAATAATAAAATTTGTATTTCTTCCTGAAACAGGATGAGCTATTTCTTGTTTTCCTTTTTCTAAATTTGAGACTTGTAGTTTTAGGGCAGAAATTTCACCTTTCACCAAGTGTATCTCCCTACTCACCTCCCCCAAAGTGAGTGCACGAAATTTTCTATCTTGGTGTTGGCGGAGATAACTTCGGGTATTTTGTTCATAAGAAGCATCAAGAAAAAGGGGCTTCTTAATAGGTTTGGAACTGGAGGAAGAACTTGAAGAGGATTGTATGAAGGCATCAATCAATCTGTTCTTCAAATCACCATCGTCCATGGCTCGGATGTGTGAGAAGATCTTCATGTCATCTTCAGTTGTCTGAGCCATGAGGACTTTAAATTTTTCTGAAAATTCCTTAGCAAGTTGGTCATCAAATGAAAAACCTGAATCTGAGGAGGAACACTGGCATTTACAATTGTCAGAATCAGAGCATTCACAATAAGCATTGACTTGCTCAAGGTCAGATTCTGAAGAATAATCAGAACTAGACACAGAAGAAGATTGTGCTTGGGCTTGCTGTATCATCAATGTATGACAATCTTCTATTTTATGGAAAATAGAACCACATCTTGTACATGTAACCTCAGTTTTGACTTGTCTTCTACCTTTATATTTCTGTTGAGTTTTCTTACCCAACCCTTTTCATGACTCTTGTGCATCAGGACACATATGAGATGTATGTCCCGTCTTGCCACAAATCCAACAAGTCTGTTCTTGCATCCTCATCATCTTTTCACTTCGAGGATGAATATCATGTGGTTCATAGTAATGTGTATTAGGGGTATATTTAGAATATCCCCTACGAGCACGCTTCTGGTATGGCTTTCTTTTGGAGCGCTTGAGCTCAGAGATCTTCTTGGTAGACATGTGATAAGAATAAGTTTGACTTCTTTTGTAAATATTTTTAGCCTTTTTCTTTGACTTTCTTTTCTTTACCAAAGGATCATCAACTGTGATGCCATACTTACTGGAAAAATACTTAGTACCAGGTAATATATTGAGTTTATCAATAGATTTATTGATCTTGGAACTGGTACAGAGAGTAATTAATACTCTGGTTATGATACTATACATCTGACCCCATAGATAGGATTCCAATGGTAACTGGAAGGCTTCTTGCAACTTTAGAATGTCGACCAGCTTTGAGGGCAAGGCTCCAAGATAAACCTGTTTCCAGAGCAGGTTTTTGGGATCTTTAACCATGGATATTCTTTGGATCCAGTCTCTATGAAAATCTTCATATTGATTTATATTTCTGCATTTCAGATTCATGAGTATCATTTCATTCTGATCTGAAATGTTTGGGTCATCACCACAGAATGTCTGCTGGATCAGTGTTGTAAGGGCACCAATCATGTTATTGATGGGTCTACCATCTTCATGAAACTTTAGGTCTCCATTCTCATCTTTCAACACTTCTTGTTCCATTTTCTCAATAAGTGCTGGAGAAGACTCTAGCTCCCACCATCTGGCTAGAGTTCCTTTGAAACAAGGAATCAGTGTCTTGCATGCCTCTACTTCTGTTTTCCCATCTATACACAATAATTTATACTCTGTGAGCATTCGATCCAACATTTGTCTTATCTGGGCAGAAGTTAAGTTATCTATGTTCCATTCTTTATGTCTTTGGTCCCAAAAGGTTTCCCTGGGAACAATCTTACCAAGGCCATTTAAATCTGGAGGAGAATACCTAGTATATTGGGCTTCAAGAGGCTCATACACAGGTAAGACTTGATCTTCAGATTTAGACTCATGGAACAAGGAGGCAATGGTGACTTTAAACTTTGGAGACTTAGGAGCAGACTCTTTAGGGAAGAGGCTGGGAAATCTATCTATAGGTTTCTGGATTTGCACAACTTTCCCTTTATGAAGGAATCCTGAGGGGACTGGTTTTTCTGATTTATTTTCATCAAGCTTATGAACTTTATCAGACAAATTTGTAACAAGATGTCAAGTAGAAATGGATTGTTCTATGATAAAATTTTCTACTTCATCAACTTTCTTCAAAGATTGTATTGAAAAATCCTTAGAAACAGAACAATTATACTCTACAGAATTTAATGCACTATTTATAGATTTCAATGACAGTTGAACTTGATCCATCTGATCTTTCACAACTGAAGCTTTTTCCACATTCTTTTCTAATCCTGTGATGGCAGTGTTAGTCCATTTTATTTGCTCACTTACAGTCTGGACTCTCCCTTCAATTCCCAAAATATTTTCTTTCTGTACTATGGGATATGCATTGGCTATCTTTTGGCCTTCCCCAAGGACAATGCCTTTGAAAGGAGGATAGCTGGTAGAATTCTCTACCTTACTTCCGTCTATGGCTGTCCAAGAATGAGAAGAATAAGATGCAGAGTCAGTCATTAAAACCATAGCTGACTCTTTAGCCTTTTTCCACGAATAGAAAGAAATACAAGTATTTCTTTCTTCCATAAACTATTTCCATTCTGAGGCTAAAGTCTTCTTCTCTTGTGGAGAATGTGTAGTTGCAAACTCATCAGCTTCTGGGTGAGTAAAAAAATCGCAATTTATCATCTGCTTCATCCATTGAGCAGGGATCTTATGTTTCTCACAACCATCCATTAATGTGTAAAAATTTTGTATCTTAGGAATAGATGGTTTTTTCACATCTTCAGGCAGATCTTTGAATCTGCATTCAGGGATCAAAATATCTTTTTTGGCTATAATATCCAAGGCCATGTTTATCTTTAGGAGATTTCATGTTCATGAACATCTCTATTAGTCTAGGATCTTCATCTTGCAGAGTAGGAACAAGATGCATCATGAGGACATGATCATCTTCATGGGGAAAAGGAATATCAGAACATTTTGGATTTGGACAGGGAGCTACATAAGTAGACGGAGGGGCTTCTCCTATTTTGGAATTATGATTCTGATGCTTGATAACCCATTCAGCAAGATGTTTTAGATTTACATACTGATGGCACTATGGACAGTCAACTTTGAGAGGGTGGAAATTTACAAGCTGGGCTAATTCAAATAAAGCAGAATGTTGACAAGAAATATTTACAAGACTAGAGCAACCAGAATCAGACAATTCTGGAGATATATACAAGGGAGACATTTTACATTCTTGTTCAATATTGCGTCTATCTATGGTTGACATTCTGGGAATGATAAGATAGCAGAGGATTGATTCTCAACAATATTAGCAGAAGTAATATTCTTTGCATAGATGGGCTTAGGATTAGCCATGACCCAATATTCAGGAAAGGTGATATCTTCCCATTTAATGGCTTGATGCTCAAATTTCTGATTCTTAGGATCGGTCATGACTACGAAACTTGTTTTTAAGTCTCTGCTGGGAGCATGGAGGACTGCAGGAGAAAATGTGCTGGTGTGACAGAAACAACCTCTAAATTGTATGGCGATATTCTGTCTTTTTCTTCTCATATCAAATCCACTTGTTTGGATTTGCAGCTGAAGAATATCGGCCAATGTCTCATCAAAAACTGATACTGAGAAGTTGGGATAAAAATCAAACCAGACTGGACCATTAGATAAAGGGGAAACAATTCCTCCAATTAAGGAATCAGTATATTTATTATGTGTTAGATCTATGATTGTTGCTAACACATATGTATCAAGACCCTGATGAGTTAGGGCTTGGATTCCTATTCTTAGGCAACCAAGATGTAAGAATTTGGAACCACAGTTTTATGAAGCCTATTTCCAAAGACAATGTAATGATTGTTTAGAAAGCAGTTGGGGAGAATGTTTTCAAAGTCCATGCCAAACACTCAAATATATGAGTCAGCTAGAATATAAATTGGTAAATCCTATTCTAAACTCATATAAAAATATTCAACACCAATGGTTGGTTCTAACAAAAATTAAACACCAGATCATATTAAATAAACCCATGATTGTCCGAAGAATATACACCAAGGCATGGGATGATGATTATCCAAAAATCAGATTTCCTGGAATCATTATTCTAGATCAGCTGAAAACCAGTACAAGCGGTTCTAGTGGGCTCCGCTAAAACAAAAGTATCCATGATGTATTGATACCTAGTCACGGGTCTACAGTGGCAGGTCTTTTCCCAAGGGCTTTTCACCTGTTCGTAAAAGCATCCTCTATGTATCTATTAATGTATGTTTCCTCATGGGCATTGTACATAAAAGGCATCCACAGTATAATGTACACACACTTCACATGTTTGTGTCGGATGGACGAATCTCGGTGTGGATGTCACTTCAGTGTTACCTGAAAGCCATGATTCTCCTCCACGTGTCAATAATCCAATGAACCAAATGAATGTTTGTCCCCCCTCATTTCCTATAAAAGGAGGGTTAAGGCTCATTCTTTGGCATTTGCATTCAGAGAGTCTAGAGTCTAGAGTTATTTGTGTTTTTAGTCTGAGTCAAGCCGAAGCTCCCTGCTCTGCATCTGTGCGAAGTCTCGCGAAATCACCGAGGGACATGGAGTAGGCCAAGAAAAGGCGAGGGAAGCCGCATATAGATCCGAAAGAAGTGTGAACGTGATAGTAGGTTCGTGTATGGGTTCACAGTTGGGTTCGTATAAAGAAATTTAAAGAGCTTGACAGAAGAGAAACTTGACAAGGCTAGCCTGCAAAGAAAGCAGTTTACAGTGCAAACCTGTGAGAGAGGTCCCTGCAGTAAAAATTGGTATCAAAGCCAGTGCATTTTGTCAACTGGTTCAAGATTTAAGGTCAGTTCTTAAATATATCTCTCTTTATTTCTGAAATTTAAGATATGGACTCATTCAGAAAATTTGTCTCCTTTAGAGAATTAGAGGAAAGAGAAAATGATAATGTTGAGCAAAATACTCTAAGAGATATGTTTGCTAAGAGTAGTAGTAGAGTAATAAATGAGTCAGAATTGTTATATGAAGAAGTGGAGCCTCAAGCTCGCTGGGTTCTTCCGAATATAGCTGCATCCGAAGTTTATGCAGATCTAGCAGTATGGCATCTTAAAGCTGCTACCCAGATTACTATGAAAGAATCCATAAGCTCTATAGAGGAAAATTTTGACTATGTACAATCTATCCCTCTTCTTGATCCCAAGAAACTTCAAGCAGAAGCTCAGAAGTTAGGAACCAAATTCTTACATCTTGGTTGCCTAAGAATAGGAATCCAAGCCCTAACTCATCAGGGTCTTGATACATATGTGTTAGCAACAATTAGAGATCTAACACATAATAAATATACTGATTCCTTAATTGGAGGAATTGTTGCCCCTTTATCTAATGGCCTAGTCTGGTTTGATTGTTATCCCAACTTCTCAGTATCAGTTTTTGATGAGACATTGGCCGATATTCTTTAGCTGCAAATCCAAACAAGTGGATTTGATATGAGAAGAAAAAGACAGAATATCGCCATACAATTTAGAGGTTGTTTCCTTCACACCAGCACATTGTCTCCTACAGTCATCTTGTACCAGAAAGGAGAGTATATACAAAAGGAAATCGATGGATAAATGACATGGTATACTCTACTAGTATGATAGCTTCACATGAAGCTGAAAGATCCCTCTCACAAGATTTCTGTGATTTGTCTGTCATTTGTACTGGTGGCAGCGACAGAACAAAGGTTTATTATAAATCCTATACTATCAACTGCACACGGTGGCCAGGAGAATATACAGGGGTAAGATATCAGACATGGCCAGGTAACAATCCTTAATTAATTTTTCCTGACACTGTGTACAATTTTGCAGGATATAAACAGCTCTGGAGGAATCTTCTAAATAAAGATGGTCGGGGTGAGATGCATCACACTAAGATTAGATTTGGACCCACTTGGATAAATCAATCCCATTATGCATGTCCGTGGACAGAGGATTGGTGGTTTGACTATGGGCTAAGTGCTTATGGTATGGATCCATAGTTTTATGAAGCCTATTTCCAAAGACAATGTAATGATTGTTTAGAAAGCAGTTGGGGAGAATTTTTTCACAGTCCATGCCAAACAGTCAAAGAGCCAGTAATATTCGATGGGGAGGTGTGCTTAAACAAATACCAAATGATAAGAGTCAGAAGAATGAAGAAACAATTGAGCAGTATGCATTAGGTACATGGAATAAAGCTGAAAGAAATTATTCCACTATAGAACAAGAGGTAAAAGCTGCATGGAATTGTGTGAGTAAATTCTCCATTCATTTTGTTAATAAATTATTTTTGTGAAGGACTGATGCTCAGGCTTTAGAAAAAGTAATTAATAAAGTTATCAAAAATCCTGAAGATGCTAAATTTGAAAGATGGCAAGCATTGTTTGCCAATTTTGACTTCAAGATAGAGCATATCAAAGGAATTGATAACTCTCTGCCATATTTCCTTAGCAGAGAATTCATTCAAAAGCAATCAGAACAAGATGATGGCCAAGGAGAAAAGGAAGAAATACATGTAATGGTCATTTTCACAGAGTGGGATCATGCCCAACAGAAAGAAACACTCAGATCCATATCTGATGATGATTCATGGGCAGTTTGTAAAGAAAAGTGGAGACCTATGTGGCAACTTCGCAACACTAAAATACTTGATGCAGATTTGCAAAATCATACTGACATCCTGCATCTTGTACCAGAAAGGAGAGTATATCCAAAAGGAAATCGATGGATACATGACATGGTATACTCTACTAGTATGATAGCTTCACATGAAGCTAAAATATCAAGGGGATGCCTTTGTTGCTAATTTGTTTTGCTCATGCCTTTGGTAGACCATGTTTAGTAGGAGATGTGTCGGATCAATTATTGTAGTGAAAGAAGGTGGCGAACAATGGAAACATAGATATTGATGAATTGAATGGTGAGAGTTTTGAGTTGTGGAAACTCAAGATGGATGATCAATTGGTGGACTCATATCAATGGACTTTTGCATATCCACGCATGACACCCATAGGAATTTTGGCATAAGACGCGACGAAGTTAGATCATAAGGTGAAGAGCATAATATGATTGTGTCTCTCAGATTTAGTGTTGTTGAATGTATCAGGGGAAGCTACAACTTAGCATTTTTGGTTCAAGTTAGGGACTTTGTACCAATCTAAGTCTTTGGTGAACAAACTATTCCTGCAAAAAAACATGTATAATGTAAGGAAGAAGGATGGAGACTCGGTGATATATAATATAAGCACCTTTAATACTGTGGTAACCCAATTTTTATACGTTGATATAAAACTTTTAGACAAAGATAAGTGCATCAGTTTTCTATTTTCTCTACCATATTCATGGGATAGTCTGGTTGTTGCTATAGGTAGCAATACAACTACCTTGAATCTTGATGAAATAGACTCATCATTGTTGTTGGAGGAGATTAAATATAAAGATATGGAATGCCAAAATGGAGATTCTATGTTTGTAAGAGGACAATATTAGAACAGAAAAAGAAAAAAAAAATCCCTTGAGTGGGAGATGTAAATCTCCAAGAAAACCTATAAATGTGTGTTGGAAATGAAAAACGGAAGGGCACTACAAAAAGGATTGTAGATATAAAGCTCCTAAGAGAGGAAATGGATCTAATGATGCTGCTTTTTCATAGGTAAAAACCACCTCAGATGAAGGTGGGGATGTGTACATGGATTCTTCTTCAAATACACATGTATATCATGAAGCATGGTTGATTGACTGAGGTGCATCCTTTAAATTCACTCCCCATAGGAAGTGGTTATCCAAGTATGAGAAATATGATGGTGGTGATGTCTTCTTAGGGGATGAAAAGAATGAAATAATCAACGAATGCCAAAAATTCAAGTTGAATTTGCAAGGTGGAAGGATTAGAACACTTCCCGATGTTATGCATATTCCTGCATTGGCTACAAAACTAATTTCTGCAAGCAAGATGGATGATGCAGGTGCAAAACCAATTTTCAAGAAAGAGACCTGCAAAAAAGTTCAGGTGCGCAAGCATTGATGAAGGGAGTTTTTATTGGAACTTTGTACAACCTTAGGGGTAACACTGTTATTGATGGGTGCAACGGTTTTGTGGTTCCTAAAAGTGGAGCAAAAAATCTAGTGGTCTCTAGAGAAAATAACATGCTATGGAATCAAAGGTTTTGACATATTGGAGAGAAGGTCCTTTGAATAATTAATGCTAATTATAGGGTAGAAGGTATGTATAATTTCTCTCTAGATTTTGATTTTTGTGAACATTGTGTATATGGGAATCAAAATCAAGTGAGTTTTCCTTCGGGTGCTAAGAGGGCGAAAGGGATATTAAAGCTTGTGCACAGTGATGTGTTTGGACCTCTGTCAGTTCCATATTTGGGTAATTTTGTGTACTATGTCTCATTTATAGATGACTTCTCGATGAATACATGCTAATATTTTCTCAAGAACAAATTTGAAGTCTTTGACAGGTTTAAGGAATTTAAGGCTCTCATGGAAAATCAAATAGAGAAGATGATTAAAGTTTCGAGGACAGATAATGGTGGAGAATTTTGTAAGAATTGATTTGAAGAGTTTAGTAAGAAGTGTGGTATACCACGTAAAAATAATACTCCATACACACTATTATAGCCTAAATCTACCTCAGGCTGAAAGAAGGCAGAGTTTAGGGTAACATCAAACCACGCTTAATCTGGTAGCTAGCCCTACCAGAACAGGAGAGGGCTCTCTCTGGGTCAATATCAGTAAAAATAATCAATAGGGCTTGAGATTACTTGTAATAAAGGCTAATTTTAGGCTATGTATATAAGTAAAGGAGTTTGATTTTGATTTTGGGGGTTATTTTGGAATCAAAGGGAAAGGCAGTTTTGGATCCAGGGAAAAGGCCTAGTTTTTGCAGAGTTCTGATTGGGGCAAGGAAGGAAATTTTTTTGATGCTTTGAATTGAATGAATGGATAGTTTAGATCGGTGAGGAGCTAAAGAGGGCAAGAGGCTTTCAATAATCCTCTTCTAACAGATGAAAACATGGAAAATTAAAATAAACTGAAGGCAGAGCAAAGCAATCTAATGAATTCCACCTTTATAACTCGTTTGTTTAATTTAAGAAGAAAGGAGAAGGGAAATGATACACATAAAAATCAAAGAAATTAAAATCACATAGAGAAACACACCATCAAAACATAGAGCCACATGGATCCCAAAGAGTGCTGCAAACCCTGGTCTATTCCTTTGCCAAAATTGCAGAGATGAAATGTACAATGAAGTGCCAAGCAATCCCAAGTGTCCAACCCTGAAAATGACTAAAGAATTACAAGATATAGACAAGCCTAACTCATCCCCATGCCTCTAGGGGTCGACCCCACCATTCTAGGAGCTGTTTCAACCATATCTAAACTAAGAACTGGAAAATAGGCAATGAAACAACTTGCCTCTATATGATAGGAAACTGATTCATTCACTCACATTTCACTTTTTGGTGAATGAATCTACTAAGATGAGTAAAAATGTGCAAAAATTACATCATGGTCATGAAATTACATCACGTTACATCAATATTTACATAAAAAAGTAAAAATGGCCAAAACTAGGCGAAATTTTGAGCTGTTGAGTGAAAAATAGGCCAAATTTCCCTATGCGTCGCGCCTGAAATCTCTATGCGTAGCACAAGTTTGATGTTGATTTTTAGGGTCTTCCCGAAGTCCAAATTGAGCCCAAGATAGCTCGTTGGAAATCCCGTCCCTTCTACTTTCCAACCCAAGTATAATTTCTTAATTTGGTTGCCATTTGCTCCTCCAAAAAGCAAATCTCCCAACACTGCTTCCTGTGTGTGCAAAAAGTGGCAGAAAGGCCATTTTTAGGGTGGTTTTGACCCTTTAGGCAACCCAAAACTTGTCAAAATCCTTAGTTAATCCATAGGCATGCACAAATTTTGATTAAAAATCCATAAATGCAAAGTTTTTCTCTAGAAGAGCTGCCAATTATAAGCGCGCGCCAAGTGGCGCTACGCGTCGGGCAGGAAAATCTATGTTTAGGCCCAAAAATTCAAAATTGACAAAATTTTTCCCAAATTTCTTGAAATTTGGGCCGAATTTCCACCATCAAGCACTATGCTGGGCCAAAGAAGCTTCGGCCAAAATTTGGAGTCTATCATGCCTTTTGCGACGCTTTAGTGCCCTCCTTAGCCTTACTTTCAAGATCTTGATCCTCGCTTTGCAAACATGATTTCGTGCCCAATAATGGTTCTTCATGTGCCTGAGCATGTTCTTCACCTTTTTCTCCTTCTCTAATAGCTTCTTGAGATGAATATTGACCCTCTCAATCCAAGTCTCTCTATCAGCCTCAATCTCCCGCTCAATGGGTGTCATCTCGATTTGGCTTCCTTGGGCAGCTTGCCGGTTTTCACGGATGTTTTGCAATTCCACGATTTTCTGTTGATCCTCCAACTATTTGATCCGCTGCTCCAAGTAGTTTATGATCCATTGGGCTCTCTGCAGCTTGAAGGTCAAGGTATCGATCTCAGCCTTCTACTCCTGAATGGTCTCTCTCAACTTTGAGCTTGGAGAGCTCAAATCCTCATCAATCAATATGAAATCAGTATCTTGGCCTCCTAAAGGGCCCTCATCTTGCATAGGCCTCTTACCTCTATCCTATACCTGTACCTGTGCTACTGATGACGGCAACGAGACCCCTTCCACCCCAGGTGGAGATAGTACTCGTCGGGCTGCTACAAATAATCCTCTCGTGCCTCTCCGATAAGTGACATATGTCGGCACACTGATAGGCTCTGTCTCGTGACCTTCAGGCTGATGTGAAGGTTCACCTGCATCATGGAAAACATCTAGAGGAACCTGAGGAGCTGTGAAGAAGTCATGGGAAATTAAATCTTCCCATGAAATACCTTGCAATCCAAGTTGATGTACAAGCACGATCTTGATGAGTTCATAGTGATAAATACTGTTGTACTGTTGTTCGGGATTTTTCTTCTGCACAAGAGTGGTCATTCTCTCGATGTTCTGGCACATGAAATAAGGTATGTTCATCATCCTCACTCTAGTGAAATGCATCAATAACCTGATGTGGTAGGCATAGAGGCGTGAGAACCAGCCCTCACAACTGAAGTATCTGATAATAAGTTTCATGAGAGGCGCATAGGATTCCTTTAGGAACCGGAATGGGAACACCCTGCTGAGCTATCTCACATAGCTAGGCCTGATGTATGATTCATAATGCACTCTTTCCACCTACTGTCTTTTTTTCCACTGTTCACCCACATTCAGTATCCCAGTTGCTTGAGAAATGGTTTCTGGTGTCAAAGTGAAATTTACACCAGCAAGAGTTACCTAACCATCATGCGAATGCAATATGAACAAACGAGCCAACTCTTGATGATGTTGAATCCTAGCAATCATCTCACAATACTGATAGCATGACTGCTCCCGAAAACATGTCATTGCAAGTGGGCAAGCCTGCAATTGAGTCAATGAGGTGGGCTCTTCTCTGACATGTTTGCCACCTTTACAAGGCCTTCTCGGTGCATGTAGCTCAGTGGTAGAATCACTATATCTGTCATATGATGTATCAATGTCTGTCTCCATGGTGTTTCAAGGTCTATGTTTGGCTTGTATGAGATGAAAATGAGAATTTGGTGTTTTGTTTTAGTTGCCAAATGTGTGTCAAAGGGGAGGGACTGTAGGAGATATAGGGAAATGGGGACAGTGGGGTTTAATCAAATGATAATTTTCCCTTTGAAAATTTGACAAACTTAGGGACAAGGGACAACCACTTGACTGTTTGGGGATTCTTTGGGTTTGGGAGTTTTTATAAGTGAGGTGAGAAAGGGAGAATGACAGGAAATGAAAGGATTTAGGGATAGGGATAATGGGAATGAGTGACTTGGAATATAAGGGAATAGGGGAGGACTGTAATGATAATATTGACAGTGAGAGGGAGGAATAACCAAGAGGGGAATGAAGTATTTTTCACCAAAACAAAATTTAAAACTTCAACTTCAAAAACCCTAAGGGTAATTTTTTAACAAGGTGATAGGGTTTATGGTTTTGATATTCAAATTTTCATATTCACTTTTTCAAACAACACCAAACACTGATTAATGGAAATGACAAGATGACTTGAACTTACTTGGAGGAAAGGAGATCGATTCGTTTTGAAATTTGAGAGAGAAGGCAACAAATTTTGTGTTGCGGCCTTGTGCGCCGTGACAGAGGCCCAGTGCATCGCGACAGTTGTGTGCGCCACGCTAGTTCAACTTTTCACGGTGAAAAACGTCCCTATGCACCGCGACCGTTGTGTGCGCCGCACAGGTTGCCCACTGCGTCGCAACGGTAAACTCATCAATAGTTCAGCTTTCCAAACACTTGTTTCGCTCTTCCACAATTTGACTTGGCTCTTTGATGACTTTGCTTGAAAATGGATTGTTGAATATGAAAATATCTTATATATACAAAGGATTTTGATTTTTGATTTAGAAAACCCACTTTGTAAAGTCTGAATTTTGTCACTTTTTGAATAAACTCTGTTTTTGTTTTATTTTTTATTTTTTGAGCTGAATGATGAATTTCTTGTCTATCTTTGCAAGGATAGTTGGCATGGGATTTTGGAAAAGGTGACGAGGGTTGCGCCTGAAGTACTTCACAACTGAAAAACTTTGAGAATTACATTACATTTATACAAAAGACGAAATTGACGATTTTTCTTCAAAAGAGAGTTTTGAGAAGAATCATTATCAAGCATTATGGCGATGAAATTTTTGCAATGAAAACCTATTTTGAACCTCCCTCATGTGCCTGCTGGCATTATTAGACATTTTGAAGACCAAATTAACGAAACCCTAGAACTAATGAGACTAAAATCCCTAAAATGACTCTTTGTTGATCAAGAGACCAAACATGACTGTAAATGACTTTAAAATTGATTTTGATGAATAGACACGGACCAGTAGGTAGATGAAATGAGGGATATGAGTGAAAATATCCTTCCGTCAGATGATCCATGCTCCTAATGGAATGTAGATGACTAAACTGAATGAGACACCTAAAATGAAATGCAACAAAAGAGATTTTGATCTCTGACGGAGGGATGAAGATACCGACTCTAACATTGGCTCCAATGGGGATGGTAGCTCCTTGGAGGTGCCAAGAACTACAGATTTCTGGGAGAGTAGGCAGTGCCTTCGTCCATTGGGCTATGGAGTCGATAACATGACAAATCAATACAAGACTCTTGACTCATTTATTCACTGAAAATTTGACTCAAACTGACTCAGTTTGGAAACCAAAATGACTGAAAAACCTAATTAAACACACTCAAACCAAAGCTGAAATCAATCTTCAGAATTATAGCCTTCACTTCGGGCCCCAAACTGAAGAAAATATCACAACACACTCTTGCAATGAAAATTGAAATAAACTGGTATGTACAGTGACAAGTAAACAACATAAAACATCTCAGAAATGATACCACTTGAGCAGCCGACCATTGATCGGCCCTCCTAGACAATCTTCCCCATTCATCTCTTTCAGAAGAAAATCATTCTAACCCCGATATGCATCAATTTTAAAGGGTCCTTTCCAGAGATTTTCGAACTTATCGTGCTTACCCTTTTCCTCATTTCTTTCATCCCATTTCAGCACCACTTCTTCCAATTGAAATTTGTCCGCCTTTGCTTTTCTATCATAGATTTTCTTAATTCTCTTCTACAGCTTGAATGTGTTTTGGAAAAATTCTTCTCTTGTCTGCTACAAATGGATCATTTGATTTATTCTTCTTTGCATATGATCATCTTCACTGCCAGCTTCTTGTATAATTTTGACCACTGGAACTGCGAGAGAGGTAGGAAACACTGTGTCAACTCGATATACTAACTCAAAAGGGGACATACCAATGGATTTCTTCTGACTCACCCGATCTGCCCAAAGTGCATTGACCAACTTCTTATGCCAACTTTTCTTGTTTATTTCCAGCAACTTTTTAATGATGTTGACCAAAGATTTTTTCGAAGACTCCACCAATCCGTTGCCTTGTGGATGATAAGTGGTTGAGTGTCCCAAAATGATTTTATACTTGTCACAAAACTCAATCATCCTTTTTGATTTTAAATCTATTGTGTTATCAGTAATTAACTTATTCGAGCAACCAAAACGAGACAAAATGTTATTCTCAAGGAATGAAATTATTACCGAATCTGTAGCTTGCCTAGTGGAAATTTCTTCAATCCATTTCATGAAATAATCTGTCGCTGTTAGGATCCATCTATGCTGAGCTGAAGAAGCGGGATGGATTTCGCCAATGAAATCCAAACCCCATTGCTGAAAAGGAGCATTAACCTCAATGGGCTTAAGCGGCAAAGGCTGCAATTTCCACCTCCCTTAAAAAATCTGACATTCATGACAACCTTTGACAGTCTTATACACGTCAGCAAAAAGTGTCGGCCAATAATATCCCACTCTAAAAATTTTGTTGGCCGTTGTTTTCCAAAAAAGGTGACCTCCGCAATCTCCCCTATGAAAATCTTCCATAACATGCTTTTCTTTTTCTTGAACCAAAAAATTCAGCAAAACACCACCGGGATCTTTCCAATAGAGTGAATTATTCAAAACACAAAACTTAGCAGCCTTCAATTTCAGAGTTCTACTTTTGTTTCTAGCCATGCCGAGCGGTGGTGACAAATTTTGAAGCACATATACAATATTCGAATACCAAGGAGAGAGCACAAATATTTCTGATACCTGAACTGATGAACTTTCCTCATTCTCCTCGGACATAGTAGCAATGAGATTGATGTCCAAGGCATGAAAATTCGACTCAGCCATTAGCTTAGCTAGCCCTTGTCCTTTGATAAGCTTTGTAGGCTTTATCTCCACATCATACTCTAACAAGGCAGTAATCCATTTTCCCCGTCTCCCTTCCAGATCTGTTTGCACTAAAACATCCTTAACAGCAGCATTAGGAACATAAGCAAGGATATGAGAATGCAGAATATATACTCGAACATATTTCAATGCTTTCAAAAGAGCAAGAGCTTGATTTTAAATGATGTTATACTTTAGGGCTGCATCTCTTATGGTACATCTAAAAAAAGCAATTGGTTTTTCATGCCCATCTCTTTTCTGCATTAATACTACTACCATAGTATGCTCCGAGGCAAATGAAAAAAAAAAAAAAAATCCTGAGTATAATCCAGGCTAATCAAAACCGGAGCTGAAGAAAGAGCCAACTTTACTAAATTGAAATACTTTACAGCCTCCTCAGTCCACTTTACTACGCTATCTTTCTTAAGCATGTTTGTAATCTCCCTTAGATGTTCAGCAAGATTAGGCACAAAGCGGCGTAAGAAATTTATCTTACCATTAAAAGATTGAATCTCCTTCTTATTCCGGGGAAGATCAATTTGCTGAATAGCTTCAACTCAAGTTGGGTCAATACGGATGCCATCTTTTGAGATAATATGACCAAGAATTTTGCCCTCATCCATGGCAAACAAACTCTTCTTTGGATTGAGTGACACACCATACTTTCTACATCGTTGAAAAACAATCTTGAAATGGTAAAGGTTCTCTTCATTAGAATTGGAAAAGACTGTCAAATCATCAAGATACACATCTAAGAAAACATCTTTTTCATTTGCAAATGCCATATCCATTGCGCGCTGAAATGTTGCACCAGCATTCTTTAAACCAAAAGGCATTTTATCGTAATGGAAAGTTCCCCATGGAGTGGTGAACGATGTTTTGTCTTTATCATCCTCATGGACCAGAATTTGGTTATACCTAGAATAACCATCAATTAGTGACATACGAGATGCTCCAACTACTCGCTAAAGTATGTGATCCATTTTGGGTAATGGATAATTATCTTTCAAAGAAACTTTATTCAGATTCCTAAAATCAATGTACAAACGAATATCACCTGTTTTCTTGCGTACGGGCACCAAATTGGAAATCCAATATGAAAATCTTATAGGAACAATGATACCAGCCTTGTATAATTGATTCACTTCCTTCTCAATTGAGGGCAGCAACTTCGGATTTATCCTTCTCAACTTCTGCCTGAAGGGATTTTGATTTGGCTTAATAGGAATGGTGTGCTGAATTATGTTTGTATCATACGTCTTCAAATCTGAATAGTCCCAAGAAAATACATCAGCAAAAGAAGACAATAAACTAACATATTTTTCTTTTACCTCCGGTGGCAATGTTTTGGGCAATTTCACCATATTTGGATTTTCAGCTGATCCAATGTTCACATCTTTGACTCCCTGTTCGGTTGGGTGCAAGGTTGGTTTTCTAGCTATGTCATCTTGATCAAAAATCTCTTCTAAAGGTATCAAAACTTTAGGAATGACATTATCTTTCAGCTACAAAACTTCCATCTGATTGATTTGCACATTAGCTTCACCATCATCATGTTCCATATCAATTGAAGTGTCTTTGAATTTACCTTTGTTTTGCAGAAATTCATCAATCTCATCATCATCTTGGAATACTTGCCAATACCTTTGATTGTCTGGGACAGTCAGACAATGCTTCACATGAATTTAAAACTTGTTACTTGAGTTCATCGGAATCTTCAAATTACTTGCTGCCTTTGCAAGTGCATCTGCAATACCATTCTGAATATGAGGGATAAAAGTCAAAGTATAGTCTGAAAACAATTTCAAGATATCAAGAACAGCATTTCGGTAAGCCCACATTCGAGGATGCTTAGCTTGGAATTCACCTTTCACTTGCTTAATAACCAACTCGGAGTCGCCATAGACTGCAATCCTCTTAGCATTCAACTTTCTAAGAATTTTCAGACCAGCAATCAAAGATTCATATTCTGCCTCATTATTCGAACAATCAAAAGCTAATTTATAAGAATAGACCCTTACATTACTCGGTACCTTGTTTGGGGTGGAAAAAGGGCTGCGTACCCAAATGCCAATTCCAGCACCATCACTTCCTACTGCACCATCGAAATCCATGGTCCACAAACCATCTTCATCTTCTTCCAAGTGATGAAATTTTGTTTGCTCTGTTATTTCTACTTGTTGTCCATCAACTTTTTGCTGCTATCGGAAGGCTGATTGCTCAGCGGAACTTTCAAGTTCTTGTCTCTCTTTCTTCAAAAATTATCTGAAATTTTTTGTGATCTCCAGAATGTATTTTTTTTCAACTAACTAGCTACTTACATCATGGAAACTATCTGAATACAAAACAAAAGACTCTAAATCTGTATGTACATAATTAATAGGATGATTTACCGGTTTCTCCTTGCTGGTGATCATATACTTCATCTTTTTCTCCCGATATAATCTTCTCATCTGACCAAACACAAGAATGGTAACATAGGAGAAATCAAGCTGCAATGTTCCCTTCAATTTTTCTCCCCAAGATCTGGAAAGAAGCATACCAAATCTAGGAGGAATATTGGCCACAACCACATCCATCAAAACATTCTTGGTCGGAATCTGATCTAAACTAACCACCAAATATTTGATGAGCCCAATGCATCTTACTCTACTGGAATCGAAAGAGTAAAGATGATGATACTTTCTAGTGATTTCCAATCCCAATTTCTCCATAATTTCCCTTGGCATCAGATTATGAGAAGATCCAGAATCAAACATGGCATTATGTAACACAAAATCATGCAATCTAAGGCTGATATAAAAAGGAGGCACATCACTATCGGGAGACTCACCATCCAATGCTGTTCCAAATATCAACTCAAGTTGATCATCTTCCACATTCACCATATCAGACATTGGATCAAAATTCAAAATTTTAGATACCTAACCCTTGTAGCTGCTATTTCTCATCAAATCAGTCAAAGGAATGGAAAATTTTAACTTGGAAATTTCACTCTCTAAGTTAAAGACTGAAGTTTTTTCTACCTCTTTGGCTGGAACATCCTTCTTTTCAGCTTTCTCCCTCGATACAATTGGATGATTACATCTTTCATTTGTTGATGGAGACTTGCTAGTAGCAGGATTAGCTACCTCTTTTCCCTTCTTCTGTGTAATGGGTGCATCATTCTTTGGTGCTGAAACTTCCTTTCTCTTTTGGATTGGGTTGATAGGCACATATCTATTTCTAAGTGAATATTGTCACTGCTGGGCAGACAAAGCATTCATATAACCTCTCTGATACTCATATGACTCTTCTTCAAGAGCTGCCTCATTTGCTAAGATAAAATCCTCATCCTTTTGTACAGCTGAGTTTTCTGCATACTCCTCATCTTCAGTGATAAAGGTTGGCATATCATCAGGTGTAAAGAAGTTATTTTCTTCTCCTATTACATTATCTTCATCATCTAATTCCGGACCAACAAAATTCTGATGTAAAGGAGTCTTTACCTGCTATTGTGATGGCGGTTCTTGTGCTCGTTACTCTCATTGTTTGATCCTGAATTGTGGTTGTTGCTGGCCTCAGAAGTTAGGATTTCTAATCTGTGGTTCAGGCTTATCAAGTGTTAATATTTCAATCATATTTTCCACCTTGCAAAGTACTTGATCTGAAGTAGAAGCCTCTTCCTTTATTACTGCTTTCTTTTCAGCTCTCAATCTAGCTCTCTTGTCATTCAAATTAGCTTCAACACTCACTGCAATTTTCTGCATGTCCTCCAAAGTGGTCGGATCTCTTTCTCTTAATTGATAGGCCATGTTTGGATCAAAACCATCTGGAAACTTAAGCAAAGCCGACTTCCTAGATGGCCTTAAATCATTGGGAATTTCATTGTAAACCGCATTAAATCTAATACAATAGTCTTGGACATACTCACCAACATTCCGCTTGATCTTGGTATATTGATAAGTGATCTGAAGAGGATCTTTCTTCACTTCCCACCGATCCAAGAATTGTCTCTGAAGCTCAGCCAATGTAACAATACTTCTAGGTTGCAAAGCTCTGAACCACTTTCTTACTTCACCTCCAAAGGTTTGCACAAATAATCTCATGGTCACATTTTCTGCATCAATTTCATGAAGATCAAAAAAGTCTGCCATTCTATCAATATGTTGCTGAGCAGTGAAACTTTGAGGAGTGCCATCAAACAATGGGATTTTACTTTGATAATCAGCGGGCATGGCATCCAAGTTTTGAGGCAAGACAAGAGGTGCAAATCTGGCAGCCATTGCTCTGGGTGGATTTATAACCGGTCTTGGAGATATAGGAGGATTAGGAGCAGTAGATGTATGAGGTGTATGTGGTGTGGATGGAGGCGATACTACTGTAGATTTTTTATCAGAAATAGATGGTTGCACGAAAATGGTAGGAATGAAAGGAGGCTCGGTATGAACTTGTGAATCGGAAGTAACTGCTGATGGCCCAAGTGTTTTAGATGCAGACTCTATGAACTCGGGAATGTTTGTTGCCACAATGGAATTTTGAATATTCAAGATGTAACTGTCAATGTATCTATTAGCTTGTTCAATTTCAAGATACTTGATAAACTCGGGATTTATGACAGTAGAACTAAGAGCACTTTCATACTTAGTCTCAAACAACGACAACTCAAATTGTTCATCAAACTCAATATCTTCAAGGTATTCAAAAACAGCGGGACATGAATGAGATTTGAATAAAGGAATCAAAGGACTTTCTCGACGAAGGATTCTTGAAATCAGATTGGGATTCTCATACACTAGAGGTGGATCGGGATTCAGATTTTCTCTGGTATGTCTTCTGGAAGCCAGTGTGTTGAATTATTTAAAAAATCAAAGGGGAAAAACCAACTTATTCAGCCTAACAAATTCTAGACTCATCGCCCAAAGCCTAGAACGATCTGATGCACTGGGGGCAATTTACAAGTCAAGTGTCACGTTTACAAACTAGACCGGAGATTGACTGAAGCAGCGTTTATCTACTTTCGCTAATGCAAAGCAAGAGCGTTTCGAAGGCTACCTGGCATAACTTCAGGCTCCGTCTGTAGATTATAAATCAAATAACACCAAAAATCAAACCATTTTGGTCCCCAGTATGGTCGCCACTATTTTATAGCCTAAATATACCTCAGGCTGAAATAAGGCAGAGTTCAAGGTAACATCAAACCACGCTCAGTCTGGTAGCTAGCCCTACCAGAACAGGAGAGGGCACTCTCCGGGTCAATCTCAGCAAAAATAATCAATAGGGCTTGAGATGACTTGGCATAAAGGCTAATTTTAGGCTAGGTATATAATTAAATGAGTTTGATTTTGATTTTGGGGGTTTTGTTGGAATCAAAGGGAAAGGCAGTTTTGGATCCGGGGAAAAGGCCTAGTTTTTGCAGAGTTCTAATTGGGGCAAGGAAGGAAATTTTTTTGATGCTTTGAATTCAATGAATGGATAGTTTAGACTAGTGAGGAGCTAAAGAGGGAAATATGCTTTCAATAATCCTCTTCAAACAGATGAAAACATGGAAAATTAAACAAAACTGAAGGCAGAGCAAAGCAATCTAATGAATTCCACCTTTATAACTCATTTTTTTAATTTAAGAAGAAAGGAGAAGGGAAATGATACACATAAACATCAAAGAACTTAAAATCACATAGAGAAACACACCATCAAAACACAGAGCCACATGGATCCCAAAGAGTGCTGCAAACCTTGGTCTATTCCTTTGCCAAAAGTGCAGAGATGAAATGTACAATGAAGTGCCAAGCAATCCCAAATGTCCAACCCTGAAAATGACTGATGAATTACAAGATATAGACAAGCCTAACTCATCCCCATGCCTCTAGGGGTCGAGCTCATCATTATAGGAGATTTTTCAACCATATCTAAGCTAAGAACTAGAAAATAGGCAATGAAACAACTTGCCTCTATATGATAGGAAACTGATTCATTCACTCACATTTCACTTTTTGGTGAATGAATCTACTAAGATGAGTAAAAATGTGCCAAAATTACATCATGGTCATGAAATTACATCAAGGTACATCAATATTTACATAAAAAAGTCAAACTGGCCAAAACTAGGTGAAATTTTGAGCTGTTGAGTGAAAAATAGGCCAAATTTCCGTATGCGCCACGCCTGAAATCTCTATGCGTAGCACACGTTTAAGGCTGATTTTGAGGGCCTTCCCGAAGTCCAAATTGAGTGCAGGATATCTCTTTGGAAATCCCTGCCTGTCTAATTTCCAACCCAAGTGGAATTTCTGAATTTGGTTTCCATTTACCCCTCGAAAAATAAAATCTCCCAACACTGCTTCCTGTGTGTGCAAAAAGTGGCAGAAAGGCCATTTTTAGGGTGTTTTTGACCCTTTAGGCAACCCAAAACTTGTCAAAATACTTAGGTAATCCATAGGCATGCATAAATTTTGATGAAAAATCTAGAAATTGAAAGTTTTCCTCCAGAAGATCTTCCAATTATAAGTGCGCGCTAAGTGGCACTACGCGTCGGGCAGGAAAATCTGTGTTTAGGCCCAACAATTCAAAATTGACAAAATTTTTCTCAAATTTCTTGAAATTTGGGCTGAATTTCCACCATCAAGCACTATGCTGGGCCAAAGAAGGTTCAACCAAAATTTGGAGTCTATCATGCCTTTTGCGATGCTTTAGTTCCCTCCTTAGCCTTGCTTTCAAGATCTCGATCCTTGCTTTGCAAACATGATTTTGTGCCCAATAATGGTTCTTTATGTTCCTGAGCATGTTCTTCTCCTTGTTTGCCTTCTCCAATAGCTTCTCGAGATGAATATTCACCCTCTCAAGCCAATTCTCTCTATCAACCTCAATCTCACGCTCAATGGGTGTCATCTCGGTTTGGCTTCTTTGGGCAGCTTACCGATTTTCACGAATGTTTTGCAACTCCATGATTGTCTGCTAATCCTCCAACTATTTTTTTCGCTGCTCCAGGTAGTTTATGATCCATTGGGCTCTCTACAACTTGACGGTCAAGGTATCGATCTCAGCCTTCTGCTCCTGAATGGTCTCTCTCAAATTTGAGCTTGGAGAGCTCAAATCCTCATCAATCAATATGAAATCAGTATCCTAGCCTTCTGAAGGGCCCTCATCCTACATAGGCCTCTTACCCCTATCCTATACCTATACCTGTGCTGCTGATGACGGAAACGAGACCCCTTCCACCCCAGGTGGAGATAGTACTCGTCGGGCTGCTGCAAATAATCCTCTCGTGCCTCTCTGATAAGTGACATATGTCGGTACACTAATAGGCTCTCTCTCGTGACCTTCAGGCTGATGTGAAGGTTCACCTGCATCATGGAAAACCTCTGGAGGAACCTGAGGAGCTGTGAAGAAGTCATGGGAAATGAAATATTCCCATGAAATACCCTGCAATCCAAGCTGATGTACAAGCACGATCTTGATGAGTGCATAGTGATAAATACTATTGTACTACTGTTCGGGAGTTTTCTTTTGCACAAGAGTGGTCATTCTCTTGATGTCTTGGCACATGAAATAAGGTATTTTCATCATCCTCACTCTAGTGAAATGCATCAATAACCTAATGTGGTAGGCATAGAGGTGTGAGAACCGACCCTCACAACTGAATTATCTGATAATAAGTTTCATCAGAGGCGCATATGATTCCTTTAGGAACTAGAATGGGAACACCCTGCTGAGCTGTCTCACATAGCTAGGCCTGATTTATGGTTCATAATGCACTCTGTCCACCTGTTTTCTTTTTTTCCACTGTTCACCCACATTTGGTATCCCGGTTGCTTGAGAAATTGTTTCTGGTGTCAAAGTGAAATTTACACCAGCAAGAGTTACATGACCATCATGAAAATTCAATACAAACAAAGGAGCCAACTCCTGATGATGATGAATCCTAGCAATCATCTCACAATACTGATAGCATGACTGCTCCTGAAAACATGCCATTGCAAGTGGGAAAGCTTGCAATTGAGTCAATGAGGTGGGCTCTTCTCTCACATGTTTGCCACCTTTACGAGGCCTTCTCGGTGCATGTAGCTCTGTGGTAGAATCACTATCTCTGTCATATGATGTATTAGTGTATGTCTCCATGGTGTTTCAAGGCCTATGTTTGGCTTGTATGAGATGAAAATGAGAATTTTGTGTTTTGTTTTAGTTTCCAAATGTGTGTCAAAGGGGAGGGACTGTAGGAGATATAGGGAAATGGGGACAGTGGGGTTTAATCAAATGATAATTTTCCCTTTGAAAATTTGACAAACTTAGGGACAAGGGACAGCCGCTTGACTGTTTGGGGATTCTTGGGGTTTGGGAATTTTTATAAGTGAGGTGAGAAAGGGAGAATGACAGGAAATTAAAGGATTTAGGGATAGGGATAATGGGAATGAGTGACTTGGAATATAAGGGAATAGGGGAGGACTGTAATGATAATATTGACAGTGAGAGGGAAGAATAACCAAGAGGGGAATGAAGTATTTTTCACCAAAACAAAATTTAAAACTTCAACTTCAAAAACCCTAAGGGAAATTTTTTAAAAAGGTGATAGGGTTTATGGTTTTGACATTCAAATTCTCATATTCCCCTTTTCAAACAACACCAAACACTAATTAATGGCAATTACAAGATGACTTGAACTTACTTGGAGCAAAGGAGACCGATTCGTTTTGAAATTTGAGAGAGAAGGCAACAAATTTTGTGTTGCGGCCCTGTGCGCCGTGACAGAGGCCCAGTGCGCTGCGACAGTTGTGTGCGTCATGCCAGTTCAACTTTGCATAGTGAAAAATGGCCCAATGCGCCGCGACCATTGTGTGCTCCGCGCAGGTTGCCCAGTGCGTTGTGACGGTAAACTCATCAACAGTTCAGCTTTCCAAACACTTGTTTCGCTCTTCCACAATTTGACTTGGCTCTTTGATGAATTTGCTTGCAAATGGATTGTTGAATATGAAAATATCTTATATATAGAAAGGATTTTGACTTTTGATTTAGAAAACCCACTTTGTAAAGTCTGAATTTTGTCACTTTTTGAATAAACTCTGTTTTTGTTTCCTTTTTGATTTTTTGAGCTGAATGATGAATTTCTTGTCTATCTTTGCAGGGATAGCTAGTATGGGATTTTGGCAAAGCCGACCAGGGCTGCGCCTGAATTACTTCACAACTAAAAAACTTTGAGAATTACATTACATTTATTACAAAAGACGAAATTGACGATCTTTTATCAAGCAATATGACGATGATATTTTTGCAATGAAAACTTATTTTGAACCTCCCTCATGTGCCTGCTGGAATTATTAGAAATTTTGAAGACCAAATTAACGAAACCCTAGACCTAATGAGACTAAAAACCCTAAAATGACTCTTTGTTGATCAAGAGACCAAACATGACTGTAAATGACTTTAAAATTGATTTTGATGAACAGAGACGGACCAGCAGGTAGATGAAATGAGGGATATGAGTGAAAATATCCTTCCGTCAGATGATCCATGCTCCTAATGGAATGCAGATGACTGAAATGAATGAGACACCTAAAATGAAATGCAACAAAAGAGATTTTTATCTTTGACGGAGGGATGAAGATACCGACTCTAACACACACCTTAGAAAAATGGTGTTACAGAAAGAATGAACATGACGTTGATGGAAAATGAAAGAAGCATGCTAAGTGGTACTAGATTACGACATGAATTGTTGGCATAGGTAGTATATATTGAATTTTACCTGGTTAATAGATCAAATTCAATAGTGTTGGAGGATAAGACTCCACATGAGGTATGAAATGGTAAGAAACCCTATATTTCACATTTGAGGATATTTGGCTGTGATGCATATGTACACATTCCAAAGGAGAAAATAACCAATTTGGATGGTAAATCTGAAACGTGCACCTTTATTGCGTATAAGGATGGCTTAAAAGGTTATAAGCTTTGGAACCCATAAACAAGGAATGTTGTGTAGAACTAATATTTAGTGTTTAGAGATAAACAAGAATTCCTACCAAAGGAACTAGAACAGATAGAGTTTGAACTAAAGGAGGAAGAATCAAAATCTACAATAGAACAGGAATCGAAAGAAGAAGAGCTGCATACTCCAATTTTGAGAAGATGAGTTCAAGGGAGAAGGAAACCAAAGAGGTATATTCCATATTATTTCTATTCAAATTTTTATTTATATATTACTAATGATAATCCCAGAACTATCAAGGAGGCCGTGGATTCAGAGGATGGAAAACTATAGAAAGAGGCCATGGTTGAGGAAATGGCATCTTTGGAGAAAAATGAGGCTTGGGATCTAGTGGAGTTGTTGGTTGGAAGGAAACCAATTAGCATAAAATGGGTGTTTAAGAAGAATATAAATATATAAGGAAAGGTGGACAAATACAAATCTCATTTGGTAGAATAATGTTATTCCTAGGTGTGGGGATGTAATATTCCAAATCTGGAACAACTCATGAATCATGCACTAAAAACACATTTCTAGAAACATTTGCAATAAAAAAATGAAATGGACCCTTGGATCCCATAAATTAATAAATATACAACCTAAATCCAATATTAGATCTGAAACAAATCAAACTAGGTGGGTTAAACAGATCTCCCACACCTAGGATTGCAAAAACGTGTTAAAACCCCAAGACTACAAAATACCGGAGTTTCTGCATAAGGGACTACGCAGTGTAAGAGAATGTTTACACTTAGAAAATAGAATAACAATATATCTACTCATATATTAATCAAATATCCATTAAGCATTGAGATCTAGTCTCCTTATACAAAATACAAGATAATCTGGCAAGGGTTTCTTGTCAAACACTCTGCATACAAAATGTGATATTCAGTAATTTACTGAATCACCACTACAAAAATGAAGCACATGAGATTACAAAGCTATAAATATTTCTTATCTGATGTAGATCCCTAAAGGGCTTCCTCCCATGAAAGGATGAACCTCTCAATCATAAGGAAACACTACAATGGAGTCACCAAAGCATGCACTGAGTACTGCCTCAAAAATTGTGCATTCCCTAGATGGAACAGCACTGGGAATGTATGGGAAATGTGTGGTCTGATACCAAAAATATGAAATCAGCTCTGGAGCTCTCCAAACAGGTCCCTCAATTGAAGGAAACCTTCCCCCAATGAGAAACTAGCTCAGGGACCGGGATTCCAATCCCTTCCATTGCTGCACCCAGCAACACTGCACAATCTCTAGCAAAACTGAGCTGATGAAGTTGGATGAAGCTTGGCCTAAAATCCTGATGTGGAATGATGAATAAAAACTCTACCTATGAGGCTCCTCAAGGAAACAGGTGGGATTCCTGCTCGGGAACACCCGGTGCTAAACACCACTGCTACTCTGCTGAACAGCAAGAGGAAGCAAAAGTCTGAGCAGACATGAATAATAATCTAAGACATGAAGAATAATGCTGCCATCCTCTTCCTTATATAAAATATATGTTTTTTTTTCCCTTGGCACCACTCAATTAGGTCATATCTATCTAAAGATACATCTCCCTCAAAAACTGCATTATTCCTCCTTGGATTCCTCCTCCTCCACAACTGCGATGTTGACTTAGTCAAAGCAGCTTGATTTTATCTCTATTCACACATGGAGGTGTTTTATTAAGCTATAAAGAGTGTCTCCTTTCACACTTGGAGTGTTTTTATCCTCCTTAGGAGACTTATGGGATTTTCTACCCATTTATTCACCGACTAGAGCTGCTGCTAATTCTAATGTTCCATTTAGCTTTGAGGCTAAAATTTTGGAACATTACATTCTTCCACTCCAAAATATTTGCTTGTCCTCAAGAAAATGTATAAGGAGAGAAAAATTCCTTCCGTCCCCATTATGTGGCCTCCCATCAATAGCCTCCATCACTGCATTAAGAGAATCTGCAAATAAACTGTAATCCAATGTTTCCTCCCAAGTGTGCAAAACCAAATGGTCTACATCAATCAAAGGTGGAAAGTGTGAATGGAAAATTTCTTGCTGCCTCATGGCCTCCACAAAGTAAAAGTGATGATCATCATGGTGAATGAGTTCCTCCCTCACCCACGCTATCATCCAAATGAAGTGAGTCACCCTCCAACATGGTAACTCATGAAAAATCTCCTCCACCTTGTGCTCCGGAAATGTAGGTGGGTTGAATAAATGAACATGATAGGCAAGAGGGCCTATCCCATGCCATCCTCCTCTCCATTGATGATAAGTGTAGAGGGTATAATGATATCGGGCTGCAACATGATTTCCCTCCAATGGAAATAAGAAGATTGAGTCCCCACAGACCCTTCCTCCAAAGTCATGAGTCATGTCAACCCAAACCATTCCATACAAGATGAATGGCACATCATCATCACATGGCATCCAAATCAGAAAATTTCTAAAGGTTATGTGGAAGTTTGGATGATACATATGGTCTCACTGGTGGATGCAGCGCAGTCCTTTCAACTGTTGATTCAGAGCATCAAGTGGCAAGCTATTCTTCAAAGAATTTGCATCTATGCATGTTAGCTCATCTACTATAAAGTAGTAAGCTGCCATATATACTAGTGGTGTACAATCAAATAAATACAATACTTTCCCAAATTCATGTAGAGATGGGTTATCAATATTACAAGATTTGGCCCTAAAGTGACCATGAAACCCATAAATAATCTTGCTCTCATGTGGAGTAATGCACTATTTACACAAGGTGAGAAAGTACAAATACTCAATAGAGTAATCAACAAGAACATAAATGTATTTATTACCATGCATCATGTGTAAGCTGAAGGTAAGGTCCATGCATGAGTCTTCCCATGAGAATCCCCTCATAAAAATCCACAAGAGGAGAGGGTGCATACTTCCTTTGGAACACTCCATCAATAGAAACATGCTCTCAAGTGACATCGATGTGGGCCTTAGTAACAAGGCTCTTGTCACTCCATGACTTCTCTATTTGAGATTCCATATGCCAAAGCCATCCACCATCATGCTGCTATGTGAGAAGATATTCTTCCTACATGGAAGTCTCTCATGATCCTTCAATGCTGAAGGGTAGCCTCCTTGCACCATGAATGTGCCTTCCTCCTCTTTAGAAATTCCATGAAAAGTATGGGAAGAATTATGCCAATACTCTCCCAAGTGCAACCACATCAACAATTTTTTTTTTTGCTTCCTCATCTCTCCCTCATACAAGCCATGAAGTAAGATCATGATGGCCAACTTGTATGATGCCTCAACAAACAAGCCAACCATGAAGTGCCTCCTAAAGTTCTCCATGTGGTTCCTCCCACAAGAAGAGAAAATGTGTGATGTGGAAATCATGGTTTTCCCATCGTTCCTCCTAAAATGTACAGCATATAAAGTGGGGAGAATCATGCTCCCAATGGGCATCTTCCATCTCAAGCCCACTCCCCAAATAAATCTCCCCATGAATATAAACATATTAGCAATATATGGAAGAAAAGTACAATGTGAACAAGTTTCCAAATGACAACCGGAGAGTGAATCATAGTTCCACTCATGGAACCAGCACATTGCATCCTTTTCCTGCATCAAAATAATAAATAACAGGTGCTTTACCATCCACTTGTTTGCTGCCATAGCCATTTCATAAGATGAAAACATGAAGTTACAATATGGTGTCAATTGCGCACACCAAGAATCATGTGGCTCCCCCCACAAGCCATCAAAAGGATAACCAAAATCAATGCTACAAGTAGTTGCAAGTACATCATCATACAATATGCAAGAAGAGATAATTCTTCTTGTTACATCATGCTGCTCAAATAAGGGAAAGAAGTACAATACAAAATATGGAATGATACCTCCTCCATCATGCACTTGTGATCTTGAGCTAAAATGGCTCAACTGGAAATTCTTCCTCACCTCCAAAGAGTAGGGAAGTAGTTGTGACCTCCTCTTCATCATCATCTGGGCTATGCATCTCTCCATATGCTGATATATGTCATGTTGGATGCCCTCCTAAGTGAACTCCTCCATAAAATGGAAATATACATCAAATTATTTAGAAGAGAAGTCCTCATGTGCTGCATGTAGCAGCTTCTCCTTGAGACTAGAAGATCTAGTCAAGAAGATCCTGCCATAGGAATAGATGACCACATCATCCACCATGTATCTATTATCTCCATCTGGGTCATCAAGAGTCGTGCATGCATCAAGATCCTTGGATTACTCTACCAAGAGCTGAGATCTCCAATAAGGATCAATCCTCCTAAGAGACAGCACTAGTGATCTGGCATGTGAAGCTCTTCTCATGCTATTGCCTGCTACTTTGACATCCCCCATGCCAAATTCTTCCTCCAAACTCTTCACCTCCCCAAAATCCAAGAGTGGTGAGTCCAAAGACACGATGTATTTCATCAACTCTAGATCAGGTGGCCTCTTGGGTGGAATGCCTCCATGTAGTGATACATCAATGTCAAGAGTGGACTGTACCTATGGTTGGGCAACCTTGCCCTTGCTTCCATAGTGCAATACAGTATCTCTCCTCTTTGCACTAGCCCTTTGAAATAGAGAAGGGTGTGTTCCTTTCATCACATGATGTTTCTCTTCATCCCTACCTCCTCCATCCAGCTGCAATGCTGCACAATCATGTTGCTCACTGATTGTGCTTAGACCTCCATGTGTGAGATCCTGGGGACTTCCTTGCAAAGATGCAAGAATCCCTCCCGTTGGAGCATGTTCTCCTCCTTCCTCTACATGATGTACTGGATGTGCTCTAGATGTGACAACGTTGTTGCCCTCATCTTCATCAATGTGTATGGGGAACATCTCAATAGTTAGATCCTCTTGTGAAAAGGAGATCCCCATTCCCTCTTATTCAAGAATATGAACTGGAGGTATTGCTTCTAGCAATGTGTAATTCAAGATGTCAGCTCCCCCCATGGTTTTCGGAAGTGGATTTTCCTCCATCACATGCAAGGGTTTTGTTCTCTCAAGTTTTCCTTGCTCATTTGTCTTAGGAAGTTTTTCACCAAACCTTCCCACCAATGTTTCTATGAATCTTGCATAAGAGGAATTGTTTGCATTATTAAAAGAACAAGATTCAAAAATCCACCATGCATGAGCCTTACCTCTGAAATGCAACGCTGCAACTATGATGGCTTCATCTTCAGAAATATGGTGCTGCTGAAAATAGGAGTCCAGCTCCTTCACCCAAGCCCTAGCTAAACATGTAGGTCATCCGACAAAAGTAGATAGAAGAAATCTATCTGCATCCTATTGCTTACTCCTCTCCACCTAGATTTTGAAAAACTCCTAGAAATTAGTATGATCTCTAAACCTCTCAGTTTGAGATTCACACTCCTGCAAAAAATCACTAAGAGTTCTCCTCTTAGGCAGTTTTCCTCCTCCCATCCATCTCAAGATAGATCTGGGCACTTGAATGCACTGTGCATCATGGTGTGTAGCTACATGGTCACACTCACCATGTGCAAATCTATATTTTTCTCTAGATCCAACTTCCTTTGGAGATCCCATCTCCAATATGATTTTCTTCAGCTCTCCTTGAAAGATCTACATAGATTTTGGAAGGAGCTTGGTAAAATTGTCTTCATTTCTTCCTTCACGTACTGAAGCTTTCTGATTTCTGTCCACCTTTCCTTCCTCTGATAGCTAGATCTCAAAGGCTGAGCCAAAGATCATGCTTTGATACCACTGTAATATTCCAAATCTAGAACATCTCATGAATCATACACTAAAACACATTTCCAAAAAAATTTGCAATAAAAAACTAAAATGGACCCTTGAATCCCATAAATTAATCAATATACAACCTAAATCCAATATTAGAGGTGAAACAAATCAAACTAGGTGGGTTAAATAGATCTCCCACACATAGGATTGCAAAAATGTGTTAAAACCCCAAGACTGCAAAATACTGGAGTTGCTGCATAAGGGACTGTGCAGTTTAAGAGAGGGTTTAAACTTAGAAAATAGGAGAGAAATAGATCTACTCATATGTTAATCAAATATGCATTAAGCACTAAGATCTAGTCTCCTTATACAAAATACAAGATAACCCGGCAAGGGTTTCTTATCAAACACTTTGCATGCAAAATATGATATTTAGTAATTTACAGAATCACCACTGCAACACTAAAGAACATGAGTGTACAAGTATGGAAAGATGTATGATCTGATGTAGATCCCTCAAGGGCTTCCTCCCATGAAAGGATTAACTTCTCAATCACAAGGAAACAATGCAATGGAGTCACCAAACCATGCACTGAGTACTGCCTCCAAAATAGTGCGTTCCCTAGCTGGAGCAGCACTAGAAATGTATGGAAATGTGTGGTCTGATACTACAACTCTGTAGCTCTAAAAATAGGTCCCTCAAGTGAAGGAAACCTTCCCCCAATGAGAAACTAGCTCAGGAACCGGGATTCCAATCCCTTCCACTGCTACACCCAGCAACACTGGACAATCTCTGGAAAAACTACGCTGATGAAGTAGGCTTAAGCTTGGCTTGAAAACCTGATGTGGAATGATGAATAAAAACTCTCCCTATGAGGCTCCTCAAGGAAAGAGGTGGGATTCCTACTCAGGAACACCCGGTGCTAAACATCACTGCTACTTTGCTGAACAGTAAGAGGAAGAAAAAGTCTGAGTATACATGAATAATAATCTAAGACATGAAGAATAATGCTGCCATCATCTTCCTTATATAAAATATGAGTTTTCTTGCCCTTGGTCCCACTCAATTAGGTCATCTCTATCCAAAAATATATCTCCCTTCAAAAATGCGTTATTCCTCCTTAGATTCCTCCTCCTCCACAACTGTGCTGTTGACTTAGTCAAAGCAGCTTGATTTTATCCCTGTTCACACATGGAGGTGTTTTATTAAGCTAAAAAGAGTGTCTCCTTTCACACTTTGAGTGTTTTTATCCTCCTTAGGAGACTTATGGGCTTTTCTACCCATTTATTCACCGACTATCGCTACTGCTAACTCTAATGTTCCATTTAGCTTTGAGGCTAAAATTTTGGAACATTACAAGGGAATTTATTTGAGTAATATTTTTTATCCTCTTACCAAGTTAGATTATATTAAGTTACTTTTATATTTTGTTGTTTCTTTTGATTTTGAGTTAGAACATAGGGATGTGAAGAAAACATTTCTTCATGGGTATTTGGAAGAAGAGATATACATGAATAAACCAGAAGGCTTTGCAGTGAAGGGTAAGAAATAACTGGTATGCAGGCTAAAAAGTCTATGTATGGGTTAAAAAATTCACCAAGGATGTGGTATCCGAAGTTTGATATATATATATATATATATATGAGGACTTGGCTTCAAAAAGAGCAAAGCAGATCACTGTGTGTATTTTAAAATAATTGGTGACCGTGTTATTTATTTTGTCTTGTATGTGGATGATATTTTGTTGATTGGAAATGACAAATAAGTTATCCATGATTTGAAGACTCAATTGTCCTCCAAATTCGACATGAAGGATCTTGGTGCTACAAACTATATTTTGGGCATGGAAATTAAATGTGATTGGGCAAAGAGGAAGATGAAGGTTCCTATTCCTGTAAGTGTAAATTTATCTACTTGATAGTGTCCCAAGACACAAGAAGAGGAAGAGGACATGCATCATGTTCCATATGCGAGTGCAATTGGTAGCCTGGTGTATGAAATGGTATGTACTAGACCAAAAATTCCACACGAAGTGGGAGTATTGAGTAGGTTTATGTCAAAACTAGGGAAGGAGCATTGGACAACAATGAAGCAAGTTTTTAGGTATTTGCATGGCACTAGTGATTACGGTTTGTGCTACCAAGGAGGACCAATAATGGACAAATTTTTGTACATTTGTGGATTTGTTGATGTAGCCTGGGCTGGATATCTAGATTAAAGAAGATCTACAAGTGGGTATGTGTTTAACCTATTTGGAGGAGCAGTTAGTTGGATGAACAAGAGACATTCTGTAGTGGCTCTTTCAACTACGGAGGTTGAATACATGTAAGCCACTCATGCAAGAAAGCAAGAAGTTTGGTTTCAAAGACTATGTTCAAATAAACATTTGGTACAACGGGCTCTAGGTATAGAATATGACAACCAAAGTAAAATTTTCTTGGAAAATAACCCTGCTTATCATTTAAAGGAAAAGCACATTTATTTTTAGTATCACTTTGTGAAGGATATGGTTGAGGACAAAAATGTGTTGCTGGTGAATGTGGAAACTTTGAAGAATGTTGCAGATGCATTTTTGAATTTTGTGAGTGCTGAGAATTTTTCTTGGCGTAGAGAAACAATGGGAATTGTAGGGCTGGACCAATGAATAAGTTATAGTGTGACACCCTATGTGGAAAGAAAACAACAAGTGGGATAATGTTCGGTGTGTGATATTATTTCCATGTGGGGGTCATAGTCGCTCCCCTTGTCTGGGGGTTTACATGGAGTGGTAGCCCCATTACACGGGGTATAGGGAAGCTCTTTGGGAATTTATTTTTTATCTAGACCCAATAATAGTTAGGTGGACCCAAGGATGGGGGGAGGACCGAAATATGGTGGGCAGACGTACCCATGGTTTTGTGCATGGGTTTTGCACATGTTTTTGGGCATGATAGTTTTCTTCCCATGGTTTTTGTGGATCTGATCAAGGGAACTATGGTTATTTTTTAATACAGAGTTAATGGATTGGGGCTTATGAATGCTTCAGAATGTATATATATGTATTGTAACACTGAAAGGAATATAATGAAAAAATAATCGAGTAGTCCCGATTTTGGGATCCAAGGGAAAATATCTATGTATATTTGTTTTATGTTCTTGCCATTGTTTATTTTTCTATTTCTTAAGAACTTGTTTGCAAGTAATTTATGTATAGGGTTAAAACCTACAGTAATGTCACATAAAAACCGTGGGGTTGGAGGAATATCATATAGTGGCTATGTGGGAGGATTTCAAAGCCATCATAAATTCATAATTTCACTATATTGGATACATAGAGGCCTAGTGGATTCAATGGAATTACTTTAGGCAGAAGGAGGGGTAGAGTGTATAGGACTACAACACATAATTTGGAAAGATGGCCAGAATTCTCACTATCTCCCCAAAAAACCTATATGTACTCAAGTATTTTGCGGGTCTACACATCCATATATGGAAGAAAGTGATGTTGTTCAATCCACGATTAGTGGACAAGGCTTGTGTATAGGAATGGTACCTAGAGAACATAGGCTAGAAGAAAAGGAAATCAAGTGGGTTTATAATATCCCCAAATTGGGATTGCTAGCAAGGCATGCCTAAAAAACAAATTTTTCAGGAATGGATGCTACAAAACTTGGAATCAGCCCTTGGATCCCTTAGATATGATAATCTAAGACCCAAATCCAAGAGGATATCAGAAAAAAATCTTTCTAGGTGGGTTAAACAGATCTCCCACACCTAGTACAGCTAGGAAATTGCCCAAAGAAGGGACAACAACATTATGTGATAAAACTGCTCAAAAAATAACGCAGTTCAGCCAAATATATGTAGCGGGCCAATATGGAGGCTCAATATGATTTTTTATAACAGAAAATTAGAGTTATATTAAAGCCCTTTCATTATATAATAGGAAGCAATAGACTTTACATGAAGATTTGCTCAAAATAAGAGGCTGCAACCATATGATATGACTGTACAAGCTTGAAAGCATTAATTTATTTGCTAAAAAGAGTTGTAAGTTACACTTCAGATATAGAGCATATATGTGTACAAAAATATATATCTATATCATATCTTTACACTATAGAGTCTCCTCTTCAAAATCCCCTTGGGGTTTTCAGCAGAAAATGTAGTACATGGAGTAGACCTAAGATCTAATGCAGCTGATCTGCAGAATGATTCAGAGATTTCTGTAGTAAGTACAATAGTAATAGATCAGATCTGAAACAAACAATAATTGGATGGCCAATCCATGGATCACCACAGTGTAAGGAAGACTCCTTAACACCAGATATCTCTCCTCCTTGAAGTGCCAGAAGACCCTGCAACTTTATCCTTGAAAATAACGCAGTTATGGAAGATGGACTATGTTGTAGGCTCTAGAGCATGATGTGGCCTCAATTCAAGATCTAAAAATGAGCTCTCCTCATCCAATACTCTCTTGCCAATGGGATAGAAGACTCTCCCAGTGAAAAGAGGCACTAGAATGGCTTATATCTGAATAGATTTGTCCTTCACTTGCTGCAGCTTATAAAGACAACCAAACCCTCAATAGGATATGTGTTGTAGTTGCAAGAAGAGCTTAGCCAAATTCCTGATAGTGGTCAAGAAATGCAAGACTCCTCCACGAGCTGCTCTAGGAAGGAGGTGGGATTCCCACTCAGGAACACCCAAGTGCTAAGAAACACTATTCTCAGCTAAATAGATAGAGAATGAGAAGTGTCTAAATAGAAAAATCCTTTCAAGACATATGTTCAACAACCCCTCTCATGATGTCCCCCTCCTCCTTAAATAATATGGAATCCTTTCCAAACCCTAAACCATCTCAATGATTTAGCTGCATTCACATGATTAGCCTCCAACTAAAACTTCATTGTGCATCTAGGTGGTTCAACGCTTCTAGACAACGTTGTTGAATTGGTCCAATTGACCCAGTCAAATGACAATCCCTTTCACACATGAGGGTGTTTTGCTAAGGCAGCCCAGATTTAACCTTGTTCACATGGGCATTGATTTATTTTGTTGTTTTAGGAGTTTAATTTATTCTCCTTTAAATTTTTATTCTTGCAACAAGAAAATGAAAGAAAAATAGCATATTCCTATTAGCTTGGGCTAATTAGCAATATTACAGTCCTCCCCTCCAAAATGTTGCTTGTCCTCAATCAAATTATAAGGTGAGTGATGCAACTCATCTCCTCCTCCATTGGTGACACAAACAAAGGATAAGCTTCTCTCATAAGCTAAGTGATCACCAAACCATCCATCCATGACTTGTTCTGACAATTTTCTCATGAGATGCAAACAACTCATCCCATAAGGAGACAATAAATCACATGAAACAACCATGGTTTGCCTAATGCCCTCCCTGAAATATAAGGCAAAAAGTACATGGAGTGTAGTCATCCCATAGGGCACATGCATGCCTTCCCTCCTTCCTCCATGCATCCCCATAAAAAGAATAAGTACATCATCAATATAGGGGATCCAAAAAATGTGCCAACAATCAGAAATTTGTGCACATGGAGGTGGATCATAGTCCCACATGTGGAACCAGCGCAGAGAATCCCCTGCCTACATCAAACCAAGATGTGGTAAGTGGTTTTCCAACCACTTACTTGCTGCCCATACCATCTCACCATAGCTGAAAGTGTGAGATATATTTGGTGCCTTTGGGAAGCACCCATCATGATGAAAAATCTCCCTTGTTCTTCCAAGGGAGTGGCCCAATTCAGAAATTTTTGGGACCCAATATTTTCCATGAGGCTTACAAAATATATTACCCCTCCTTGGAGTCATGGTCTGCAAAGACATGGTGTAATAATGCATGAAATTATAATATAAAATAGATGTATTAAGAGCATGCTCTTCACCAACAATCCTGCTCCTATCAATGGAGTGGTGCATAGATATAATCTCTTCTTCAAGGGGAGAATGAGAGGGCTGATTTAACTCTTCCTTAGAGTCATGTTGCTGCTCTAACTCCACAAGGTCCATGCATCTCTGACAATGTTGATATAGCTCTCTTTCAAAGCCCTCCCAATAATAGCTCCTCAAAATTATATTGTTGAGCTTCATAGAATAGGTGTGGCTGAAATTGAACTCTTCATAAGGCCTCTGTAGTAACTTCTCCTTGATCTTGGAAGATCTAGACAAGAAGATCCTACCATGATTATATATGACTCCATCAAGGATTGAATAACTCTCTTCATGCAACCAGTCATCAAGAATCATGCATGTATGAAGATCCTTGGAATATTCCACCAGCAATTGGGATTTCCAATAGGGATCTAATGTGCCCAACAATGATAGTGCTGATAGTGTGTCATCTGAAGTGTCTGCCATGTTTTTTCTCTTCTCCTTGACATCTCCCATGTCAAAGGTGTATGTTGGAAAGGCAAGCTTCTCATTCTCTTCCTCCTTGACATCTCCCATGCCAAAGGTACAAGGTGGAAGGTTGCCAGTCCTTCCTTGCTGCCCTCCTTGCTCATGAACATGCTCAAAAGAAAATGGAAGTTCTTGGAAGTTAGTCTCCCATGGAAGGCTATCATCTAACCAAACCCTCCTTGTTTTTTCCAAAGTATGCATGTATGACCACCATCTCTCATCATGTATGGAAGAGGATCCTCCGAACAAGCATGTCTCTTGATTCACAGATTGCCTTCCTTGCTTCATGATGGTGTCATCCTTCATTATTGTAGAATATTTTCTCAGCACAGTATGAGATGATAGAATGGATAGTGATGTTAAGGGAAAAATTCTTTCCCTCTCCTTGTACTTTCCCCATACTCTCAGCGCTGAAGCATGGTCTTCTAATGCTCCCTCCCTTATGAAAGGAGCCTCAATGCATGAAACATATTTCATCAAATCTGAATCAGGTTGTCTCCTAGGTGGTACACCACAAGATAATGATGTCTCATGGCTCATTCCCATGTGAACAATCGATGGGAACATAATATGACTGCTTCCACTACGCAAATCCATCTCTAATTGCTGTGTGGAAGTGTCATGATAAGGAGAAGTTGGAGCAACTCCCCTATCTTCTTCCTCATCACCCACCTTCTGCAAGATCTCACAGTCTAAGGTGCTCCCTTTAGATGTAGTTAGCTCATGAACACCCCTCATCTCCTTGGTGTCAAGAGTCTTGATCACAAAGGACTGATCCATCATAGTGTGTGTTCCAAAATTTGGATGCAATGTTGGAACACATTTCCTCCATTGTTTTGTCTCTTTGTATATAATCATAGACACATGCTACTCATCCTCTTCATGTACAGGATCCTTGGGGCCTTCTTGCAAAGATAAAAGAGCCCTCTTAGTGGAAGCAATAGCTTCAACTCCATCTCTCAATAAAAATAGATCTCCTCCTGCAGTCACAGCGCTGGAGGAACCTCTCAGCTCTTCTTCTTTATTCTCCTCATCAATGGAGTATGCCTAATCAATAAGATATCCTTTCACTTGATCTCTCCTTGAAAAAGAAACACTCATGTATTCTTCTTGAGAAGAAGGTTCTTGCTGAAGTAGGTACTTTTCCCTTGGAAAATCATGTAACAGATCTCCAACCCCTTCAACAATGTTCTAAAATGGATTTATGTTCATGGATCTTCCTATGTCATGCAAATGTTCTGATCTCTTTGGCTTGGTTTTCTTACCCAAATAAATTTCAGATGGCATAGAATCAAATATTTTCACTAACCTCCTAGTGAAATTTGCATAAGTAGATATGTTTACATTTTTCAATGAAGAAGACTCAAACAACCACCAAGCATATGTTGTACCTTGGAAGTGCAATGTTGCTACTCTTATGGCTTATTATTCAGAAACTTGATGCAACTAAAAGTATGTGTCCAGCTTCTCTACCCAAGACTTGGCCGAGCTCTCAGGTGACCCATCAAAAGTAGGTAGAAAAGTTCTACCCAAGGTGTGCTGCATGCACTTTCTTCTCCTCATAGTTCTACTGGATCTTATTTATTCTTTGAGTTGACACAAATATAGGAAGCTTAGATTCTCTTTGAATCCTTTAGACTGATATTCATATTCTCGGAGATAGTCACCAAGAGTCTCCACCTTTGGTGTCTTTCCTTCTTCTTATCCTCTTGCAAGGAATGTAAGCATGCTACAACGTTGTAGATCAGATTGTGTGGCTGAATGCTCACAAAAATCAGATGAATTAGTGGGGATTCCTTCATGTGAAAAAATCTCCAATAGATATACTGGTTTTTCCTTCCTTAGTCCCCTGATTTCATTCTCTGGCTCATGCATAGTTTGGAATAGAGTTTTTGGAAACTCTTTCCCTTTCAATCTTCCAGATGAAGGGTTTGGACCCTTGTCTTCTGTGTCTTCAGTGTAGCTACACTTCTTCATCAGTATTTTATTTCCATGAAAATACATATTGGCTCTTCAATAAGCAAGCACAGGCTGTGCCAAGATAGTTGCTCCGATACCACTGTAATATCCCCAAATTGGGATTTCTAGCAAGGCATGCCTGAAAAACGTATTTTTTAGGAATGGATCCTAAAACACTTGGAATCAGCCCTTGGATCCTTTAGATATGATAATCTAAGACCAAAATCCAAGAGGAGATCATAAACAAATCTTTGTAGGTGGGTTAAACAGATCTCTCACACCTAGTACAGCTAGGAAATTGCCCAAAGAAGGGACTGCAACATTATGTGACAAAACTGCTTAGAAAATAACACAGTTCAGCCAAATATATGCTGGGGACCAATATGGAGGCTCAATATGATTGTTTATAACAGAAAATCAGAGTTATATTGAAGCCCCTTCATTATAGAACGGAAAGAAATAGACTTTACATGAAGATTTTCTCAAAATAAGAGGCTGCAACCATATGATATGACTGTACAAGCTTGACAGTGTTATGTTATTTGCTGAAAAGAGCTATAAGTTACACTTCATATCTAGAGCATATATATGTACAAAAAGATAGATATATATCAGACCTGTACACTATAGAGTCTCCTCTTTAAAAGCCCCTTAGGGTTTTCAGCAGAAAATATAGTACATGGAGTAGATCTGAGATCTAATGCAGCTGATCTGCAGAATGATTCAAAGATTTATGCAGTAAGTAAAATAGTAATATATCAGATATGAAACAAACATGAATTGGATTTCCAATACATGGGTCACCATAGTGTAAGGAAGACTCCTTAACACCAGATATCTCTCCTCCTTGAAGTGCCAAAATACCCTGCAACTTTCTCCTTTAAAATAACCTATTTCTGGAAGATGGACTGCGTTGTAGGCTCTAGAGCATGATGTGGCCTGAAGTCAAGATCTAAAAATGAGCTCTCCTCATCCAATACTCTCTTTCCAATTGGATAAAAGACTCTCCCAGTGAAAAGATGCACTAGAATGGCTTAGATCTGAATAGATCTAGCCTCCACTTGTTGCAGCTTACAAAAAAAACCAAACCCTCAACAGGATCTATGTTGTAGTTGGAAGAAAAGCTTGGCCAAATTCCTGATAGTGGTTAAGAAATGCAATACTCCTCCAAGAAATTCTCTAGGAAGGAGGTGGGATTCCCACTCAGGAACACCCAAGTGCTAAGCAACACTATTCTCAGCTAAACAGATAGCGAATGAGAAGTGTATAAACAAACAAATCCTTTCAAGACAATATGTTCAACAACCCCTCTCATGTTGTCCTCCTCCTCCTTAAATAAGATGGAATCCTTGCCAAACCCTAAACCATCTCAATGATTTAGCTACATTGACATGATCAACCTCCAACTAAAACCGCGTTGTGCATCTAGGTGGTTCAACGCATCTAGACAATGTTTTTGAATTGTTCCAGTTGACCCAATCAAATGACTTAATCCCTTTCACACATGACGGTGTTTTGCTAAGGCAGCCCAGATTTAGCCTTGTTCACATGGGCATTGATTTATTTTACTGTTTTAGGAGTTTAATTTATCCTCCTTTACAATTTCATTCTTGCAAAAAGAAAATGAAAGAAAAATAGTATATTCCTATTAGCTTGGGCTAATTATGAATATTATCGGGTCAAAGAAGAAATAACACTATGAAGCTTCCAAGGAAGGGAAGAAGAGGTGACAAGGTGTTTAAGGGAAAAAATGAAAATTTCCACAATAAAACAGTGCGAAGATGCCAAAAAATACTGAAAACATTGTAGCATTAACAATCATATAGAGGAGAAGTGTTGGATATTACATCTAGAGATCAACTTGAAGAATAAAAAGAAAAATACTAAGAAGAAAAATCCCATGTCCACATATTTTAGTAATAAGGTGGAAAGTAGATCACATGTGCATGAGAATATTTTTTTTAATGTTTGTGTGGAAGGAGGTGAATCTAAATAGCCTTAAGAAATAGGAAGAGAATGAAAATATCAAGCTCTTCCTTATAGAGATATAGGTCAAGAATACAAATATCGATGCTATGTTAAAATTAGGATCATAAGAAAATATCATTGTAGAAGAGTTCGTAAAATAATTTGGATTTGAAATTCATGATAATCCAATCCCATATACATTGGAATTGGTATATACAGATGCATAAATAAAGCTAACCAAGTAGGGAAAACAAATATTTTCTATTACTATTGATTTTATTTATGAAGTAGAACTAGATATGGTTGCCATTTATGTGTGTGAAGTGGAGTTTGGAAGTCCTTATGTGTATCCGTGGGATGCAATATTATTATGGATATCCAACTAGTATGACCTCATAAAATATGGAAAATAATTCACCATAAAAAATAAAAGGGAAATTCCAAAATTTCTTTGGTAAGTCCCAACGAAGACAGGAAATTGACTAGTTCTAGTGAGAAGTGTGCCTTATTGTTTTTAAGACAAATTTAGTTTGTAGAAGAGTTAATGAGAGAAAATTAATCCTTGGAAGGGTGTACTAGTAAATAGAAATAAAAAATAGAATATTTTCCATAGGCTTTATAGGGATTTGTTTTAAAAATCGATAAGGCTACCACCCAAGAGGGAAGTGGAGCACAAGATTTAATTGTTTCCAGACACTTCATTGCTAAGCATTAGGTTATCCAAGAAGTCCATTTTATAAGCAAGTTAGGTGAATAAGGATTTTTTTTTAATGAATTTAATAGGGTGTCATTCAACTAAGTACCCCTCCATGTCGATCACCTACCATCATTGTGCCAAAAAAGGATGGGACTTGGTATGGATTATAGGGAATTAAGAAAAACTATTCTTACACATTTTTACCCCATGCCTCGGATACATGATCTGTTAGACTAGTTATAACAAGACAAAAGCTTCATGAAGTTGGACTTAAAGTCTAGATATCACTATGTTCAAGTCAAGGAAGAAGATACCTATAATACCACCTTCAAAACCAAGAAATGCTTGTATGAGAGATTAGTCATCCCATTTTTCCTATGTAATGCACCAATGACAGTTATGATTTTAAATAATGATATGATGTTCCCTTTTATAGATTCATTTGCTATTTTATTTTTTGGTGATATACAAGTATACAATGTTATTGGGAGGAGAAAATCTCACATTTGATTTAGGTACTAAAGACATTAAATAAGCACCAGATACTAGAATATCTCAAGACGTGTGAGGTATCATAATAGTCTTTGGTGTATGTTAGAAGCGGATGAGAGATGAAGATATATCTTGCTAATATGGATGTTGTTATCACAAAATTTTACTTGATTGGATGCTTAACAAACAACTCAGTGTAACTGTTTCAAACCACTTCTAACTGAATCTTAGCCTCTTCAGTTTGAGAGGGCTCTCTCAAGGGGGTTTTATTATATTGAATGATGATAGTAATAGATGGCTAACTCTAGGGAAATTGTAACTTGTTTTTTATGATTGCAAGTTGAAAAGAATGCAGGATTGCTACCATTAGTCTCATGGAGTAAAAAATCAGTAGTTTCAGCGACAAAGGTTCTTCAACATGGAAGCTGAGGTAGATAGAGGTCTTTAACAAAGGCAACTCACACATAAAACATAGGAAAACACAGTCATTTCATCACTAAAGGAAGTCAGAGAATAAAATTATGAATTCTGAGTAATAGAGATGAAATCTACTACAAGTGGTAAAACATAAAGATATATATGAATAAGACATCAAAACCTCATGAGAATCTCAGGTCTGTCAAGAAAAATGTAACTTTATATTAATAGTATTGGTCAAAACATAAAAGCAGCAGTTTGGTGCAAATTTTCTCCAACCCTTTACTACTTCTATGCTTTGTTTTTAAATAGACATTATTTACAACAAAGATGATCTGCCTAGTGGCTAGATCATCAAATTCTCATATGACACCTTCCATAACTGAAATACATAACTTCTAACAGAAAACTGACAGCTACAGCTTAAAGAAACCATCTCCTAATAGGACTCTAACTTTTTTTTATTACATTGATCTGATCCTATATATGAAACACTTACATGATGGTTACAAAATAAATATCACATTATCGAAAGACACATGACAGAGTTCATCACCACTTTACATATTTAAAACCCTCCTAGATCTATGGAACATGACCCTACTTTTTAGGAATGGATGACCCTTATCTTCAACGTTGCTTTGACTGATGAACTGTCTTCATAGCCCTTCCTTCAAGTCATAAATATCTGATAATAAGCTCCATTGACATGTTAGAGGTCTCCAGCTAGCCAAAATTTCCTTTAAGATGCTCAAAAACCTTTAACAATTTCTCCCTACGAAAACATGACAGTTTCATAGTGAGTTTTGGTAGCATGGAAAAAGTAGCTTCTGCATGACTTTACATCATTCCTTTGTTGTTCCATGATGTTAATCAAGTCATGAAACATCACCACCATGAATCTCCCTCCTTGAATCATGCAAAAACCGACTTTAGAAGAAAAAAGTATGCTACAGATTTTTTCGTAGCATATTCCTTTCTTCAAGCAAGAGGAATGCTACGAAACTATGTAAAAACCCAAAAATTTCCCCTTTCAAAATTTTCTTCAAAAACTTACCTCTAGTTGCAAAATATTTATTCTATACATGTAATGAGACTTATAAGGCATATTCAATCTCAAATTATTCCTCTTGTGGTGTTTCTTCCTCATTAACAATAAGTTGAGCTATAGGCTCTTCTACCACAATAATTTTTAAACCTTTATTTTCTAGCTCTTCATGAATCAGTTCCAATTATTCTTGAAGATATTTCACTTGGTCCTTCAATGTACTATTCTTGGATCGCAAGTGCAGGTTTACCTTTTTGATGTGCTGGACCTCTCTTCTTAGTGGCTGAGTCCACTTTATAATATTTTTTGTATTTTCCAAGGTCTTTGAGACACTTATGACTTGATCTTCCCAGATATTCCTCATGTGTTCAAAATGAACCCTTTCAGCTCTATGCTTCTTTTCCTCTTTCTTTAAGATTTATATCTCTTCAACTGCATCTTTCAACTACTCCTTAACGGTTTCAACTTTTTATTTTTCAGTGATTTTCTCTTTACCCTTCTTTTGTTTGATGACCATCTCTTCTTTTGTAGGTGAGGAGAGGTATATGCTACTTAGTGGTGGCTGAGCAGTTTCACTAATCTTCTAAGTCTCTTTGCTGCTTTCCATGACCTTTCGTACATGTCTTGTCATTGGATTTCTAGGTTGAAACATGAAACAAGCATCATCACCTACAAACTCTAACTTTTTAGCTGTCTTACCTTTATTTAGCTTTCCTCCTCCATATTCAACATCTTCAGCTTGGAAAATGGGAGTTTCTTCAATATCAATTGCATGCAAGATGTCCTCTAAGTTACCTTTAACCACTGTTTGGCTCCTGGTAATTCTCTTGTTGCCATGTTTGCTAACTGTTGGCTTCTGTTTTTCAGGTGTAGCTTTGGGTGTGTCAATCTTCTGCAAAGGCTCTGTCTCCATGGTCATTGGTTCTAACTACTCTACCACTGTTGGTGATGAAATATCTCTAGGTTTGGGAACTCTTTTAACAGTGACATCATGTACTTCAAAACCACTCATGAATAGAAAGGATGTCCAATATTTGCCAAATCTCTTCAACTCCTCTAACACTAACAACTTAATCAAAAAATGATGAAAGAGAGAGGTTTCATTGTCTTCTATTTTAACTTGGACCTTATATGACATTTTACCTAGACTTCTGTATAAGTAAAAGGGCAAGTCAAGATACCTCTTACCCAAAAAGTGCAGCAGAAGCCTAAGGTGGTAGTAGTAGACCATGTGAAATATTCCTTCACATGTGAAATACTTTTGAATGATCATCAACAGCTTTGAATATTTGTCCTTCATGTAACTCCTCGGGATAGCATTTGTGAGATCAATTTCACTATGCTTTGGCTTGATGAACTTTCTACAATCCTGCATGGTGAACTTGATGCCTTTAAACCATTGTTCCCCTCCTTTAGGGATTCTTGTTACTGTTGAAATGTTGTCTGGTGTTACTATGAGGTTTAGCATTCCCACCTTTGAAGTTGTTCCAATGAAACTTTTAGCAAAATATTTAGAAACCTGTAGATGAAAACCCTGCATCCTTTGGTAGAATTGCAAACAACCTATTATTCTGAATACCCCCATGGCAGTTGGGTCTTCATTGAGAAAATTCATGTCCATGGGCTCATAGCTGTGGTAGTGACCACATTTTTTTGGTTCTCTTCCTTGCAGCCATGGTGGTTTTATATCTTCTCAACCTTGATTGATTAATGACACCTTCAACCTTTGAAAATTGCAGCAACCTACTTGGCTCAATGAAGCAGCTCTCTCGAAAGCAAATATCATGTAAAGATAAAGTGGAGAATGACAAAAAGACTCAATTAGGTAATGTTTTATGGTTTCAATGACAACTCATTCCTTAATCATGACACATGCATGCTAAAAATGGTAATGATGACCTCAGACATGACTTTGTACTTTTGAAATAACCGTAACTGACTTGAATGACCTCCACCCTAACTCCTCCAATGATGAACTGAAACTTTGCATCAATTTTGACAAGACAGATAGGAAAACAATTTTTTGTAGCATAGCTAGTTCATTCTCTGACAGTTTCGCTATGAAACTATTAGACAGTTTCATAGCAAAAAAAGCTATTTTACAATGTAAAACGCTACAAAAAGAGGTAAAAATGGCTTAAGTGTCCTTTTTGAAATTAAACACTTGGGAAATGAAATATGACACCTGATTATGACTGATGGGACATGACATGACCTAAATAGAGGTAACCTTGAACCTTAGGATAGGTTTAAACATGTAAAAAAAATAAAATTTTCCTATACCAATTTGTAAAATGGCTTAATGAGACCTTATGTTTTTGAGGAGTGAACTCTATGATCATGTCAAGTAATGTTTCACATTTTATGAGTGATAACATATGCCATCATAAAGTATCCATTTACTAATAATGTTTATGATATTAGGAGTTTCATTGGGGTAGAATAGTACTTTAGGAGATTCATAGCGTCATTTTTAGCAATAGCAACACCACTACATGACATAATAATGAGTAGAAAGAGTTTGTAGTGGTGAAAGGGTCAGTAGAGGGAATTTGAGGCATTAAAGAAAAATATTAGTTGAGCACTAGTTTTGGAATTACTGAAAATGTAGTAGCCCTTTGAAGGGGAGACAAATGTCAGTGGTTATGACATTGGATCAATATTTATGCATAGAGGAAGGCCTATATCCTACAATTTTCAAGTATTTCATGGATAAGTTCTCAATTACCCCATCTAGGATGGGAGTTATATGCCCTAATGCAAGCTATGAAGAAGTGGAAGCACTATCTAATCGGAAAGGAGAAATTATTCCACACAGATCACCAACCACTATAGTACCTACAAGACAAGACTAAGATACAACAGACTAGGAATTACAAGTGAATGGGGTTATTACAACAATTTCATTTAGTGATCAAGTACAAGAAGGGTAACAATTTCAGGTTGGTCGGCATGTTTTCAAGACCACCAACATCAAAGATGAAAACTTAGGAAATATTATGCATATGGAGCCATTCATGAATGATGCATATATAAAAACATATTTAGAGGATGCAAACTTCAAGGAGGCATTTCAGTAGTTGTAGATCCAAAGTCATGTACATGATATAGACAACACAATTTACTCCCATCTCAAGGATGGGTTACTCTATAGTTTGGATAAGTTATGTATTCCTAGTGTTGTGGATCATTTGCAATATCCTTTATTTTTAAATTTTCAAAATACAAAAAAAATAGAAAATTATGAAAATATGTGTTAAAGTATAAAGTTCCATATAATTTATCAAATATGTCATTTTTTTATATTAAAGTTTAAGGTTAATAATTTATACGTTAATGAAAATGGGTCCTAGTACACAGCTAAACATCGAGTATTTTATGAAGCAGATCCGACGATTTATTAGCCAAAGAATAAAAGCGTCAAACTGTGGGCACATTCAACACGCGGGTTAACAAGAAGGGTGCCTCCACAGTCGAACCAGTTGACTGCGGGGCCGATCCAGATCAACAATCGAGATTCACTATGGGGGCATGAACCCGACAAGCTCTTTGTACCTCGAGACCTCCCGCAGTGATGTAAGCAGCCAGTTGGTGACAACTATCGTCCAGGCTGGGGTAGTTTTAACGGTATTTTGGCTCGTATTTTCAACATTTAAGTCTTAAGCCCACTCCACCTATTTAAGATGGATTCTCATTTTTTGTAAGGTTATTATTGTTAGTTTGTATCTGAAGTTTTGTTTTCACTATGTCTTTCCCTGCTGTTTTCCACCTTGTTGATTGTCTATCACCCCAAGCTGAATTATGGCCAAGCATCCATCCCTTTCAGGTTCTTCCAGTCACATTCCTATCATGGACACTAAGAGGGAAATCCAAGATATTGTCTATTCTCTAGACCACCTTTTTTTTTATCAACAGGTCTACTTAAACGATAAAGCTTCTCTAATTTACACTGCCACAGTTAAAACTGGTGTATTGCATGCATGCATTCCAAGAATGCACCTTTTTCCCGAATTTGTGTATTGGTTAGTATCTTTCATGGACCCATGAAAGTGTTTTGTAATGAATTGTCAAGGAGAAAATGTTCTGCAAGTCTCATCCCAATTAATTTTTCAAGCTCTATGTTACCTAGAGTCAGAGTCATATGTCCAATTCATTGATGATTCATTGATGGCACATTATGATAGTCTTGCAGGTCAAGATTTCAACCAATTCATGTTTTTCCTAAAGCTAGACACAAAGAAGTTTGCACCTGACAATAAATAATTCCCCATGGAGGTTTTTGATGTAGAAGTCAGACCAGTGCTGAGGTGCATTTCAAATATTTTGGGAAAGGACGATGACAGTACAGTAGACAAATCATTTATGGGAATGTTTGCTTTGATGATGAAGCCAAGAGTAGTGCTAGATATTCCTTCTTATTGGAAAGAATATGTCAATTCTCCGCTGATGATTTTATCACTAATAGGTTCATTTAGGTTTCCCTCTCTTGTTATCTATTTTTATATCAAAATGTTGAAGAATTCATGCATATGGAGTTAAATATAATGGATATGAATAAGAAGAGGCATTCATTGGTATTTTGGACAGACATAGTAAGGAAAGAACAGAATGAGGAAGGTTTTTTTGACTTTTCAATTCATTTTATGTCTACTGCATGTAGAATTTTGAATGGAACTTCTCCCCCATGCTTCTTGCCAAAGGCTCAAGTATTGTTGCAACTGCGGACGAATTGTAAGTTTGGTGATTGGTATGTCTTTGAATATTATTCTAAAACTAGACTCTATGGAGCTGGTGTAGAACCTTATAGGCTTCCATTATTTGTGCCCATGAGATTATTTTCTTTGGAATTGATTAGGCAAAGTTTAAATTTTGATCAAATACATTTTTTGCCTATGAAGAAAGGTCATATGTTTAAATTTCCAATGACTGTTGGTCCTTTTATAATTAATATGAGATAGGAAACTGATGAAGTCACTAGGATGTTAGATGAATTGCATCTACTGTTAGTAGAGAAGTGGGCTTATGACCCTCATAGTGTGTTTTCTAATAGGAGAATTGAAAATGGATATTCAACATTCATTCATGAAAATAGAACTAATATAGAAAAAAAGGAAAATAAAGGTTTTGCGGGTTCTGTGAGCTCAAATGTACAAATTCCTGTCATATCAGAGAAGCCAAATAAGAGAGTTAAAGAAGCAATTATTGATTCGGAGGATGAAGAATAGAGGACTAAAAAGAGGACAAAGCTCAATGAGGATTCTGTACATGCTCAACCTAGTTTCTCACTACAATTGGGAGATGAGAAAAATGTCCCTGCTTTGCCAATAAGACATGAAATCACTTAGGAACAAGTGCCCTTAATTAAAAAAATGTTTTCTCAAATTTCAAAAAGAAATCAGAAAATGAAGGCAAGCATGGAGGCTCAAGATGAGAAACAGATAACCCCAGATCAAACAAGACTTCTATCTGCAATGGATCTTGAAAAGGATCAATTTAATATTGCCCTTTCACATCCCTCTGATATGTCTATTGGATCATCCAATAATTTTAATACTGTGAATCTAACTAACTGTAGATGTAAAGAAAATTCCATTGCTTGAAAAAGTAGATCTACATATGCAAACAGGTCAACTAATTGTGAATGACTTAACCAAAACCAATGCAATGGCACTCAAGGCTGAAAACATGTTTAGAAAAGCAATCAAGAAATTGAAGTTGGAGAAAGAAAATTCTAGGGCTTTAACAATCCAGAATGAGGAACTCAGAAAGATTATTGTGAAGATTGGGGTTGATACCAATGACAGGTATGATGTATAGAAGCTGCTACAAAGTGTTGAATAAGAAATATCTGTGCTGAAGAAAAAGTTGAAGTTGCCTACAGGAGAACACTCTATGGAAGCAGAGGTTGCAGAAGTAGAAAATGAGAAAGAGAAACTTCTTTAGAAGCTCTTGCAAAAGGAAGAAGAAATCACCAAATTAAAGAAAATTGCATTATAATTTCAGAATCATGTTGAATATCATACTTTTCCTTTCATTTTTCCATCTGGTAATGAAGATCCAGTAGCACAAATATCTCAATTGACCACAAAATTGAAGATGGCAGAGAGAGATCACAAAAAGTCACAAGCTGATTTGGAGACAGCAACAAAGATCATACAAGCCAAAGAGGGGGAAGTCAGTAAATACAGAACAGATTTCCAGACTGTTGATGCTGAGATTAAAAATCTCAAGGAAAAATTGAAGGGAAAAATATCCTTAATACAGGCTAAGGATATCATCTGGAATGATATCATTGAAGAAATGAAAGCAATTTGGGGTTTTCTGACAGTTGTAGTAGAAGAAAGAAGTATCATCAGATATTTTGAGGAACAAGTTATGGTAGACAAGAAAAAGACAATTAACCGAGATGTTTTGGAAATTTTTTTTATTAATTTCATTGATTCCAAAACTAATCAAGAGTTGGAAGAAAATTAAATTAAAGACATGATTTTATATGCTGTGAAAATTAATAAGATGATTGTAAAAAATGGTTGCAGGAATTATAAAGAGAAGAAGTTGATTGAGATTAAGGAAGATGTTGTGGTGGATTAGTCACACGGGTGTACGAAATCACACTAGCTTAGAGAGTGTGGTATACTCTATAAAATATTGGTAATAGGTAGAAAGTGGGGGAGCTCAAAAGCATAAAACTTAATAGAAATACTATGCTGAAGTATGCTCTGGTTAAACTAAAACTAAAAACACAAATATACAGAAGCTATATAGAGAGTTCAAAATGATAATAATGCAAACGATGGCTCAGTGGCCTCTTCATATTAAACTTTTGAAACAGACAAGAAATTTTACCCGCTTGTCAAAGGGCCCCTAGGCAATGGCTCTAGGTCCTGATGCAAGGATGTTGCCTTCCAAGCTCTACCTCTGATGTAGTCCCCCCCTCTCTCTCTGTTGTGGTGGACTAAGATGTTGGGTGGAAAACTATTGAGTCCTCTTTAGCTCCAACTCCTGGTCACACACAATGCTGGTGTTGCTTGGGAAAATTTGGCCAACATAACATTGTGATCATCATTTATTCATCTCTTGGTGGGTTTACATAGGTGAGCTTCAAATCCTCCTTCCCTCCCTTGGTACATGATGGATGGTGACCCTAGGGAGAGGTTTGATTCCATTGTGTGCTCAAATATTCTTTTGTGTGCTCATATAATGTCTAAGGAGGCACTGGTGTATGCCCTTAGGAAGCTTTCACATAAGGAGTAACTGTCCTTTGCTTGGTGTGGTCTCGGAAAGCAACTTTTTTTCATTTCCAGGAATGCGCGCTTATCGGGAAAAATGGTGCACAGAAGGCGCTCTTCTCAAAGGATAAAGTGCACATTTTAGCATTTATGACTAGTTCAAATATTATTTTCTCAAAACCTTAGAGATTTTTAAATACTTCTTGATTCCATAATGTAATCCTGTCCTATAAATCCTTCGGATCGACACTAATTTATGTCGTCTTCTACTATACGATTTTCCAGTGTTAACAGATTCCCCCTAATGTGTGAGGTCTAGGAAGAACTGTATAGCCGAAATACATTATAGTTTCTTTTCTGTATCGTACGCAGAGAGAGAGAGAGAGAGGTCTACGTGTATTTTGGAATTGACAACACCTTGCACTGTTTCTAAGATAACCATGGCCTAAGGGACCCCCTGCAAGTAGAAAAAATATACAACATATTTACAAAATTTCAATGAGGCGGGCATGTCCATTGCTTTTGATTCTATGGCTAGTTAAAAAAAATTGACAAATACATGTGCTGTCTATGCCACTACTATGGTAGTGATGCTGGTGGCTGTTGATGGCGATTGTTGACGCCCTCAGGGGCATTTTTTCTTTGATGATAGGTGGAAAGTGGTACCCATATGCATAATCTTAGTATGGCATATCATTGTGCAATGTACGCATATGTATTGGCTGGGACCTTCCCGTGTAATCATTGTTGTCAGAGAATCTTATGGAGGCATGGGTCTTCGACGAATCTGATCAAAGTGCAATGGTTGTAAGGTACGATACTATCGTGACATGAAAGTTTTTGCTATGGTCGAATGTCAGGGGGATCGATGACATCTTTAGACAATGATGTCTCCCACAGTGCCACCCGAGGATACCCCTTTGCATGGGGAGGGGTCATCCAAGGTACCACTTCCTTTTTGGAAAAGAGTTGTTGAGGTCAACAAAAAGGAAGCCTTAACAGAACCATGGGTTTCCAACCTGAGGGGCCTGGGAACCGAGATATGACGGGTTTAACATTGGCATGTTGGTGAGAGGTGACTAAAAATGGATGATGGGGATTTAGTGGCCTTAGGTCGAAGTATACTTGAGCATCTTGGCAGCAGTCATAGTTATTTCTAAAAGAAAAGTCCCTGGAGTCAGTAGGACTTCCTGGGCAGGTAGAACCAACTATGAATGTCGGGGTGGTGCGTGCATGGAGTGAGTGAAATACTTTGACCAAGGGGAATGAGGGACTACTGCCATGGGATAAAAGGTGAAATATGAGGGCGAAATGGAAAAGGGCATCGTTTGTTGTCTTTGTACACTTACCAAAAGAATAAAATAATGGGGTCTGGTTTGTACAAAACACAGAGATGGGTACCCCAAAACATGAAAGAGGTAGGCACATTGAAGGTGTGAGGATAGTGTTTTGTTGGGGGTAGGGGTCCCATTGGTTGGTCTCATGTGAGGGGTTGATGAAGTGGAAGATGTCACAGATGGGATTATTCTGATGAAGGTATGGCGGGACAAATGCGGTGCGCGGAGGTGAATTTTCAATCTACTTGTACAACCTCATCGTCCGGGAAGGGGGTTGAGTTTGAATGGTGAACATGACCTTATGCATGATATATGGATGGGCATGAGGTGCTTCCCAGACTAAAATTTTATGGCCATGGCATCACTTGTGGGGTGATGTATGGTCTACTTTGGATGACGATTGCCATGGAGGGGAGGCTCTACTAACCAACACAGACATTTATCATATGCAGGGTGAGATGACGATAAACACGGTTAGGTATGAGGACCCCATGGTTTATTTCTGATGGAGAAATGATGTCAGGATATGCAATGTTCTCTAGGACTCTATCATGCTGAGGGTAGAATGATACGTGCTCTAGAACTTTCAATGAATGGTGTTGTGAATGGTTTGCGGGTTCTTCCAGAAAAAACAACTACCTCAAGTGAAAGCATCTTATTTTCATTCAATATTATTGAAAAACATGAATTTTGGAAAGGAAGATGGGAGGGTTCATACCTGCCAGCGTTTAAAAAAATATTTTTCGGGAAAGCGAATGTGGGGCATCGCTTTCGTTCGTCATGGCATACTGATGATGGTGCAACTTACAGTTTTCAGAATGGACCTTTGGATCTCCTGTTATTGACCTTTGAAGTTCTAGGAAAGGACGATAAATATGGGATTATGGCCCTAATCCTATTCATTTGTACTCACTAAGTGTTGGGAGATCAGAGGTGATTGCAGAGCCTTTCTTGTCATTGCAGTCAGCCTATGTACCTAGGATTAGTGATATTTTTCCGAGGTAACTTCCATGATGTCCTGCATTTCAATTTTTTCAGTTTGATGATGCTGGGGCCATACAAATTGGGTTTGTACAGCCTCAAAGGGAGTTTTTTCCCTAGATTGTACGGGCGATCTAGGCAAAGGGGCGCTCCTCTTTTTCTTATTTCTGAGGGACAGACGTGGAAGGGTGCGATTTTCCCTCATTCTTGTGCACAAGGGTGCACATGTGAATGAAACAGGCATGCAAGGGCATGCCTGTCTGAGAGACAAGCACGCAAAGGGCAAGGTTTTAGTAAAAACTTGGGTTTTTGTCCCTTTTGGTGTTTTTATCCGTACTGATGGGTTCCTCTGTTGGTTATTAGGTTGGTGTGGAGAGAGCAATATTGGCCCGAGATCCAGACCACTCTGATTGATGATGCTGGGGCGTGTCATTAGTTGGCCGCATGGGGCCTTCTGAAATTTGCTGAGAACGAGTTCCTTCAGTCACAGGAACAATTATTACATTATATTATATAGAATTGGTGTAGGAGGCACAATATGTTTGTACTGAGGGGGAAAAACTTGATTATCTATCCATAGACAGATATATACTTTGTGACCATGTTACTACCTCAGGGTGAGGCACTAAGGTATCCACTCCCTGTTGGGAGAGTTAACATAGGTAGGTTTCGGAGGAGGCATTGCAGTGGTGCGCCTCTTACTGAGGGGTGCATCAATATTGCATTAGTGATAGATGTGGCTGAGCGGTGTGCTCTGGCCATAATTGTGTGACTAGCGATGTCGTTTGCTCCACATCGGGCATCGGGCCCACAGGTGGGAGTTTCATGCCGCTTGAGGAACAGGAATTTTTTCGATTTTACCCGCTTCTGTTTTGATGGTATGGTGTTGCAACTCAACAGGGTCCAACAGGGATCCAAATAATTTGCGTATGCTAGCATCTTGTGCAGCATTATGTATGAGAGGGTGGTGCTGCTGAGGCCCGTTGTGGCAGTGCCTATTGGGGGGCCGAGGGAGCCACGCATGAGGAGGTGGGCTCTAGTGATGCCACGCGGCGATGGTGGTAGGGTGGGTCGTTATTGAAATGACATGACAGAGGCCTAGTTCGAGGCAAACTCGCAGATGTTTTTGCCATACCCGTATGTGGGGATGGAATTTCAGGGTGATCCAAATATTGGTCTCCCTTTCGGTTATGTTTAGGGTCCTGCAGGTATGTGATATTTTCTGCATTTGTTCGAGTTTTTATGTACTTGTGTGTTTTTTTAATTACAATGACATTTTTGGTTACTTGTGCATATGTTGGCGAGGTGGGATGCCCAGTGACACGACTGGTGGGTCATGATCCTCTGCCACAACCTCAGGGTGGTTAGGGGGGAGGTGGCGCAGGTGGACCGGGTGGTGGTGCCGGTGGACCTGGCAAGGATGGTGCTGGCCCTTTTGGTGAGGGCAGCAGCTCAACTGCAACTGAGGTTTTGTCTAAGCGAGCTTGTGCAGATGCGGCTGAAGTGCACATTGCAGCACTTACAGCTCAGGTGGCTGCTCTAGAGGACTTCCAAGGTCGAGTGGACCGCTTGACCCAGGGGATGCCTACTCGAGGTTCTATGGACGACCTCGAGGAGGTTTGGCTAGAGACAGTGATGGCCCGTGAGAGGGATTATCGGCCCACTCTACGACGGGTAGTTATCGCAGTGGTAACAACAGCTCCAGTGGTGGTACCAAGAGTAGTGGTGGGCCCAGGTGCTCCTCTTGAGGGGGTACCCCCCTATAGTAGTTTTGTACATAGGGAAAGCGCCCGTTATGAGGATGCTTCCATTATTTTTTACGATATTTGTATCTTCAGGCTGGCTAATGGGCCAGCGACACTATTTTTTGTGCTCAGAAACACATATTTTTTTATATATATATGAGAGGTCTTTTTGTGGCTCGACATGGGGTGCTATCTATTTCGATTTATGTATTTTGTGTTATGCTGATGGATATCAATGTTTTTGGTTTTTTATGTATGATGGATTATTTTCAATGCATTCTACTCTAGGATATTGTTAGCTATTCGATCAGCTACTTGGTTTTAATTCCTTGGTACATGTGAAAATGTAATGTAATCAAACTCTCTGCTTAATTTTTTGGCACGGAAATATTTTATAAATAGGTTTGCATCTCTGGTTTCAAATGTTTGGTTTAACTGTGATACTAATAACTGGGAATTGAGGTAGACATGCATATGGTAGATGCTTTGATGGAGGGCCTCGTACTTAAGTCTGATAACGACATCATATTCTACTTGATTGTTGGTTGTTGATCCGATGCACACCCTGTTTGAACTCATTGGTGATCAGTCAGGGTGGTAGATAACCCAGGCGGCTGCAGCTAAGTTTTGGGACCATCTCGATGATCCATCAGCAAATCCGAAATAGGGTTCAAGTTGGTGATCCATGGTTGCACTTTGAGCGCGTTTAGGTCTTTGGGTCAAAAATATTTTGGTGTTGGGATTTTTGTGTACCTTAACTCTAGGGGATCAGGGCTGCTAGGGTCCTTATGGGTAGAACTTCTTGAGGTAAAATCCATTGACAAGGTTAGTGAGGTAGGTCCTGTCCAAAACCATCAAGATGTATGTCCCCTATCATAGGCAATTTTTGATGATATAGGGTCCTTTCCATAGGGTTTCAAACTTTCCTGGCCCTAAGGCCTATTTGCTACATCGTAGTGAAGGAATAAATATCCCTCGATAAATGAGCGAGGGGTGATGTGGTGGTCGAATGATGCTTTTACCCTTTTCTTATGGGCCTCATTGTGTTGCAGAGATTGTCGCCGAATTTCATCAACTAGCTCTAGTTGTACTAGGCATTGTTCTAGAGGTTGGGTGTCATCAAGGAGTTCGATAACGACATGCAAGTTTGCGATCTTGTGGAAATCAATGCAAAACCGCAAGGTACCTTGGTCTTTTACGACGGGAGTAAAGTGGAAATCCTGGGACGAGGGGGTTATTGGAATCCTATCTTGGGCATGCGATGATACAATTCATATGTGGTGAATTGTGTCGCTGGCATACGATAGGGGAACGATCTCGGTAATGGAATCCTGTGTTTGCATAAGGTCGGTTTTCCTGCTAGGATAGTCAATTTCTGGTAGGTTGAAGTTGTTTTTATCATAGAGGTGCCTGAATGCTTTTAGTAGTGGGCATACCTCTGGCGTGTGATCATGACCAGTGAAAATGGTGCACCGTATCAAAACGCTGACAGAGTAGATAGTGTGAAATTATATGCTACTCGTTGTCCCTGATGTGGATACTTGGAAAGGGCCGGTCGTGGACAAAGTCACCTTTTGCTTCCATTTTTGCATCATAGGTTGAGGCTTGCCTCCCTCTTTGGTGGATGGTTGAATTAATGCCGCTCTATCTTCTCTTAGCTTGGGGAGATGTGCACACTTAAATGTATGATGAATGTGTGAGAAAATTTGGCAATAAGTGTGCGTGATCCTCTCTTGATTAGAGAGAATTTTTTGACGAAGAGATGAGACTACGCTGAGACTGGTTGCAAGGGGCTTGAGTTCTCTACATTGGTTGACTCGGTGGTCATTCAGATCACATAGGCTGCATGTTATCCTAGGCTTGGCCTGGGGTACACGTGGTTGGTGTATGGTCTTATCAGGCTTGAAACACCATTGCGGTGGTGGGGACATTGAGCTGGCGATGTATCTTTTATGCCATTCCTGAAGATCGCCCGTTCTCTTTTCTATGAAATTAATCATGTCGACAGTGGGACAGAGCCATGAGACATAAGTACAACATCGATTGTAATGATTACCCTAACATATCAGGAAAAATATCCATGATATGGGGGTCCCATCATGTTTGGTCTAAGGCCAGGTGAGGAACCAATGTCGTAATGCTGCCAAGTCAAGGCAATGGATGACTATATGGTCTATATTTTTGCATAACATTCATGCGGGTGTGCATCGTGAAGTGTCATTAGGGGTAACTAAGGGTTTCCTACTAGGATTTTATTCGGCTGATAAGAACATTATGGACCAGCTCATCTTCTCTACTCGGGTCATGGAGCTACCGGTGGACTTAGCATCCATATCGTCTTCTTAGGAAAGATGAACTATGGCTGAGCGGAGGCTAGCAAGGGCTAGCTGGAAGCGAGGTATGTAGTGACAATCCTCTAATAGGTGATTGTCGGTGCATAACGGGCATGTGAATTGTGCTGCCCGTAGCCCCACGTAGTAAACTCTTTCAATTGGATACCATCTGTGAATGAGTTCCAATGTGGCACACTCTTCGAGGTAGTGGCCCTATTCATCGCATAGCGCACAACGTATAATGGGAATTACTGGGGGCCACTCTACGAATCTGTGCTCCTCTTGTAAGTATAGGATAGTACACAGCTCATCAATTATAGACTGGATGGACAGATCCTCTTGATAGGATCGCTCGATCACGTGTAAGGCATCGCTATATTGTGGTACTTCTGGACAATGGTGGGTATAGTGCCCATAAGTGTCACAGATAGCACATGCGTGATTGGTACACAGTGGTTTGCCTGTACTTTTCATGGCAGGTTCTTTTTTATGGGAATGCGGTGTCAAGGTACCTGCTTCACATTCGAGGAGTGGTTTTAACTCGTCCAACTCTGGACATATGTCGGTAGGGTGTCCTGTGACATCACATATAGCATAGGCTGATGAATCCCTTTACATGGTGGGGGTCACCGCTTTCTTTCATCTCTTGGCGATTTTCTTGGCCGTGGTCACTAGTTTCGCAATGGGAATTCCCCTTGCAGGGGAAATTTCAACCATTTTTTTTGTAGGCTGGGGCTCCTCGAGACTAGGGGGCTTTAACCCAAATGCAGTAACATTGGTAGCTCATTGTAATATTCCCATTTTAGCCCACAGCTAAATGGAATATTAAAGTTTTGTTTTTATCACCTAGCAGCTAAATAAATGGGTAAGGAAGCCCATGCACATTAAAAACATGAATAAAATCCCTCAAATGTGAAAGGGAATAGTCATCAGAGCTTGATTTCACACCCTTATGTGTGAAAAGGAACATTTTCATAAAGACAAGGTCAAGTTTGACCAAGTCAACAACACTGGGATAGGAGGTGGAGAGCACTTGGATAGACAACGCAGTGTGAATGGGAAGAGGGTTATTTTTTGGAGAAAACCCTAATGAGTGGGACCCATGGAGGGAGGGCTTTCACTTGTTTAAAAGGAGGGCAAGGCAGCCATTGTTGGCATGTTATGTATTATTGATTTCTTGGTCTGTTCAGACTTTGTACAGTCTCCACTATTTTGCAGAGTTGCAGTGCTGCTTAGCACAAGGATCTCCTATTTAGGAATCATTCTCCTTCCAAGAGAGGCCCCTTGAATGATCCTGTACCTCATTCTCCACATCCAGGCTCAAGGCCATGTCACCTCCTTCAGCTACAACGTTATTTCTGTTCAAGTATAACGTTGTGTTGCAGGGTGTTGCAGTGGCGGTCCTCAACACCATTTCCAGAGCTGATTTTCAGAGGAGGGAGCTTCCATTCCTTTGGAAGGTTAGTGAGGAAGGTTTAAAATATTATTTCAGATCTTGGCATTAGGCCAAATCATTCCCTTTCTCCTACAACATAGTATCCATCAGAAACTGTGTTATTTCTAGTGACCATTTGTAGTAGGGGTTTTGCAGATTATTGAGAGGGTGAGATCCTCGGTGATAGGATCATCCTTTCACTTGGAAGATCCATTGGAGGAGTTATTTTATCAGATGCAACATATTCATCTTTCTCCATCCATTTCCATTTCTTGAGTTGCAGCTGCTACCCTGCAGCTCCGATAATTTGCAGATTTTGTATATTTCAGCCAATCCTTCCAGGATTGACTTGAGGTAGTCTTTGGGAGCTAAGATCTTCACTCCAAATGTTATATGGGCCATAAATTTGTATATATATGTATTTTACATATGTTATCATGCAGTTTCTCTTATAAATCTGTGCAGTCATAGCTTGGGCACACTTGTGTAGCAGTGTTTTGTCATGATTTATGTACTTGTTTCTTGAGGTTGATCATTACCTATCTTGAGTAAAACTTTCCTCAGGATCTTGTATACATTTTTTGCTACTATAACTTAATAAGATGGCTATGAATATTTATCACATTATATGAATTGAGTTATCACTGCTACTCCATTGTTGTGTTTGCATATTGCTGGGTCTCCAATTTGGGAATATTATAAGATATTCCTAACATTATATATTTTCCATATTTTAGGATATCATAGTGGTATCAGAGCATCAATCTTGGCTCAACCTGTGAGTGTCAGCAAAATAGATCATAATATTGAAGAGGATGGGTTTTATCTCATCATATTTCAGATCCATGAAGAACCTCCCCAAGGAGGATAAACAAATAGAAGAGGAAGGACACTGCACTTCCTATTCTCAAAGAGGAGACAGAGAAATGAGAAGGAAAAATACTCCATCTACTGGAGGAGACAAGGGGGATAGCCTTACAAAGCTTCTTCCTAAATATTTACAAAAAATTCATAAATATCTCAAGAAGATAAGGAGGGAGATGTGTAGAGAATCTCAAAAAGAGTTTGATTCTGAAACAAACTCTAGATTTTCATATGAGGAGTGTGGGCATGCAGCCACACACTATGATGTACACCGTAGTCACATGCCTGGAATTACCAGGAGAAAGAGGGAAGAAGAAGGAAGGAGAATTCCCAGTTCTGAAGAAGAAGCCATCAAGGTTGCAGCACTACACTTGGAAGGTAAGGCCTATGCTTGGTGGATTTTTGAATCCGTTTCCTTAGAAAATGAAAACACTTCATCTCATGCATTAATGAAGATATTTGATAAGAGGATTCATGGTACACATGTGATGGATCCAAACAAGGAAACTCAAACAAAAACCTTGCATATAAACTCAAAACCACTTCAGAGAACTATGGAGGATCCAATCATTGGGTGGTTTCCCATCTATGTTGCAGAGGCTGAGGGTAACAATGATGTCAGATCTGGAGTTGATCTAGCACCTCATGTAGAGGAAGGAGGAGATCTTGCTCTAACTAGAGGGATTCTTGCATATTTTTAAGGAAGTCCCCAGGATCTCATGTGTGGAGATCAAGGCACAAATCATGTCCTGCATGTGCCATTGATGATGAGGTATGGAACTATGGAGATATAAGGAGGAGATAGGGAGGATGACCAACATCATGTGATGAGGAGCACACATCCCTATCTATTTCATGAGGTTGATACACCTAAGACGGAGACTGGGTTGCGCAGTGAGAGCATGGACAAGTCTGTCCATTCATGTATGTAGTCTACTCTTGATGATGACATCTCATTCCATGGAGACATTTCACCAAGGAGGCCACCAGATCTGCAGATGATGAGAGATGCTTCACATTGTGAGGCACCATTAATTGATTTTAGAGGAGAGGAGACCTTCGGAGGTCATTTTATAGTGCTGAGGGTCTTGGGTAGACTCAAGGAGGAGAGAGGAATTCTCTCAACATCATCCTTACCCGCTCTCAGTTCAGATTCTGCATTGTGGCAGAAGTAACAGGGGAAGGATAGCAGCCTTGCAACTTGCATCTTTGGCATGGGATGTCAAAGATGAGGATGACCAAATGACAGATGTTCTTCATGAGATATCATCAGCGCTGTCACTATGGAGGATAGATCCATATTGCAGGAACTCCCAGCTGTTGGTGGAGTATTCCAAGGATCTTTTCACTTGCATGATATTGGATGACCAGTTGCATGAGGAGGGATATTGTGTCAGAGATGGTGTCATCTACTATCATGGTAGGATCTTCTTATCTGGAGCTTCCAAGCTCAAGGAGAAGTTTCTACGAGCAGCTTATGAGGATTTCCTTTTCAGCCACACTTGTTCTTTGAGAGCATACCACACCATCATGGACGGGTATTTTTGGAAGGGGTTTAAGGAGGAGATATATTAGCATATGAGGAGATGCATGGATCATGTGAATATGGAGGAGATACATAGCTCTTTGGAAGAGTTAGCACAACCACCTCTTTTCTCTTTGAGGATGAGAGGAGACTCATCTATGAGCCACTCCATTTGCATGAGGAAGATATATGGTAAGGGTATTTTTTGTTTGCATAATGATTTGTATAATGTATCCATTCATCCCTTAACCATACATGTGTGTGATGTTGCTCCAAGGAGGAGCATTATTTTTTCTAGACCTCATGGTCTACTTGAGGCCATGAGCAGTATTGGTGACCACTCCCTAGGAGGACTTGGAGAGGAGATGTATTTTGGAGAACATGCTCACTTTGCACCATACATCATTCACTTTCTCCAAACATATGAGGAGAGTGGGACAGCAAGAAAGTGGTAAGAAAACCACAGTTTTTGTCACACTCTTTTTCAATTGAGGGCCAAACTACGTTGGTTACATTTGAGGGACCATTGTCCTTCTCCCTTGCTACATATGGCAGCAAGAATGGTTCTCATTATGGTTCCTTATGTTGTTGTTGTTTTTATATATGTTGGGAGCATGATTGGGGGAATGACACATTGGTTGGATGTGTCCCTTGGGAGAGAGGTCTCCCACATAGTTTGCATTGCATGTTCTAATGGGAGCATGAGAGGGTATGTGGCCATTACAACAAAACACTTGTTTCCATTTGAGGTGAGCCACATGATTGATTGTATTCCATATGATGGTGACTTCCAACTCATCACATATGAGATGATTTGGGCCAACATGTTTCATAACGTTGGAGGAGAGTGTTAGCCACAAATCAAATTTTTCATATCAAATGGTGGCTAAAAATGTTTTGGAGCCTTCAAGGAACAAGTTTTATTGCAAAAAATGTTATCTCTTGAAGACTCATGGAGACATCATGCCCTTTATTCAAATCTTCACTTTTTTCAAATCTTCACTGCTGTTTCCATTTTAAATTCAGAAATTCTGCTGATTCCATAGAGAAAAGACTGCTACAAAATCCATTTTTCCCCTCCTTCCACTTCAAAAATAACCTTCATTTTTACCCCTTTGATTCCCCACGAAATTCCTCCACTTTCCATTTATTTCCATTTTCCCTTCATAAAATCCACTTTACAAAGTTTAAAACTCCTTTTTAAACTTTTCCGAAACCCCCAAATCTATCAAAAACCTTGAAAAAATTCATAAAAAATAAGTTTGTTTACTATGGAATTAAGCCCCTTTGGGCTAAGTCCTAAACCACTTCCCCACCATATGCCTTGGTGCTAGAACCAAGCACTAAGCCTTTATGTGCTTATCGCATTGAAGAAATCGGAGCGCACAAGTCCATTTGCCATGTTAAAAGCCTCTGATGCGATTAGCCCTTCGCATATAACTCCCGATCCAATCACTGCTTCATATAACACTTGGGCCTGCAATCGAGCGCTAAAAAATTATATAAGCACATTCCCGATTGCTATTTTCCTTTGTAAATTCATAAAACCCTTTTATCTTAAGTTTTGGTCCAAACCTTCCAGAACAATGTTTTTTTATGAAAATGGGTAGATTGAAAAGCCCAAAGGCCCGATCCCAATTGGCCCTTTTTATGTATAAGCCCCAGGCCTTTTTTTTTCCATATAAACCACAAGCCCTACAACCACGCGCCAGTCTATATCTATATCCCACCCCGAGCCACCAAAACCTTTGTATTTTGTTAATTTTTGGTTCTCATAAGTTTTCAAGGGATCATGTCATTCATTAATCAAACCCATTCCCGACCACTGATCTAAAGCCAATCAACGATCAACGCAACATCGCATCGCAGATTTTATTGGGTGTTTTTTCCCCCCTTCTGATTGATCGCTCCTCTGATTCTTCCTCCACCATCGATCTGATCCACAGATCGACGGCCAGCGCTCAATCACAATGGCACCATTTAAAGTTTTTCCCTACTAATCCCATGCCTCTGATTGCATCCGGACCGTCCACGTGTCCAGATCGGATGGTCCCGATTGCCTTTTTTGACTTTCGTTTAAAAATCATATACTCACTTCATAATGTTTTAGGCCAAATCTTGGCCATTGATCTCTGCAAATCAATGGTCCTTCTTCGCCCTTTCTCCGCCTGTATATTATTTTGTTCAAACCCCGAATTCAATCCTGACCATTAATCCTTTACATCTAACGGCTCATATTAACCCTGACAGACCTGCCTCCTATGGGTCCTGCCTGCCTCAGTTTCTAATCTTCGCCGTTAATCTCTTGATCAGACCGTCCATGATAAAACCGCTCCCCCTGCTCCCACCCATGCACCTATCGAATATCGCGCTCATTCTCCACCGTTAGATCTGAGACCCTAGATCCAACGGCCAGTGTCCATTTTTCGCGTAACTTTAACCACAAATATTAATTTCCTGAGGGCTATGTGATATAAGTTGTTTTCTAAAGACATGTGGCTACCTCTAATGCATATCGCATTCAAAAAGGCAAAATCGCCTCTCTGCCTTTTCTCTGCACGAAACCCATGGTTTCCTCCACCAAAACCACCTTTCCCCATTTCTATTATGATTTATCATGTGCACATCCCACCATTGATCTCTGCAGATCAATGGCTCAGATCTGATCTGGCCATACACTGTCGCCCTCCGCCATATTCCAAGGGTTTTCAACGTGCAATCTCCGTCATTGATCTCGTGGGCCGATCTCATCTGACGACCCACGATCATCCCGAACCCCCAACTTTATTTTTAACCATTTTCCTCTGCCAAAGGGTTTTAAACCCCATTTTTTCACATTTTCTTCTATTTTCCAAACAATGTGACCCCTTCACACTGTTAATTCACAACCAATCCTGACCGTTGATTTTCTTGGTTAATCATAGATCGACGTCTATGATATAATTTTTCACCGCTCATTCATCAAATCGCTTACCTTTGACCTTCGTACGCAGATATCCACCGTTGGATGCCCTCATCAAATGGCCACACTCCTCACCCAAGCCTCCCAAGAAGTTTATCCCAATATGCAGGATGTCATAACATTTGTCTGTATTTTGCAGGTTTAAATGGTTTTTCTATTATATCAAAGGAAAACCAAAGACTGGGGATGATAATCCCTTATGCCTTTGTGCATACAAAAAGATCATTCCACAGGGTTCGAATCCACGTTTCATCGATGCTTCATGGGAATTGATGCCATATGGACCCTTTGCGGCACCTGCACATCAACAAGACACAGTAAATTAAATCAAAACAAAAGAGTATCAGTGTTGAAGACTTAAAAAAAACAGAAACAGAGGATTGAAGACTGTTTTCACAGTTTTGGAGGATTACGGCTAAGATCAAAAATCAAAAGCCTAATCCTCTGAATTAAAACATAATTAAAGATAAATCAAACATTCATCAGTCAGAAAGGGCCTCCACCGCCACAACAGAGGCTAATTGATTCCTCTCAGCTACCCATTGCCACCTGTAGCCTCAGAGCATTCAATAGAGGCCGAGTTATGATCAGAAAAGAAGATATTTGCCTCAACGCAGACAAATAATTAATTCTACCAAAGGAACTTAATGAAAAAAATATTAGCAGAGTTATTACAACATGAAACAGAGCCTTAACGTCAACAAAAGCTCTCACTGAGCTTAATTATTAAATGTAAAACAATTAATACAAACAAACATCTGTAAACTTCTCCATCGAGCTCATCAAAGGCCGAGAAGCATTAAGTCTGTATTAATTGACCTTGAAGATCTTTTATCAGATCCCACCTCCTCTTTTCTTCTATACATACTCCAGTATAAGATGAGAGAATGTTGGTTGCAGAACTTTGAAATATACTTGTGCTCAAATTTTCTACCTATAAATAGTGTTCAAAGGCTCTTGAAGCTCTGTTTGTGATAGAATAGTTAGGCTGAGAAGTGAAGATGATTTCTGAAATGAAACACTGGACTTAAAGTTGTAACTGGTTTGAAGCATCAATACAAACTGTTTTATGGGATCCTGGTCTATGTCGACGGTGATGTTTTTATTATTGTAAATCGTTATTTTATTTCCGTTTTCACTTTGTCCATCTTCTCTTATAAATAACAACAAGCATAGAGTTAGGATTTACTGTATATCAATACCCTTCTCTGACTGATAAGCTTTATCTACATGTTTTCTTCCAAATTGTGTTATTTAGGAATGATTTAATTCAGTTTAAGTAGTGAGGAATGCTGGCATTCTCTCGTTCTTCTGTCTAGGCTAATTGTTATTCTTGAATGTTATTTTCAATTTATGTTGAGTAGAGATGCACTAAGGAAGTTATGGTGAGCCCTGTCCTTTAGTGTTATCCCCAAAAACTATCTGAAAGTTTCCCTAAGAATGTGTTGAAAGTAGGCTAGGTTCAAAGTCCTTACCTGATCTTAGACCATTCTTTGTTATCATTTGTGTTTCCCTTGTGTTTAAAATGTTTTTCTATTGAAATTGCATCAAAAGCTAGCTAGTTTCAAAGTACTTACCAGATCTTAGGCTGCTCTTTGTTCTTCATTTGTTTAATTCCCCTTCTTTTTGTATCATTTCATTCCATAAAATAAACTTTAGAGAGATCCTTAGACATAGATTACTTGCCCCTTGGACCACTCTTGAACCTAGTTGTTTCAATTAAATCCTATTATGACTCCATAGCCCAATGGACTAAAACCAGTGTTACGTCTATCTTTTCAGCCAAAGCTTGTTCTAATTGCTTACAACTTCACACCTTTGAAACTCTTTCCATTTAGAACTTTCCACTCAAATAATAATCATGCTCAACCATCCAAAACAAACAAAAACCCTCAAACTTCATAACTAGCCTAATATCATTACCCAAAAGCTTTTAAAGATAAAACCATATTTACACTTATTGGAGAGATCCCTCTCCGGATTCAGGAGGGCTAGATCCTAGAATCCCAAAGTGGTTGAAATAGTGTTCTCCCTACAGTTGGACATTGCCAATATTGCTAATTGCAGGAAACTAACATTTCTGGTGACTCCACTGGGGAACTTAGTTGAATTTTCATATTAGGTTCCCTTAAAATTTCATATAAACCTCGTGTGTAAAAGGCAGCCCTTTCAAACACTACCAAACCTTGTTTGAATTTAAATGGTGGAATCCGCCAACTAAGGGCACGATTGAGTATTTCAGGCCATTGGGCTATGGAGTCGAAAGGATGGCTTTACTGGATTAATTTTTTACACAAAAGATGGCTTTGCAGGGCAAGATAGCCAAACAGAGAGCAATTTTGGATATTAAAGTGAATGGAATGGATTTTTAAAGAGATGAAAGGCAATTAAGAATATTTCAACATGTTTAAACGAGGGAAAGTGAGTGATTACCAATAAAGAGCAATTAAGAATTCTTTACTAAGTAATCAAATGCTTAAACCAGAGAAACAAGAGCAATTAAGAATTCATTGTTTATAACTGGTTTAGAAGAAAACATTTAGAATAATAACAATTGAAATCAGAGTACACTTAAGCAATTTCTGATTTAATCCTTTTTTGTTAATTATTCAGAAATGAAACACAGTGATATAGTAAACATATATAAAACTTAAAACACAGGATAGAAATGACTTATTGAACTGTAGTCTGACACATGAATCCTGCAAAAAGTCTTGAGCTTCAATTCATCATCCAGCAAGCCACGAAGAAATTTATACAAAAAGCACTTTATTCCAAAAGTCAATGTTACAGCAAAGTAGAATAATCCACCCTCAATAAGTCAATTGAGGGATTATTTATACAAAAAATGATACAAAATATCTCTTAACAAAATGAGATATAATCTAAGATGAGTAATAAATAAGTTACAATAAAAATAGTGACAGATGGTCTCATAGATAAGACAAGAAGTAACCGATGTTGTGCTGTTTTCCTCCTTTTTAGAATGTGCTGGAGGCAGGTGCTATATTTTAGCTCTTCGTTGTCCTCTTCAGTAATTTTGTTTTAACTGAATTGCTTCACTGATACTCTTTCTTCTTACTGATACACTTTAACTGAACTGATACTCTTTAACCTTTGTTTGTCCCTTTATCCTTTAAACTGTGGTAAATAGGCAAAAAGTTCCAACATATCTTCCCACCATTTCTCTTCTGCTATTCTTGTCCGTTGAAGCTTCCTTAATGTTTCATCAGCCTCGGTATATCTGAAGAAATTAGGCTGGTTAGGAAAAAAATGCCTTACTTCATGTTCCAGATAAAACAAATTCTCTAATCTGTCATGAAGATTCCTTCCTGTAGGTAATGTTGCTTGTGATGAACTAGCTGAGGAATTGGCTAGATTATGAGCATGTATGTCCAATTTACTAACATAAGTTTCTAGGTCCATTATTTTATCTTCTTGAATCATAGGGCTAGGCAACCCTTTATTCAATAAAACATTAAACCTTTCTCTGAAAGCAATTATTTTTGCCTGCATGTCAAAGCACCTTCGTTCCAAATTTTGCATAAGAGTTCTTTTAGTAAAAACTCTTTTTATTTCTAAGATTGTTGCAGTTCGATCCTGAATACCCACTTCTTCAAGCTGCTGTCTGGTTTGGGTGTTTAGAAACTATATAAGATGATTGGCTTCCTCAGGCCTATTTCCTAATTCTGTTCGTGTGTTTTCAACTTCATCCAAAGATGTTTTGACCAAATCATTCTGCTCGTACATTATCTGAATTGAAGGCCAGATATCTTTTATTGACTAGATAATATTATCCCAAATAATTTCATTTATTTCTCTCAAAGGCTTCTCCAATGTGAGATCCTTTTCTAATGCTTTAACCAATTTTTCCAATCTCTTGATTTCTCTTGATTTGTCAGCAACACTCATTTTTGAAAGATCATATCTCTATTCCAAATTGACAAGCTGTAACTTTGTGTGCTGAAGTTCTGTTACTTGCAGTTTCAAGTCATTCATTTGCTTTACTAATTATTCCGAATTCAAATTTGAAGTGTCTACCTGTGATGACTCTGCTGGTTGACCTGTTGGCTGTGTACCTGTACCTGTAATTGCCTCTACTGTAGATACTGGAACACTGGACTGCTTGTCTTTTAATGCTTGTTCCAATTCTTTTTCTGTTTCAATCAGTTGCTCATTCATTTTCAAAAGAAACTCCGTCATTTCTTCTTCAGAATTCTTCTTTATTATTTCTTCAGTTTGAGGATGTCTGGAGGCTGGCAATTTCAACTATTTTCTTAAAGCTGCAATGTCATCATCTTTTTTCTTGATTAGAGCTTCTATACTTTTGACATCCTTTGGATTGTGACCTAATCCAATTATTATTTCCTCTAATGTTTTTATCCTGTTATCTTTGGCTTGAGAAGAAGCCTTTTCAAGCTGCAATTGTGTATTGGTGTTTTCTAAAGAATCCTGTAACCTGTGAGCTGCCATTGCCTTATCAGTCAAAGTAGAATAGATCATTTCACCAGTCTGCTTGTGTAATTCAATTTGATCTAAAGGATGGATGTCTTTTTCTAGGACTTCAAAGTTTGTTCTAATATAATCAGCAACTGTTTGGGGTTGTTGCACCTTGGCTTTGAAATGGCTCATTAACATTTTGCCCTGTTGGATGTCAAAAGATGACATCAATCTTTCTTGATTCTTTGGAGCCATTTTCAAATATTGATTATATACTTGAATTTTCAGTGGATCATTCCTAGCCTTGATATTGATAAATGTCTTCTTTATATCTCCTGTATCTTTAACTGGTGTTTTGAAAGAAGATATTTCAACACTCTGTTGCGTTTTTAGCTCCCTCCTTTGTGAGGTAGTGGATGCTCCACTGACTGTGCCTGTTTGTTGACTGTCCAATTGTTCTTGGTTGTCAGAAATTTCTTGAAATGATTCAACTTCTGGAGGAGTATTCAATTTTTGTTTCTTGGCCTGAGGCTGTTGTGAAGATCCAGTGAGAGGGGTAGCAACTTCAACATCTCTCTTTTTGCCCTTTTCTTCATTAAATGGAGTCTGCAAAATTGGCATTTCCACTGGATTGGTTTGAACAGGAGAAGGATGTACTTGATCCCGTCCCTTGGAAGTTTGAGGTTGTTCTGTCATAGTGAATGTTTCTTTAACTTGTATATCAACCTCCTCTTTTCCCTTAGATGATACTGCAATGTTTTCTTGTAACTCCTGCTGAATAATCCCGGTTGAGGAAGGGCCAACTTCCGATCTTGGTACCTGTGCAAAAGAGTCCAGGTCAAGCATCTTTTCAAGATCTTTCATAACATTGTCTACATTGACCTGCTCACTATCTTGCTCTATCAATGTGCCTTCAATCCATTCATCTGTATTAGCATATTTTTCAATCTTTGGAATTCTGTGATGGATGTATGGTGCTGATTTATTTTTCATTCTTTTATCACAAATGAAGTTGAATGGGTCATAAGGTGCCCAATAAAAACTCTTCGGTAATCTGAAACGGTCTTCTAATATCTTTTCAGCTTCTTCCCCTCCATCCTTAGAGTTACAGATAAATGGACCTAATTGACTTTTGATCCGGAGTTGAGCCTTCTTCTTTGCATTACAAAAATGAATTATATCAGAGTTGTTCATTTGCCCGAAGTATTCTAATTCGAAGAGTCTCATGGGGACATATTTTGGCAATTTGAATAGACATAATTCACATCCATATATCCTGACTTCTGTGTGATTTTGGTATAAATACCAATCACCAATTTTGTATTGTTTTGAAAGCTGTAAAGTTTTCTTGATTTCATTGCTGATTCTTGGAGGAGAAACTCCTGTCAACAAGGTAGTTGCAGGGTGTATAAAAAGATCAATGAACTCATTATAGGAATAGGGAGAATCTGGAGAACTATGGGTGATGGTTGACCAAAAGATAACAGACTTAGGATTCCCCTGGGCATCAAGATTTTTGGTATAGAAAGGGAAATTTTCAGACTGGTAATATATCAGGGGGTGATAGATGATAGAGGAATACTTAAACACTTTCTCATTTTCTAATCTCATGAATTGATCATGGATTTTGTTTGCTATGTAAGATGCAAAGTCATACCTGACAGCAGGAGGCTGTCCAGGGGTAAAAATAGACAATAATACTAGCATCAGATGGTCAACATATTCACTGATATTAAAGCCCATTATAAAAGATATCATATCCAACACAATTCTACCCTCCTCAGTAAAATAGGTGTGGCCATAAGGGGGAGGGTCTTTAGGCTGGTGATCAGGCAACATAAATGTTCAGCAGATGCGACTTAATTCTTCATGGGATAGCTTGGTGTATTTCTCAAGTAATTCAGCCAAGTACAGAGGAGTGAGGGCTTGATCAGGTTGAAAATGTAGCATCTCATTGATAGACTTAGCAGTAATTGGGAAAAGGACATCTTGATTTGGGGATAAGACTGCTCTCTGGTTAGGATCATAGTTCGCATGGAAAAAATGGATTATTTCAGGGAAAATATGGACAGAGGGAAAGAGGTACCTGGGAAGATTAGATTCCCATAACCCAATTGTATCCAAGCCATTCAAATAATTGTCTCTGCACTGACAAAAAATTCGAAGAGGACTATCACTAAAACTCAGGTCTTTGATTTGGAAATCCCTGTCGACTAATGATAAATAATCCAGGTCTCTGTGAGGGGCGTTTAATGGGGCAACATTTAAAGCCACAAGAACTTCCATTCTTGGTTCTTGTGAATTCAAAAATGGAAATTCGGCTTATGGTGAAAAATTGAGCAAATTTATAGGTTTCGATGAGAGAAACAGGTACAATTGCAATTTGGGAATTCAATTACAGTTCTTTGGGATTAAGGAATGAACTAGCAATCAATTTTTTAACTCTGTTCCAGTGAAAGAAAGAGGAAAACCGAGTTTCTTACAGATTTCAGTGCGAATTTAGGGTAAATACCTGTTTTGGAGGAAAGAGGGTTTGAACAGACACTAGTGAATGTGGATAATCTTCTGAGAGGCTTGACTGCAATTTGCTTTGATAGGATAAAGGTTGGCGGACTTCAGAAATTCGAAATTTGAATTTTCTGCGTGGAGGGTGTATTCGTTCACTGCGTACAAAATAATGAAAACCACGCAAACTTTTGTTTTATTGGCAAAGTCAAACGGGGTGGCGGGGTTTTTAACAAATGACGTCAGCATGTACTAGAGGTGAGTCACAGGGGGGAAGATGGTTTACAGTTTTTTACGCACTGCTTTTAGAGGAGGGTGGTTTTGGGCGGAATGGCAGCAAATCGATACAGCAAGTGACGCGTGGCCATGGCACTATTCAAAAACCACTTTTATTTCGCGCGTTAACTTTCGGATGGGGGATGGCCAGCGAAATCGATGCGAGCCGTTGATCTTGGGCAGATCGATCCAACGGTTGACGGGATATGGAGTTGACGGAGGTTTAACAGGCGCGGGCCAGTTGTAATTAACAGTTAATTAATCATTTCGGGAGGTGTTTGATTGGCGGGGAGGTTATTAATTAACCATATGGATTAATTAATCCCTTTTGTATGGTCGGAAATGAAAAATGCGTGGGGATGGATTATTTCAAAGTTTGATTTTAATTAAACTTTGGGTTTATTTTTTTGTTTTAAACATATATACATATGTTTAAACCTTTTCATATATTTTTTATTATACGATAATTGAATTAAAATAATCCAATTACCGTAGGGGGCGGGAATAGAACTAAAGATATATTTTTTAGCCAAAAGGGGGTATATTGTGGGTTTTTTATTTGAATAAATAGGAATTAAATACTTTTGGCTAAAAAGTCATAATATAAGGGTTTTGGGGATATTATTATAAAAGGATTTATATATAATAGGACAAGGTCATTTTTATGGGAATTAATACATAAGTTAGAGTTAATATGACAAGGGACAATGTAAACTCAAAATACTTAAATATAACCAAGAAAGTGAAGATTCAAAAGTAAATGGCATTATTATACTTTCATCACTTAGACTTAGAATAAAAAGTGATTTTGAGGGCTTTTCATGAAATATTGAAGGATTTTCCTAAGTAAAATAGGATTTTACTTAGAAAAAGATTTTTGAGAGGTGAATGAAGGTGATAATGGATGATTTCAAGTACTTAGGTTTTTCAATTATTGGGCCGAGGGTCCGGTCCCTCCAAAAGTCAAGGAAATGCCTTGAGCCCCTTTAATCTCCAAATACCTTAGTGCTTAGGGGAATTAGTAAAATGTTTAGGGAAAATGAGAGGGAAAGTTAATAATTTGACTTTGCTCTGCTGTGAACTTTTCCAATGTAGTATATGCCTTTGTACTTATGATGAAAGTAAAATTGAACACATTTAGAACCATCATTCATCACATGTAATTCTGCAACAACATCTACCTACCCTACCTACTTTACTCTACCATTTTTTCTTCTTTATTAGGGTGCACTTAGACTGGCAAACCCTTTTCAATCTTATTTTCTTTTACATGGCAAACCTATCTAAATATACACTTATTACATCCAAGGGCTCAGATTAAACTGTTGAGCTCCTTTTATCTACTCTACCTATCTACTTATCTGCCAAGGTTAAACTGTTTGGTCAGATTTTTATTCTCTATTCTACAACATGAAATTGAAAAATGAATGAATCAAGTTTAAACAGTTTGACTCTTCATAAATTGTGGCAAAAGTTTGACAAGCTGCACACAATTGCTTTATTACAAAAAATGACATAGTAGTGGTATTTAGACTTGCACACTTTCTTGGTCTATTTTTGTTTGGGGTTCATTTCTTTCACTTTTTTGACCATTTTATTCTTTTTACCCTTTGATTTTTCTTTTAGGGTATACCCTCTTTACATTTTTTATAATTTTTGATTTTTTGATTTTTTGAAAAATATGGAACACCTTTGCAACAAGAAAAAGGTTTGACATATTGCATAGTTCAACAAAGTCAATCATGAAAAATGACACTTATTGGTATAGGAGTCTAACACTGGCTCCACTTGGGGATGGCTTTTCCTGGTGAAAAGTCAAGAACAGCAGGTCAGATGCCTCAAAATGTCTTCAACTGAACCATGTAATCTTCTTTTTCTGGTAGCTTTATTATATATATGATAGTAAAACTTCTGAAGCTTAGGGCCTTCACTTCGGGCTTCAACTCCAACAAGTCACCATCCAATCAAAACTGATGCATTAGAAAGGATATAATATGTACATGTTAGAAAAAATCAGAACATCCTAGTAAATAGGATCAAAGTAGTGTTTTAGCATTCGACCATTGACTGGTCCTTCCTCAGCTTCTGAACCATCCAAATTCTTCAAAAAATATGTGTTATTTCCCTATAAAGCATGAATGATGTAAGGTCCTTTCCATAAGAAATCAAATTTCCCATGTTTCCCTTTATCTTCCCTTCTGGAATCCCATCTTAGAACTTTGTCTCCCAGTTGAAAATCTTCTGCTTTGGTTCTTTTGTCAAACATTTTCTTTAACTTTTCCTGCAAAACTTGGGATCGTTGATACACTTCTTCTTTGGTCTGCTGCAAGTGAATTGTTTGGTTTATTCTTCTCTAAATATCATTTGGTTCTACTTGAGCCTCCTGAAGTAACTTCATAACAAGAATTCCTAAGGATGATGGAAATCTAGCCTCAATACCATAAACTAATTCATATGGACTGGTCCCAATTGATTTCTTGGTTGTAAGTCGGTCTGCCCACAATGCATTGGTAAGTTTCTTATGCCAATTCTTCTTATTCTCTTCCAATAATTTTTTAATGATATTAATGAGGCTTTTATTGGAAGATTCAGCCAGTCCATTACCCTGAGGATAATAGGCTGTTGAATGGCCTAAAGTGATGTGATATTTATTGCAGAAACTAATCATTTTCTTAGACTTAAAAGCAGCAGCATTGTCAGTTATAATTTTCTCTGGACAGCCAAATCTTGAAAGTATATTGGTTTCTAAAAACCCTATAATTACAGAATCATTGGCCTGTCTAGATGGGATAGCTTCAATCCATTTAGTAAAGTAATCTGTGGCAGTAAGAATCCATCTGTGTTGCCCAGAAGAAGGAGGATGGATTTCTCCAATAAAATCCAGTCCCCATTGTTGAAAGGGTCTCTCGGTGGAAATTGGCTTTAATGGTAAAGGTAACAATTTTCTTTTGCCCTCAAAGATCTGACACTTATGACAAGAAGTTACAAATTTCTTAACATCTGAAAACAAGGTTGGCCAGTAAAAACCAGCCCTTAAGATTTTATCTGCAGTTGACTTCCAGTAGAGGTGTCCACCACAGTCTCCTGCATGAAATTCATTAAGAACCTTGTCAGTTTCATCTTTTAATAAACAATTTAATAGAATTCCATCATGATTCTTCCAAAAAAGAGCACTATCTAAAATACAATACTTTAAAGATGTCATTTTCAAAAACCTTTGTTTCGTTCTGGATAACCCTGGAGGAGCTTGCAGGTTTAACAAAACATAAATGATATCAGCGTACCAAGGTGAGTCTAAAAAGGCCTGACTGATTTGTGGAGTCGCCATCTCCTGTTTGTCATCCAGTTCATTAATGTTCAGGGCTTGGCAATTTGTTTCAGTCATGAGTTGAGCCAAACCTTGTCCTTTTATGAGTTTTGTAGGTCTTATTTCAATATCATATTCTAATATGGTAGCTATCCATTTACCTCTTTTTCCTTCAATTCCATCTTGAGTTAAGATGTCTTTAACGACAACATTAGGTACATAAGCTATCACATGAGAATACAATATATAAACTCTGAAATCTTTAATTGCTTTCACAAGTGAAAAATCTTGTTTCTCCATGATATTATATTTCAATGATGCATCTCTAAGTGCTTTACTAAAAAAGGCTATTGGTTTTTCACATCCTTGATCATCCTTTTGTAGTAAAACAGCTGCAACTGTGTGTTCAGAAGCAAATGAAAAAATTATGAAATCTCTATCAAATTTTGGACTGGTAAGAACTAGTGTACTAGTTAAAGCCATTTTGATTTCTTCAAATGATTGCTTGGCTTCGACTGTCCATTGAATACTCAAATCCTTTTTTAACATGTTAGTGAGTAATCTAAGTAATTCAGCTAAACTAGAAATGAATCTTCTCAAAAAATTGATCTTTCCTATGAAAGCTTGAAGTTCTTTAATATTCCTGGGATGAGGTATCTGCAATATGGCTTGTATTCTTTCAGGATCAATTCTAATGCCATCTTTAGAAATAATGTGTCCTAGGAGTTTCCCTTCTTCAAGACCAAACAATGATTTTTTCGGATTTAAAGAAATACCATACTTTCTGCATTTTATAAACACTTGTCTTAGATGATCTAAATGTTGCTGATCTGTTTTGGAAAAAATAGTTAAATCATCTAGATAAATAACCAGAAAATCATGAATTTCTTTGGCGAATGCAATGTCCATTGCTCTTTGGAAGGTTGCTCCTATGTTTTTGAGTCCAAAAGGCATCTTAACATATTTAAAAGTACCCCATGGTGTTGTAAATGTTGTTTTGTCTTGATCATCAGGATGAACCAAAATCTGGTTATACCCTGAAAATCCATCCAGAAGAGAAATCCTTGAAGATCCTACTACCCTTTGTAAGATATGGTCCATTTTAGGCAAATGATAGTTATCTTTTAAAGAAACTTTGTTCAAATTTCTCAAATCGACACATAGTCTAATCTCTCCAGTCTTTTTTCTTGTTGGTACTAGATTAGAAACCCATTCAGAGAACCTAATAGGAGCTATAATTCCTGCTTCATACATTCTTTTAATTTCTTTCTCAATTGAAGGTAGTAAAACAAGGTTGATCCTTCTAAGTTTCTGTTTGAATGGTTTCTGATCTGGTTTCAATGTTATTGTATGTTGAATGATTGATGTATCGTATGACTTCAGATCCTCATAAATCCAGGCAAAAACATCCTGGAATTCTTTTAAAAGTTCAACATATTTAACATTTTGATCCTCTGGCAGAGATTTAGATAGTTTAACCATCTTGGGATTTCCTTCAGTTCCCAAATTGACTTCTTCAATATCATCTTTTAACGGTTCCATTTTGGGTTTTAGTGGAATGTCATTTGAGTCAAAAATATCTTCCAAAGGAGTTAATCCTTTAGGTAAATGATTATCTTTCAGATTAATAATTTCAGATTCATCTTCTATAATCTCATCGAATTCCATTTGTTTCAAATCCGGCATATCTTTTTTAGTGAATTTGGTTGGGTGAAGCATGTGAATTGCAGTCTCTTCTGAAATATTCGTTTCTTGTTCATCTAGTTGATCAGATTCATTGATTGTTGTGTCTTCATCTATACTACTATTAGAGAACTCATTTTCTAAGGTCAAAAAATTATTGATCTGATTATTATTTACAAACACTTTCCAATTCATAAGATTATCCGGTATAGCAGGTCTATGTCTAATCTCAGCTGTGAGCTTATGATTAGGTCCAAAAGGTAATTTACATGTGCTAGCGAACATCGCAAGACTGTGAGCATGCAAATTTAGTTTTCTAGGAATTTTGGCAAGTTGAGCTTGTAGGAAAGTGTTGAGAATTTCCACAACTGTTTATCTGTATTGCTTTAATCTAGGGTCTTTTGTTGAACATTACATTGGAAAAATATTTGAGAGGGGGGGGGGTACAGATGAGTGTTCTTTATATTATTAACGAAAACTTTTACCTTTCTTGCTTACACAAAAACCCATACGCTACTTTCGTTCAGTAAACTAGCGTATATACGCGGATCCCCTTTATGAAACTAGCGTATACACAGAGATCTAGATCTGTCATTAAATCTTCACTTATATTATTCCATCATTCATTCATCAGATGTTCAATAAATAGTAAACATGTGCAGTAAGAACAGAATAAACCATTACACAAAGCATCACACATGAACACCAGGATTTTTAGGTGGAAACCCAAGTCGGGAGAAAACCACCGTTGCTGTTGCTCAGCCTTCAATATTTTATTATAAGGAAAACATATTACAACATATGTACTGGCGCAGACTCATACCAGTACGCAGGCACCATCCTGCGCTCGTTTACCAGCCTCTCCTGGAAGGGAGCTACAACCCCCTGACTGAAGGCTACAACCCTCAGCACCTCTATGGACCACGTTTCATCAATTTTCACACTGGATCCAACACACATATTTAAGCTCCATCATACAACCAAACTGAAACCGACAGCTCAGAACTGTAGAATACAGATAGCAGCAACACAGCAGAACAGATCAGACATTTCATATCCCATGCTTAAGCAAACCCTAGTTTGCATACGCGTCTTCCTTTCACTTATACCGCGTATATACGCGCCTTCTACCATACAAACCTGCGTATACTTCTGTACATATTACAGAGCTAATTCCACTGCGCATACGCACTTTCTCTTCATCGAAGCCGCATACATACGCGCTTCTTCTGCGTCAAAATAGCGTATGGTTCTTCAGATTTTTAGGACATTGCAAATCTTCATAACAGACACATCACACAGATTTTACCCTTTACGTCAGACAGATGTTCGCCTCATCTCAGATCTAATCATTCCATAAACAGATGTAGCAAATACAAATACATTTCAGATCTAGATTCACTTCTTCATCATTTTCTTCATAGGTGCTTCATGCATTCAGATCTATCATTCAACTGTAACCCTTTCCATTCAGATATACTTCAGAGAGAAGTATTCATTCAAGCTCAGACATCTTGCACCACACTCATGATTTGCACAATGAATTTCTTCTCCTTATATAGGTTTACCCTTTTTCAATACCATGGGCCAAAACCACATTACTTCCGATGGTATTCCTGGACGGGGTCATTTAGACGAATCATTACCCAATACAATGGGTCAATACCATGGTGGTTACCCCTAGTTTTGCACTTTATGAGTGCTTTTTCACATACGCGACTTGGAACGTTAGGACTCTTCAACCATACGTGACTTCTCTAGAATACATCCGCGTGCTACTGAGACATACTCTTTCCATCTTGATCTAGCACATGCGAATTCTTTCTTTGTTGCATACTTGTACTCACTTGAAAGACACATCGTATTTACATTATTTAACAAGTTTATGGAACATATTCTTTCGAGCACAACTTCATCAGTGGATTGCCATCGGACATTATTGCCAACAATCTCATGTCATCAACTTTATCAAGTAGGTTGCCATCAAGGACAACACTATGCATCATATTACCGGCATCATATTGCCAAAAATCTCCCCCTTTGGACTTGATGGCAACCACGATAGTGTTTGATCACCACAACGGATATTTGTTTGATCACCACAACATATAGGTACATGGAAATACAAAGATACCATGTCACTCTCCCCATTCGTTGACACCATTCTTTCTCTCCATTTCAAGCACCATATCATCTCCTTTGATATCAAGGGCAAAGGGCGGATCAAGATCAACACACGGTTTTTCTTCTCATGTGGAAGGAAACGCTCTATAGATACGATGTCTTCTGCCAAAATGACGAAGCTCCCCCTTACAATGTGGTTTTGTGCATCCGATGCATCCTTTCCATGGGAGCCAAGTCCTCCTTAACTTGTGAAACACGAACACTTTCAACGACAAGTCATTAGCAACAAACTACTTGCAAGGTACGGCTCCATATCTACGCATCGGAATTTTACATCATGGGTCTCAACATGACCTTTTCATCAAATATGACTTTTCATGACCAAAACTAAAAAGACCTCAAGAGAGATCATAATGCCAACAATGCATTATACTAGGGCTCCCCCTGACAATGTGCATCCAATGCATCCTTTCCATATGGCCAAGGCTTCTCCTTAACTTGTGCAACATAGTCAGACTGATGCTCCCCCTGAACCTCTGCTCCAGATCTTCAGCTATCATATAAATCCTCTTATCAGTAATGAATACGCGACTGTGTCTGCTGGAACTCGCGTGTATACGCGACTTTTGTTCCTGTAACCCGCGTATGGAAAGTGAATCATTGAAAACTTCACATTCCTTCATCTCCCCCTGAGTTTGTCCTTCCTGTACCTGTCTTCTTTACATCAAATGCTCTGTCAGTGATAATCATAACCAGAAAAACCAAATCAATACTGAAAAACGCTGACCCCAACCAAAAATTGTCAGCAATTATCCATACGCAGCTTTATGTTAATATACTCGCGTATATACGCGACTGTGTTTCAGGAAAACCGCGTATTCAAATTAATCTTCTGAATTTAAGAAGATTTTTTCTTTTGACTGGTAGAGACTACTCCCAGTTTCTGTCTTAGATACTGGAACGCTTCCCTGGGCAGAGGTTTGGTAAAGATATCAGCAACTTGTTCCTTGGAAGGAACATACTCCAACTTCACCTTTTGTTCAAGCACTTGTTCACGTAAGAAGTGATACTTGATGGGAATGTGCTTGGTCTTCGAATACATAACAGGATTCTTTGAGATACTGATGGCACTTGTATTATCACACCTAATGGGGACAGGAGGTGTACATTTGATTTGAAAATCTTGCAAGGTTTGCATCATCCAAAGGAGTTGAGTGCAACAAGATGCGGCAGCCACATATTCTGCTTCTGCTGTAGATAATGCAATAGAATTTTGCTTCTTGCTGAGCCAAGATACCAATCGGGGTCCCATATAGAATGCACCACCACTCGTGCTTTTCCGATCATCAACATTTCCCGCCCAATCTGCATCAGTGTAAGCATGAAGAGTAAGATCAACATTCTTTGGATACCATAGTCCAAAGTCTTGAGTTCCTTGTAGATACTTGAAAATTCTTTTGACAGCCTGAAGGTGAGACTCTTTTGGATTAGCTTGGAATCGTCCAACAATCCCAACTGCATGCATAATGTCTGGTCTAGTCCCAGTGAGATAAAGTAGACTTCCTATCATTGATCTGTATTCTGGTTGATTCACCGGGGGGGAATCATCATGAGAACTAAGATTGCATCCGGTTATCATTGGTGTACTTACAGGTTTGCATTCTTCCATGCCATACTTCTTCAGAATTTGCTTAAGATATTTTTCTTGTGATAGGAATATACCATTTGCAGTTTGATGCACTTGTAAGCCAAGAAAGAATGTTAGTTCCCCAAGTAAGGACATTTCAAATTCTTGCTGCATGACAGAAGCAAATTTTTGACTCATAGATTCTTCGTTACTCCCAAAAATGATATCATCAACATATACAACCACAATCAATAGTTTATAATTTTCAAATTTTGTGTATAAGTTGCTATCAGCAGACCCCTTTGAAAATCCTTGTTGATGAAGATATTTGTCAAGACGATAATACCATGCCCTTGGAGCTTGTTTGAGACCATATAGAGCCTTTTTAAGTCTACAAACAAGATTTTCATCATTTCCAAAAATGAATCCTTCCGGTTGTTCTATATATACTTCTTCTTCTAGATCACCATTAAGAAAAGCAGATTTAACATCCATTTGATAAACTTTGATTTGTTGATAACTTGAAAAAGCAAGAAACATTCTTATGGCTTCAAGTCTAGCTACAGAAGCAAAAGTTTCTTCAAAGTCTATACCTTCTTGTTGAGTATACCCTTTGCAAACCAATCTAGCTTTGTTTCTTACAACATCCCCATTCTCATTTAACTTGTTCTTGAAAATCCATTTAGTTCCAATGACATTTTTATCATGTGGTCTTGGTACCAATTCCCAAGTGTCATTCTTTTCAATTTGTTCAAGCTCTTCATTCATGGCTTGCTTCCAACATTCATCTTTGCTAGCTTGATTGACATTGTGTGGTTCAATTGTGGATAGAAGTGCCAGATGACTAGAAGATCCCACAAGAGTTCTCCTTGTTCGTACACCTGATTCCTTGTCTCCCAAAATTTGAGATTCAAGATGATTCTTTTGAACATATCTGGATGGAGCTTTTTTAGATAGATCATTTTCAGGTTCTTCATTGGATCCACTGTCTATATCATTTCTATTTGATGTAGAAGGAAAAAAGTCACCATCATCTTCTTTTGTTGTTTGTTCTTCTTCTTCAGGAGCTGTAGAAGACTCATCAATAACAACATCAATACATTCAACAATCTTTCGAAGCCTTTTATTGTAACATTTGTATGCTTTGCTTGTAGATGAGTAACCAAGAAATATCCCTTCATCTGATCTAGGTTCAAACTTGCCAAGATTTTCATCATTATTTTTGATAAAGCATTTGCTTCCAAAAACTCTAAAATGCTTTACAGAGGGAGAATTACCATACCAGAGTTCATATGGAGTTTTATCACTATTTACCCAAACATGTGCCTTGTTGAGAATGTTTGCTGCTGTATGTGCTGCTTCTCCCCAGAAAGTGTCAGGTGTTCCAGAATCATCAAGCATAGCTCTAGCCATTTGTTCAATTGTTCTATTCATTCTTTCTGCTACGCCATTTTGTTGTGGAGTGACAGCTACAGAGAACTGTCTTTTTATGCCATGTTGTTCACAAAATTCAAGGAATTCATTTGATGTATATTCTCCTCCTCGATCAGATCTAAGACACTTGATTTTTAGATCCAATTCATTTTCAACCAGTGCTTTGAAGATCTGAAATTTCTCAAATGCTTCATCCTTGTGTTTAATGAGCCCGATCCAACACATCCTAGAGTAATCATCAATAAATAAGATATAGTATTCTTCCCCACGTGGTGACTTTTTCCTCATAGGTCCACATATGTCAGTATGAATGATTTCAAGAGGCTCACTTGATGATCCTTCTTTGGCATTAAATCGTACTCTGGTCTGCTTACCGAACTGACAAGATTTGCATATGATACTTTCTGGTAGATTAATATTGGGAAGACCACGAACAGCTTGAAGTCTGCTTGCTTTGTTGATTTGAGAGAAGCTCAGATGCCCCAGCCTTCTATGCCATAGCCAATTTTCTGAAGACTTGCTTAAGTAACATTGATCTATGCCGTTTAGTATATACAGGTTGCTTGGATTTATTTTTCCTTTTATAATAATTTTACCTGTATCAAGATCACGAACCACACATTCTTTTGAACTAAATACCACTTCTGTTCCTTGATCACACATTTGACTTACACTTAACAGGTTATGCCTTAATCCATCCACATACATGACATCATTAGCCTTCACCTTTTCTTTTAGAAACACTGACCCTTTTCCTTTAATTACAACAGGAGTATCATTTCCAAATGTAACTTTCTTTTCTTTTTCTAGAGCATTATATGCAAGAAGTTTGCTTTTGTCACCTGTCATGTGTCTTGAGCACCCACTATCAATGTACCATTGATTTTCTTCACCTTCTTCAAATAACGCTATCCCACAATTTTCAACCGGTATTTCTTTCTTTTTCCACACTTTAGAGCTTGAGGGAACATGTTCTTTTGGCCGTACCTTCTGCTCCTGGTTGTCTCGCAATACGAAAGATCTCCCGTTAGTGTCTTGAATTAGATCATGCTTTACTCAGAAGATCCTTTTTGTCCTTGTTGAGTGGCCGAATGTAGTGAACCAAGCCCGTGGTCGCTTTCTTATACACTTGAAATAAGTCTGGAAGATTCTCAAGATATCCCAACACCTGCTTTTTATAAGAGGATATTTAGCCAGTTCTTGATAATCCCCATCTGGAAAATTTCGAATCTTTAGCAAATGCACATGGAGAGATTTCACTTACTTCATGATTCTTTCCTTAGACTTAATACTTCACACTCCAATTCCTCAATGCGTTTTTCCTTTGCTTCAAGCTGATTTTCAAGAGTCTCTATGATTATGTTCTTTTCTTCTAGGCTTACTTTGAGTTGATTGTTTTCTTCAATAAAATCATTGTCTTCTAGAGCATCCACAAAAGTATCCTTTTCTTCTCTAGATTCTTTTTCCATGAGCAGTCTAATATCTTGTTCACATTCTTCCTCACTATCAGATAACCCATCACTGTCTTCATTAATATAGTAACTTTTTCTTGTGCTAGATCGATTCTTATTCCATCTTGCTACTTCTTTCCCTTTAGCAGATGTTTCATTATAAGGACATTTTGCAGCATAATGACCAACTCTTCCACAACCAAAACATTTGAACGGAAGCTTACCTTTGAACCTTCCGGTTCCTAGTTGGAGTCTTCTTACAAAATTTTCTTCTTCTTCTTCTTCAGATATATAGCTGGATTCCTTGACAACTTCCTTTTCTTTTCCTTTTGTAGACGCCTTAAACGCAGCTTCTTTGATTTGAGAAGGACCTCCTTGTCTCATTTCAAAAGCAGTCAGGATACCATGTAATTGAACAACAATAAGAGTTTGCAGATCTTGCCTTTCTTCAATAGCTGAAACTTTAGAGTCAAATTTTGAAGTCAAAGATCTTAAGACTTTTTCCACCAGAGTAGTATCGGCTATGGTTTCACCCAAATTTCTCATTCGATTTACAATATCATCAAGACGTAAAAATAAACTGGCAATACTTTCATCACTATGCATCCTTAAATTTTCATATGCAATTATGAGAGTTTGGAGTTTTGCACTTTTTACCTTTGTATCTCCTTCATAGCTCAGAATGACTTTGTCCCATATTTCTTTTGCTAAATTTAGCTGCATCACCTTAGCAAATTCTGGTTCAGACATGCTTCCTAATAATACATTCACTGCTTTGGCATTGATTTCATACTTCTTTCTTTCAGCCGCATCAGTAGGAATACTTGCCGGATATTGATAGCCTTCTTCCACGATTGCCCATACTTCTGCACCAAGACTTTGCAGATATGCTTTTGTTCGTACCTTCCAGAATATCAGATTTCTTCCATTAAATAGTGGTGGCTTTAGAGACATTACTCCTTCATGACTTCCCATTGCGACGGATCTCCTTCAAGCGATTAAGCTTCTGCAGAAGAACCTGCTCTGATACCAATTGTTGGGAAAAATACTGAGAGGGGGGGTGAATCAGTATTTACTGCATATTCAAAACTTTTACTTTTTCTTGCTTCTAAAACCCATACGCTACTTTCCTGATACAGACTCGCGTATATACGCGGATACCCTTTATGAAACTCACGTATACACAGAGATCTAATTATGTCAATAATTCTTCACTTATATCATTCCATCATTCATTCATCAGATGCTCTATAAACAGTAAACATGTGCAGTAAGAATAGAATAAACCATTACACAAAGCATCACACATGAACACCAAGATTTTAGGTGGAAACCCAAGTCGGGAGAAAAACCACCGCTGCCGTTGCTCAGCCTTCAATATTTTATTATAAGGAAAACATCTTACAACATATGTACTGGCGCAGACTCATACCAGTACGCGGGCACCAACCTGCGCTCGTTTACCAGCCTCTCCTAGAAGGGAGTTACAACCCCCTGACTGAAGGCTACAACCCTCAGCACCTCTATGGACCACGTTTCATCAATTTTCACACTGGATCCAACACACATATTTAAGCTCCATCATACAACCAAACTGAAACCGACAACTCAGAACTGTAGAATACAGATAGCAGCAACACAGCAGAACAGATTAGACATTTCATATCCCATGCTTCAGCAAACCCTAGTTTGCATACGCGCCTTCCTTTCACTTATACCGCGTATATACGCGCCTTCTACCATACAAACCCGCGTATACTTCTGTACATATTACAGAGCTAATTCCACTGCGCATACGCGCTTTCTCTTCATCGAAGCCGCGTATATACGCGCTTCTTCTGCGTCAAACTAGCGTATGGTTCTTCAGATTTTTAGGACATTGCAATTCTTCAGAACAGACACATCACACAGATTTTACCCTTTACGTCAGATAGATGTTCGCCTCATCTCAGATCTAATCATTCCATAAACAGATGTAGCAAATACAAATATATTTCAGATCTAGATTCACTTCTTCATCATTTTCTTCATAGGTGCTTCATGCATTCAGATCTATCATTCAACTATAACCCTTTCCATTCAGATATACTTCAGAGAGAAGTATTTATTCAAGCTCAGACATCTTTCTCCCACTCACTCATATTTTCCACAATGAATTTCTTCTCCTTATATAGGTTTACCCTTTTTCAATACCATGAGCCAAAACCACATTACTTCCGATGGTATTCCTGGACGGGGTCATTTAGATGAATCATTACCCAATACAATGGGTCAATACCATGGTGGTTACCCCTGGTTTTGCACTTTATGAGTGCTTTTTCCCATACGCGACTTGGCACGTTATTTCCCGCGTGCATACGCGACTTCTCCTAGACAAATCCGCGTATGCCTTGAGACATACTCTTTTCATCATAGATCTAGCACATACTGAATTTCTTTCTTCATTACCTTCTGTACTCACTGTAGATACATCAGATTTACATTATTTAACAAGTTTATCAAGACATATTCTTTCAAGCACAATCAAAAATTGGATTGCCATCAAGGACAAGACATGCCAACAATTTCATGTCTTCATCTTCATTTAGTGGGTTGCCATCAAGGACAACACTCTCGTATCATATTTCAAAGATCATATTGCCAACACATTCACCATTAATCTGTTGAATAATTAACTCAAAGTCTCCTATGATTGATACTCTAATTTCTCCTAACTTTTTGACATGTTTAAGCCCTAGCAAAAGAGCTTCATACTCTGCCATATTATTAGTGCATCTAAAGTTCAATCTATAAGCATGGCCTTCGGCATGATCATTTTCAACGTTATGTATCCAAATTCCAGCTCCTGCTCCTAACTTATTTACTGAACCATCAAATTCTAAATGCCACAGAATTTCATGTTCATAATCTTCATCAACTGTTTTAACAATTTTCTTAACAGGGAGCTCTGGTTTTTCAGTTTTTTCTGGTATTTCTTGAATGTCTGATGTTTCTTTGTTTTCAGAAATTTCTTTGATTTGAACAGTAGATTTATTTGCAGTTTCTGTTTCTAGTGCTTCTAGTTCAGTGGGAAGGTCAAATTCAGCATTATAAAGGATGAATGAGTCCATATCAGAATGTACTGAGTAGACAGGGAAGTTTTCAGGCTTCTCATGACTGCTGACTAAATATTTCATCAAGGTCTCTCTGTATAGTCTTTTAGGTTGACCAAATACTGAAATAGTAGCATATGACATATCTAGTTGAAGAGATCCTCCGAGTTTGGCACCCCAGGATCTGGACAACAACATACCATATTTAGGAGGAATATCTGCAACTACTATATCCATCAGAATAGATTTCGCAGGGTATTGCACCAAAGTAACACACAAATCTTTAATCAAACCTAAACATCTTACCTGACTTGAATCAAAAGAAAAAATATCTTTATATGGTCTGGTAATGTCTAGGTTTAATCTTTCCATCACAGCCTTGGGCATTAAATTGTGAGACGCTCCAGAATCAAGCATGGCGTTATGAAGTATTTTGTCATGTACATTCAAACTCACATAAAATGGAGGAGTTCCTCCACTTTCTGGTTTTCCATTTACTTCAGGGCCAAAAAGTAATTTGGGTTGATCATCAAAAACATTTACTGAATCGTCCATTCCAGTAATGTTAAGGGATCTGCTGATTTGGCTTCTATAGACGTCATGTTTAGCTAATTCTGCCAATGGAACAGCTATCTTTAATTTGCCTATTTCAGCTTCTAGATTGAAAGATTTTTCTGTTTGAGCTCTAGTATTTTTAACAGTTGGATTTTCTCTATTTTTTTGGTCTTCAGTGTTTTTCTCTTTTTCATGAGTGGGATTATGAGTTGAAGGTGTTTCTGAATTAACTTCTGCTGGTTCTTCTACGTTTCCTGCAGGGGGAAAAGTATTAGAAAGTTGTTTATTATTTGGTTGATTATCAGACACATCTTCAATTATTGGATTTGCGGGGTTAGGACTTGTTCTAGAAAGAATTTGTACAGGAGGAGTGTTAGTTTTACCTTTGATGTTTTGTTTTACAGCTTTCTGTTTGCTATTCTCTGGCACGTCAATCCGTCTGCTTCTCAAATTGTATTGTTTATGAACTTCATAAATTGCTGAATCATATCCTTCTTTAAAATCAAAAGTTTCTCCTGAATGAGTTTGAAATGTTTCAAGAATGTGATTTTCTTGATCATCTTGAGATAGGAAAACTTCTGGTTCATTCTTGTTTTCAGTCACGTTATTTATATCAACATCCTCGGTAGGTTCTTCAAAAGTTGAACCTTCAACAAAATTTTCCTGGAATGGTGGCCTGATATTTTGGTCAGGAACATTTTTCCCAGTATTTTGGTTCTGATTTCTTCTCAAGTTTGGGTTTCTAACAGCATTTTGACCATCGCCAGAAGACTTTCTTTCGATTGTCTCTACTCTATCTCCCAATCTTTCCATCCCTTTAATAATTGCATCCAGCTTTCTTTCAAAAGCCGAAGGCTCTTCGTTTATAGGCATCCTTCTTTCAGCTCTAGCTCTAGCTCGTTTTTCTATGAGGTTAGCTTCAACACTAACAACTATGCTTTGCATCTCTTCTAGAGTTTGGGGAGCTTTTTCCCTAAGTGACTATGCTATGTCAGAATCAAACCCATCATGGAATTTAACCAATACTGAATCCGGAGGGGGTCTAAGGTTTCGGGGAAAAAAATTGTAGGCTTCGTTAAATCTAATGATATAATCTTGCACTGCTTCATTAGGTCCTCTTTTCAATTTTCCAAATTCTGATAGGATTTCAAGAGGGTCTTTCTTCTTTTCCCATCTATTTAAAAATTCCCTATACAGGGCTGGTAAGTCAGCAATACTGTTTGGAGCAAGAGCCCTAAACCATGTCCTGACTTCCCCAGTAAGGCTCTGGACAAAAATTCTCATTCGTACATCGTTAGTGTCTATTTCATAAAATTCAAAGTAATATGTCATCCTTTTGGTATATTGTTGAGCAGTATAAGTACGGGAACCATCAAAAGGGGTGATTTTACTCTGATAATCTTGAGGCAAAGCAGCAGGGTTCCCTAGCAACCTTAACGGAGCATATCTGTTGGCCATTGGAAGGTGTAATGGAATAACAGGTGATGATGGTCTGGAAGTATAAGTGGGTGGAGGAGTAGAAGGAGTGGCTTGTGTTTGAGAAGTTTGGGGAAAAGTAGATGAACTTGGGGAAGCTGCAGTAATCACAGAAGTGTTTGAAGTTTCTTCAAAGGTCTGTTCAGATTGAATGGAATTTTGTAAATGTCTTTCAAGATGGAATGAAACAAATCTCAATTGTAAATCTTCAAGAAATAACGGATCTGGAACCAGTCTGGATAATTTAGTTTCAGAAAAATTCACAAATAAAGATGTTTCAAATCGCTCATCAAAAGGTTCTTCATCAAAATAAATCCACTTTACAGGACAAGATGCTGATCTATGAAGAGGTTGACAACTTCCAGAGCTTTCTTGACTTTCTTTTTCAGAACTTTCTTGACTTCTAAGAATCCTAGGAATCAGATTCGGATTTTCGAATATCGGTGGTGGATTAGGGTCAGGATTTGACCTGGTATAACGAATCCTTTCTGAAGCCAGTTTTCTTAGTAATGTTTCTTTTTAAGTTTTTTGTTTTAAATGGAATGAAAATACAACTTCAACAAATTCTCCAAGAAATTAAAGATTTTTAATTAAAATTTTCTCAAAGATTAATTGAACTAGAGAGTTTGATTGAATGTTTGAAACTAAAATTCAGTTATTAAGCTAAACCAGAGATAGACTGAAGCAGCATTTATTTACTATGCCAGTGCAGAGCAAAAGCATTTCAAAGGCTACCTGGCTGATCTTCAGACTCTGACTGTAGCTTATAAGCAAACAATAGTAATAATAAAAATGATTTAGATCCCCAGTGGAGTCGCCACTATGTTATCACTCAGATTTTCCTTGAAGTTGTTAGAAGAGGAAAGGGGTCCGAGGTAACCACAAACCAACCTTCAGATACAGAATCTAGCCAATATGTATCCAGAGAGGGCTCTCTCTTTATGATTTAACTTTGTTCGTAGAAAATATTAGGCTAGTTATAAGTTTAGGGGTTTTGTTTGAATTTGAATGGTGTAATCCACCAACTGAGGGCAAGATTGCGTTTTTCAGGTCATTGGGCTATGGAGTCGAAAAGATGGCTTTATGGATTAAGTTTTTACACAAAAGATGGCTTTGCAGGGCAAGATAGCCAAAACAAAGAACAATTTTAGAAATTAAAGTGAATGGAATGGATTTTTAAATAGATGAAAGGCAATTAAGAATCTTTCAACATGTTTAAATGAGGGAAAGTGAGTGATTACCAATAAAGAGCAATTAAGAATTCTTTACTAAGTAATCAAATGCTTAAACCAGAGAAACAAGAGCAATTAAGAATTCATTGTTTATGACCAGTTTAGAAGAAAACATTTAGAATAATAACAATTGAAATCAGAGTACACTTAAGCAATTTCTGATTTAATCCTTTTTTGTTAATTATTCAGAAATGAAACATAGTGATATAGTAAACATATATAACACTTAAAACACAGGATAGAAATGACTTATTGAACTGTAGTCTGACACATGAATCCTGCAAAAAGTCTTGAGCTTCAATTCATCATCCAGCAAGCCACGAAGAAATTTATACAAAAAGCACTTTATTCCAAAAGTCAATGTTACAGCAAAGTAGAATAATCCACCCTCAATAAGTCAATTGAGGGATTATTTATACAAAAAATGATACAAAATATCTCTTAACAAAATGAGATATAATCTAAGATGAGTAATAAATAAGTTACAATAAAAATAGTGACAGATGGTCTCATAGATAAGACAAGAAGTAACCGATGTTGTGCTGTTTTCCTCCTTTTTAGAATGTGCTGGAGGCAGGTGCTATATTTTAGCTCTTCGTTGTCCTCTTCAGTAATTTTGTTTTAACTGAATTGCTTCACTGATACTCTTTCTTCTTACTGATACACTTTAACTGAACTGATACTCTTTAACCTTTGTTTGTCCCTTTATCCTTTAAACTGTGGTAAATAGGCAAAATTTCATATAAGGATAAATTTTACAAAAGTTCCAACATATCTTCCCACCATTTCTCTTCTGCTATTCTTGTCCGTTGAAGCTTCCTTAATGTTTCATCAGCCTCGGTATATCTGAAGAAATTAGGCTGGTTAGGAAACAAATGCCTTACTTCATGTTCCAGATAAAACAAATTCTCTAATATGTCATGAAGATTCCTTCCTGTAGGTAATGTTGCTTGTGATGAACTGGCTGAGGAATTGGCTAGATTATGAGCATGTATGTCCAATTTACTAACATAAGTTTCTAGGTCCATTATTTTATCTTCTCGAATCATAGGGCTAGGCAACCCTTTATTCAATAAAACATTAAACCTTTCTCTGAAAGCAATTATTTCTACCTGCATGTCAAAGCACCTTCGCTCCAAATTTTTCATAAGAGTTCTTTTAGTAAAAACTCTTTTTATTTCTAAGATTGTTGCAGTTCTATCCTGAATACCCACTTCTTCAAGCTGCTGTCTGGTTTGGGTGTTTAGAAACTGTATAAGCCGATTGGCTTCCTCAGGCCTATTTCCTAATTCTGCTCGTGTGTTTTCAACTTCATCCAGAGCTGCTTTGACCAAATCATTATGTTCGTACATTATCTAAATTGAAGGCCAGATATATTTTATTGAATGGATAATATTATCCCAAAGAATTTCATTTATTTCTCTCAAAGGCTTCTCCAATGTGAGATCCTTTTCTAATGCTTTAACCAATTTTTCCAATCTCTTGATTTCTCTTGATTTGTCAGCAACACTCATTTTTGAAAGATCATATCTCTGTTCCAAATTGACAAGCTGTAACTTTGTGTGTTGAAGTTCTGTTACTTGCAGTTTCAAGTCATTCATTTGCTTTACTAATTGTTCTGAATTCAAATTTGAAGTGTCTACCTGTGATGACTCTGCTGGTTGACCTGTTGGCTGTGTACCTGTACCTGTAATTGCCTCTGCTGTAGATACTGGAACACTGGACTGCTTCTCTTTTAATGCTTGTTCCAGTTCTTTTTCTGTTTCAATCAGTTGCTCATTCATTTTCAAAAGCAACTCCATCATTTCCTCTTCAGAATTCTTCTTTATTATTTCTTCAATTTGAGAATGTCTGGAGGCTGGCAATTTCAACTGTTTTCTTAAAGCTGCAATATCATCATCTTTTTTCTTGATTAGAGCTTCAATACTTTTGACATCCTTTGGATTGTGACCTAATCCAATTATTATTTCCTCCAATGTTTCTGTTGTATTTGGCTTGAGAAGAAGCCTTTTCAATCTGCAATTGTGTATTAGTGTTCTCTAAAGAATCATGTAACCTGTGAGTTGCCATTGCCTTATCAGTCGAAGTAGAATAGATCATTTCACCAGTCTGCTTATGCAATTCAATCTGATCTAAAGGGTGGATGTCCTTTGCTAGGACTTCAAAATTTTTCCTGATATAATCAGCAGCTATTTGGGGTTACTGCACCTTGGGTTTGAAATGGCTCATTAACATTTTGCCCTGTTGGATGTCAAAAGCTGACATCAATCTTTCTTGATTCTTTGGAGCCATTTTCAAATATTGATTATATACTTGAATTTTCAGTGGATCATTCCTAGCCTTGATATTGATAAATGTCTTCTTTATATCTCCTGTATCTTTAACTGGTGTTTTGAAAGAAGATATTTCAACACTCTGTTGCGTTTTTAGCTCCCTCCTTTGTGAGGTAGTGGATGCTCCACTGACTGTGCCTGTTTGTTGACTGTCCAATTGTTCTTGGTTGTCAGAAATTTCTTGAAATGATTCAACTTCTGGAGGAGTATTCAATTTTTGTTTCTTGGCCTGAGGCTGTTGTGAAGATCCAGTGAGAGGGGTAGCAACTTCAACATCTCTCTTTTTGCCCTTTTCTTCATTAAATGGAGTCTGCAAAATTGGCATTTCCACTGGATTGGTTTGAACAGGAGAAGGATGTACTTGATCCTGTCCCTTGGAAGTTTGAGGTTGTTCTGTCATAGTGAATGTTTCTTTAACTTGTATATCAACCTCCTCTTTTCCCTTAGATGATACTGCAATGTTTTCTTGTAACTCCTGCTGAATAATCCCGGTTGAGGAAGGGCCAACTTCCGATCTTGGTACCTGTGCAAAAGAGTCCAGGTCAAGCATCTTTTCAAGATCTTTCATAACATTGTCTACATTGACCTGCTCACTATCTTGCTCTATCAATGTGCCTTCAATCCATTCATCTGTATTAGCATATTTTTCAATCTTTGGAATTCTGTGATGGATGTATGGTGCTGATTTATTTTTCATTCTTTTATCACAAATGAAGTTGAATGGGTCATAAGGTGCCCAATAAAAACTCTTCGGTAATCTGAAACGGTCTTCTAATATCTTTTCAGCTTCTTCCCCTCCATCCTTAGAGTTACAGATAAATGGACCTAATTGACTTTTGATCCGGAGTTGAGCCTTCTTCTTTGCATTACAAAAATGAATTATATCAGAGTTGTTCATTTGCCCGAAGTATTCTAATTCGAAGAGTCTCATGGGGACATATTTTGGCAATTTGAATAGACATAATTCACATCCATATATCCTGACTTCTGTGTGATTTTGGTATAAATACCAATCACCAATTTTGTATTGTTTTGAAAGCTGTAAAGTTTTCTTGATTTCATTGCTGATTCTTGGAGGAGAAACTCCTGTCAACAAGGTAGTTGCAGGGGGTATAAAAAAATCAATGAACTCATTATAGGAATAGGGAGAATCTGGAGAACTATGGGTGATGGCTGACCAAAAGATAACAGACCTAGGATTCCCCTGGGCATCAAGCTTTTTGGTATAGAAAGGGAAATTTTCAGACTGGTAATATATCAGGAGGTGATAAATGACAGAGGAATACTTAAACACTTTCTCATTTTCTAATCTCATGAATTGATTATGGATTTTGTTTGCTATGTAAGATGCAAAGTCATACCTGACAGCAGGAGGTTGTCCAGGGGTAAAAATAGACAGTAATACTAGCATCAGATGGTCAACATATTCACTGATATTAAAGCCCATTATAAAAGATATCGTATCCAACACAATTCTACCCTCCTCAGTGAAATAGGTGTGGCCATAAGGGGGAGGGTCTTTAGGCTGGTGATCAGGCAACATAAATGTTCGGCAGATGCGACTTAATTCTTCATGGGATAGCTTGGTGGATTTCTCAAGTAATTCATCCAAGTACAGAGGAGTGAGGGCTTGATCAGGTTGAAAATGTAGCATCTCATTGATAGACTGAGCAGTAATTGGGAAAAGGACATCTTGATTTGGGGATAAGACTGCTCTCTGGTTAGGATCATAGTTCGCATGGAAAAAATGGATTATTTCAGGGAAAATATGGACAGAGGGAAAGAGGTACCTGGGAAGATTAGATTCCCATAACCCAATTGTATCCAAGCCATTCAAATAATTGTCTCTGCACTGACAAAAAATTCGAAGAGGACTATCACTAAAACTCAGGTCTTTGATTTGGAAATCCCTGTCGACTAATGATAAATAATCCAGGTCTCTGTGAGGGGCGTTTAATGGGGCAACATTTAAAGCCACAAGAACTTCCATTCTTGGTTCTTGTGGATTCAAAAATGGAAATTCGGCTTATGGTGAAAAATTGAGCAAATTTATAGGTTTCGATGAGAGAAACAGGTACAATTGCAATTTGGGAATTCAATTACAGTTCTTTGGGATTAAGGAATGAACTAGCAATCAATTTTTTAACTCTGTTCCAGTGAAAGAAAGAGGAAAACCGAGTTTCTTACAGATTTCAGTGCGAATTTAGGGTAAATACCTGTTTTGGAGGAAAGAGGGTTTGAACAGACACTAGTGAATGTGGATAATCTTCTGAGAGGCTTGACTGCAATTTGCTTTGATAGGATAAAGGTTGGCGGACTTCAGAAATTCGAAATTTGAATTTTCTGCGTGGAGGGTGTATTCGTTCACTGCGTACAAAATAATGAAAACCACGCAAACTTTTGTTTTATTGGCAAAGTCAAACGGGGTGGCGGGGTTTTTAACAAATGACGTCAGCATGTACTAGAGGTGAGTCACAGGGGGGAAGATGGTTTACAGTTTTTTACGCACTGCTTTTAGAGGAGGGTGGTTTTGGGCGGAATGGCAGCAAATCGATACAGCAAGTGACGCGTGGCCATGGCACTATTCAAAAACCACTTTTATTTCGCGCGTTAACTTTCGGATGGGGGATGGCCAGCGAAATCGATGCGAGCCGTTGATCTTGGGCAGATCGATCCAACGGTTGACGGGATATGGAGTTGACGGAGGTTTAACAGGCGCGGGCCAGTTGTAATTAACAGTTAATTAATCATTTCGGGAGGTGTTTGATTGGCGGGGAGGTTATTAATTAACCATATGGATTAATTAATCCCTTTTGTATGGTCGGAAATGAAAAATGCGTGGGGATGGATTATTTCAAAGTTTGATTTTAATTAAACTTTGGGTTTATTTTTTTGTTTTAAACATATATACATATGTTTAAACCTTTTCATATATTTTTTATTATACGATAATTGAATTAAAATAATCCAATTACCGTAGGGGGTGGGAATAGAACTAAAGATATATTTTTTAGCCAAAAGGGGGTATATTGTGGGTTTTTTATTTGAATAAATAGGAATTAAATACTTTTGGCTAAAAAGTCATAATATAAGGGTTTTGGGGATATTATTATAAAAGGATTTATATATAATAGGACAAGGTCATTTTTATGGGAATTAATACATAAGTTAGAGTTAATATGACAAGGGACAATGTAAACTCAAAATACTTAAATATAACCAAGAAAGTGAAGATTCAAAAGTAAATGGCATTATTATACTTTCATCACTTAGACTTAGAATAAAAGTGATTTTGAGGGCTTTTCATGAAATATTGAAGGATTTTCCTAAGTAAAATAGGATTTTACTTAGAAAAAGATTTTTGAGAGGTGAATGAAGGTGATAATGGATGATTTCAAGTACTTAGGTTTTTCAATTATTGGGCCGAGGGTCCGGTCCCTCCAAAAGTCAAGGAAATGCCTTGAGCCCCTTTAATCTCCAAATACCTTAGTGCTTAGGGGAATTAGTAAAATGTTTAGGGAAAATGAGAGGGAAAGTTAATAATTTGACTTTGCTCTGCTGTGAACTTTTACAATGTAGTATTTGCCTTTGTACTTGTGATGAAAGTAAAATTGAACACATTTAGAACCATCATTCATCCCATGTAATTCTGCAACAACATCTACCTACCCTACCTACTTTACTCTACCATTTTTTCTTCTTTATTAGGGTGCACTTAGACTGGCAAACCCTTTTCAATCTTCTTTTTCTTTTACATATGGAAATCTATCTAATTCTAACCTTATTACATCCAATGGCTCAGATCCAACTGTTGAGCTCCTTTTATTAACTCTACCTATCTATTTATCTACCAGAATTAAAATGTTTGGTCAGATTTTTATTCTCTATTCTACAACATGAAATTGAAAAATGAATGAATCAAGTTTAAACAGTTTGACTCTTCATAAATTGTGGCAAAAGTTTGACAAGTTGCACACAATTTTGTTTATTACAAAAAATGAAATAGTAGTGGCATTTAGACTTGCACACTTTCCTGGTCTATTTTTGTTTGGGGTTCATTTCTTTCACTTTTTTGACCATTTTATTCTTTTTACCCTTTGATTTTTCTTTTAGGGTATACCCTCTTTACATTTTTTAAAAATTTTGATTTTTTTATTTTTTGAAAATATGGAACACCTTTGCAACAAGAAAAAGGTTTGACATATTGCATATTTCAACAAGTCAATCATGAAAAATGACACCTATTGGTATAGGAGTCTAACGGTTGAAATAGTGTTCTCCCTACAGTTGGACATTGCCAATATTGCTAATTGCAGGAAACTAACATTTCTGGTGACTCCACTGGGGAACTTAGTTGAATTTTCATATTAGGTTCCCTTAAAATTTCATATAAACCTCGTGTGTAAAAGGCAGCCCTTTCAAACACTACCAAACCAATGGTAATCATGGTAAAACTTGTGTGATTTAGTGAAAAACTAGGCAAACCCTAGGATTCTCATAAGAGTTTATCTAACCTTGAAAGATCAGCTAGCTTAGCCATAAGAGTAAATTGTCTTTGTCTCATAAACGTAGCTAAGTTTTGAAATAGATTTAGGACACTCTTATAAACCACGGGACTGAAAAATAACTCAGAAAACCCAAAATATTTCAGATTGGTATTTAATAAACATGGTGGTGGACCATAAAACCTTTTACCTCCAAAGGAGCTAAAAACTTCCACTTAGCAACTCCACAATACTCAACAGACCTCAAGACTCCACTAGGAAGACCCATAATCATTGTAACATTGTTCAAACTCAGATAGAGGACTGTAGGATTAAAATTTGTGTAAAACAGATCAGTTAACCCCTTAAAGACCGTCATATCTGGTTAAACTTTTCTTGGTTAGTTGGGTCCGAAAAGCACAACATAGTGGCTCCTAGAAAGATTAATACTAGGGCCTATTCTGACCCAGACCCACCTAAGATAGTTGATAACCCTAAAAGTATCCTTAGGAAGTCTCCTAAGATAAAATTCTCAACTTTTTTCATATGACCCTTAAGAGTTAATTCAGTTCCTGAAAATCTTGCAGCTCTACAACAATCACAAGTGGACTTGAGAAATCCATTTAGAACTAGGTCTCTTGATGATTTAGATCATCTAGATTCAGAGTCTTCACTTTCATCTCCTGAAACAAGTGAACATCCTGGTAGTAGAGAAACAACACCACCTGATTTACATTTCCTTCACAATTTAGGTGTCTGTCATCCAAGATCAGCTCAAAAATCTATTCCTGGTCCATCCACATCTGTTCATCCTACATCCATTATTCAAAGCACTCCACTTCAGCCCACTTTTCCTTTTGTTAATCCACCTCCACCACATATCATGGCAGCATGGTATGTTCCCTTAGTCCTTCCTGTACTATTAGTCAATCTTCCACAGGACTATCAATCCAAAATACCATTATATGATGCCATTAATGCTACTACTACATCACAACATGTGGATAAGATGAATGACTACTTTGATAGAAACGAAATGTATGATGAATCTGTCAAGCTTAGACTATTTTCTCAGAGTCTAGGGGGAGAAGTAAGAAAATGGTTTAAAAGCTTAACCCCTCACAGTATAAATGATCTCCAAGCTTTCCATCAACAATTCTTAAACAAATGGGAAGTGAAGAATAATCCTCTCCAAGTCCTTTCTGATTACAAGAACCTCCATAGAAACATCGGGGAAAGTGTTCAAGCTTACTGCACTAGGTTTAACAGTGTGTATAATGCACTTTCCCCAAATATAAAACCTCCACAAGGCTCAGCTCTAAACAAGTTTCTTCAAGGGTTTGACCCTGAGATGGCCTATCAGCTAAGAGAGAGAGATCCTGCAACTCTTGAAGATATGAAAAAAGGGGCTCTTGCTGTGGAAGTTAACTTAATGGAGAAAAGAGCAAGAATGAAAAATGAGAAGAGAGTATCCTTTAGAGATGAAGCTACACCTTCTACTTCCATCTCTAAGATGGAAAAAATTATGGAGGAGATGATGAAGAAAATGAGCATCCTTGAGAGAGCACAAGCAAGCCAAATTCAAATTTCTCCTCAAAACATAAACCAGAACCAGAATTAGAATTTTAGAAGAACTCAGCCTCAAAACAGACCTGGGGAAGATGATCAACAGATCACTCCTCCCTTTCATCAAAACTATGTGAGAGAGGTTGAGGAAACAGATGAAATAACAGAGGAGGATGATATCAACATGTTGGGAGTATATAATGATGACCTTGAGGTTCATTATGATAGAAAACAAGGTCTTTACACACCTTATGATGACAAAAGAGATAATGATGAAAGTTATTATCAACATATGGAAAATTTCATCATAGAATCTCAAAGGGAATATGACCTTAGAAGTAAAACCAATCAACAAACTCCCAACACCAAAACTTCTGACAAATCTTCACAAAACAACACTGTAAGTAAACCCAAAGTTGTAAGACAGAAAGACAAGACAATAGCTGGAAATTCTAATAAAGGTAAGGAGAAAGGCACTCAAAAAAATGAAAAATAGAGTGCATACCTTAGCAGTACTAACACTTCAACTAGTAATCTTGTTAAAACAATTTTGTCAAATGTAAATAGAACAAATCAGCAAGCTAATATTGCTGATAGAATGGCAGTTAATAAGGCTGAGACAAGTACCTCAAATAATCAAACACCTTTCAACTTGGAGCAGGAAATCTCCAAAATTAAAATCTCTGTTCCCTTGAACAATTTAGCTACCCAAAATGTGTACAGAACCCAAATTTTGAAGGCTTTGAACATAGAAGATAATAATGACACAATCAATCTTAATGATGACCAACCAGAGCTTATTTTTGGTCCTAATATTGAAGGTAGATAACAGGAGGGACATGTTCCTCCCTTTTATGTGAGTTTAAACGTTCATGACAAAATTTTGCATAACGCTATGCATGACTCAGGGGCTTCTCATAATTTAATGCCTAAAGCAGTGATGGAGAGCCTAGGTCTAGAAATCACCTGACCTTATAAAGACCTTTACTCCTTTGACTCAAGCAGAGTAAAATGTTTAGGATTGATCAAAGACCTCTGCGTTAACATAGCACTGATTCCAGCCAAATGCTTAGTCATGGATATTGTTGTGGCTGATGTGCCCCCAAAGTATGGTATGCTATTCTCTAGGTCTTGGAGGGCTAATTTACAGGGAACTATGCAGATGGACATGACCTATGCGACCATCCCTGTTTTCAATCAGACGAGATGACTTTACAGGGAGTCCCATATGTAATATAAGGTTACAAGCCAAGACATACCACAAAAATCTCCTCTTTACTCTGTAAACATGGGCCTTGACTCTTTTATCTTGTTTAACGATGAAACCTTCAGTGAACAAGTCACTTTAACAGAATTAATGGCCGATAGAGAGGAGGAGGTAAACATCACAGAATTGCCTGAACAGTTTGCTTCATTTGAAAACTTTAGCAAACCCAACATAGGTCTTCAGCTACAAGTCATGCATCCATTGCTTTTAAACCTTGATAGTCAAGAAAGTAACCCTCAACGTAGTGGAAAACCTAAGGAGTTAAAACAAATTCAACTAAGTGCTGATACTCATGAACAATCGGAAAGCACATTAGTTGAATAGGATAGTACCCAAGATGAACCCGAATCTAGTCCTCTATGGAGTATGAACTTCGATGGGTCATGCACTAGAACCAATGCTGGTGCAGGTGTCTGGATATGCAACACTGAAAACACCCACACAGAGAGCATCTCTTGTATATTAAACTTCCAGTGTTCAAATAACATAGCGGAATATGAATCCCTGCTTTTAGGCTTACATTTGTTGAAAAAGTTAGGATCCAAAAGAATTAAAGTGCATGGGGATTCAAAATCAATCATTAGGCAGGTCAATGGGGAATACAATGCAAATCACCCCAAACTGAGGGCCTATCGAAACGATGTCGTGGAAATTTTGAAAAATTTCGAGGAGTCCCAATTAATTTTTGTCCCAGGAAAAAGAAATATCACAGCCCACAACTTAGCTTTCACAGCTAGAACATGCTTAACGCCATATGAAACCCAATATTGAACATCTCAGATTAAGGTCAGACCAGCCATTCCTGATAACGAAAGATATTGGCAAGTGTTCAATGGAGACAAACAGATAGAAGACTTCATGCAATTCAGAAAGGAATTTGAACTACATAGTTCAGATTCAGATTATGAAACAGACTGCAATAGTGAAGAAAATTTTCTTGATGAAAAAGAACAGTCTCCTAAGCTTGCTAATGTTAATATTTTGTATACCGAACTTGAAAACACAACACAAATGATTGGAGAGGTAGAAACAAAGGAGTTATAAACCTTACAATCCGAAGATCATAGTTTTCCTAAGGGTCTGGCCCCTTTAGAAGAGTTGTTCGATTTTAACGATTTGGCCAAGAAACCAAAGCTGGAGCCTATATAGACTAAAGTGGAAGAATGCAATATAGGCAGCGAACTAAAACCAATGATGATTAAACTGTCTAAAACTTTACTATATGACATTAAACTCAAATACATAGAGCTGTTTAAATATTTTTCTGATGTTTTTGCGTGGAGTTACGAAGATCTTAAATCCTGTGACACTGAAATAATACAGCACAAAATCCACCTCAAACAAAACCAAAAACCATTCAAATAGAATCTGTGCAGAATAAACCCTGTTCAGTTGCCTTTGGTTGAGAAGGAAATGAAGAAGATGTATGAAGCTGGTATTATTGTCCCTATTAGATATTTTGAATGGGTGTCTAATCTGGTGTCAGTTAGGAAGAAAACATGAGAGATCAGGCTTTGTATAGACTTTAGAGACTTAAACAAAGCTTCATTGAAAGACAACTACCCTTTACCTAAGATGGATCATATTTTACAATGGGTGGTAGGGTCTAAAAGAATTTCCTTGCTTGATGGCTACTCAGGGTATAATCAGATTTTAGTTCACCCTGATGATCAATTAAAGACAAATTTTACTACACCATGGGGCACTTTCATGTATGTGAAAATTCCCTTTGGTCTAATGAATGCTGGTGCAACATTCCAAAGAGCCATGGACATAGAATTCTCAGAAGAATTGGGCTACTTCATCATCATTTACCTGGATGATGTCACTATTTTTTCAAAGACAGATGAAGAACAGTTAGCACATTTGAGAACAGTCTTCGAGAGATGCAGGAGGTTTGGGATATATTTGAACCCTAAGAAAACACTTTTCGTTCTCCAAGAAGGTAAACTTCTTGGGCACATTATTTCAGAAGAGGGTATTAAGATAGATCCTAAGAGGATTGAGGCCATATTGCAAATCTCTCATCCTCGAAGCATCAAGGAGTTACAATCTTTCATTGGAAAGATTAACTTTTTGAGAAGGTTCATCCCCAACTTGGCTAAGCTCCTTAGAAATATTACAAACATGCTGAAGAAGGAGCAAGGGGTGAAATGGACCTTGGAAGCAAATAAGTCCTTTGAACTGGTGAAACAAGCGTTAACCAAAACACTGGTTCTAATAAGTCCTGATTTTTCAAAAGATTTTTATATTTTTTCATTTTCATCAGAACATACAATAGCTGTTGTCCTTTTACATAAAAATCCACAAAGAAAAGAGTATCCTATTGCATTCTTTAGCAAGGCATTGAGGGATGCTCCTTTGAAGTATAATATTATGGAAAAGCAAGCCTTTGCTTTGGTTAAGGCTTTAAAGGACATCAAAGTATACATCTTGCAATCCCATATCATCGCCTTTGTCCCAAATTCAGTTGTGAAGGACATTCTAACCCAGGACCCAGATGGTAAGAGAGGTAAGTGGATAGTTGTTATTCTTGAATATGATTTAGAGATAAATCCCACTAAACTCATCAAAGGCCAAGGTCTAGCTAGATTGATGGTTGAATCAAATTTTGAAGTTCTTGATATCAATATGATTAATGATTTGGATGAACAAGAGGATATCTCAACTCCCATTGTTGAAGACCATTTTATGAATTCCTCTTAGTATGCTGATATTATTTATGTTTTGCTTAATTTGAATACACCTCCTGGTTTGACAAAAACAAAGGCAAGATTTCTAAAGTTAAGAGATGCAAACTATTGCATTATAGATAGATGTCTTTATTGGAAAAATGCGAGTGTTATATTTCTTAAATGTTTTACTGAGTATGATGCAGAGAAGGTTAAGCATGAGTTACATGAAGGGGAGTGTGGAGGCCACCTATACGGGAAGACAACATCCAACAAAATCTTAAGGGTTGGTTACTATTGGCCTACTCTTTTTCTTGATGTACATAAGATGATAATTGCCTGTCATAAATGTCAACTTTTTGAAGGAAAAAGGAAGTTTCTACCCTTTCCTTTGCATCCAATCACTGTTGAAGCTCCATTTCAACAGTGGGGACTTGACTTCATAGGAGAAATCCATCCACCATCTTCTGCCCAGCATAGATGGATTCTCACTGCCATAGACTACTTCACTAAATGGATAGAAGCCATCCCCTGTAGGCAAACCAATGATTCTGTCATTATAAAATTCATGGAGACTAATATTCTCTCTAGATTTGGCTGTCCTACCAATATCATCATTGATAATGTAACAACATTTGGATCAAAGAAGATGGTTGAGTTTTGTCACAAATATCAAATAACATTGGGGCATTCCACGACCTATTACCCTTAAGGTAATGGACTTGCAGAATCCTCAAACAAGAGTTTAGTGAATATAATCAAGAAGTTGTTGGAGGACAACAAAAAGTCTTGGCACACAAAGCTTGTGCATGCACTTTGGGCTGACAGATTGAAATTGAAGAAATCTATTGGCATGTCACCCTACCAGCTTGTGTATGGCACTGATGCAATTTTTCCAACCATCCTTGGTGTACCAGTTATGAATTTGATTCAAGAGGTTCAGTCTGAAGAAAATGACATGATCAGAAGGATAAATCAGACTATTCACCTTCAGCAAACCAGAGAGGAGGTTTATAACAAAGCATTGCAGAAGTAGGACAACATTAAAAAGTTTTTAGACAGAAGAACAAAGGCCAGCAATTTTAATGTTGGGGACAAAGTTTTAAAGTGGGACTCAAGGAGAGAAGACAAGGGCAAGCATGGAAAATTTGAAAATTTATGGCTTGGCCCTTACTTCATTCATTTAGCTGCTGGTAATAGTGATTTTTTCTTGCAAGAGTTGAATGGAGCAGAATTGTTTGGGGGTCTTTTCAATGGCAGGATGCTCAAACATTACTTCTCTTGATCCATGTCATGTTTTGAAAGCCTTTTATCTTTTTTCTCATTATAAATATTTCACCCATCATTGCATTCAAAGTTAGAAAAAACAAAAATACAAAAACAGTAAAAGAAAGAAAAGAGGGCAGATTGTAAAAACAATGAAGGTACAACCCCATGCCAAAAAAGAGAAACAAAGTCTGAAAGTGTGCAAGCTTAAATGACACTCCTGAAAAACACACTCCTAATTAGTCATACAACCTAATCTTGACTAATTAGTTTTAAATTTACTGCTGATAGGTTAGTAAATTTGATTTTCCAAACAATTTAATCTTGGCTTATCAGTAGGTAGATTAGGCTAGAAATTAAAGGTTCAAACAAGCTCAAAATCTAAACTATTTGATAAAGGAAGAACAACTCAAACAGAAGTAAAACAGAGCTGAAAAAAGATGAAGGAAGTTCTTTGAAATTTCAGATCTTAATCCTTCCATTTAAATTTAATTTTCTGCAAAATAATATCTATGTGCAGCTTGTTTTTTATGCCATAGATTAGCATCAAGTTAGATTGTTCAATCCTAACTTGTATGTTTTTAAATTTCCGTTTTAGAAATTAGAGAATAAAAATCTGTTAGACTGTTTAATCCTAACAGATTAGTAGATTAAGTAGAGAAGCATATGGAATCAACTGTTTAATCTGAGTTCATGGAGAAATAAGGAGTAGAATTAGATTAGTTTTATGCTTTCAAAAGAATAACGTGTTGTGAAAAGAGTTTGCCAATACAAGTGCACTCTAAAGAAGAAAAAATGTTAGATTAGTAGGATTGGGTAGGTAGAAAGCTTGTGTTGATGAAGACCCATTGTTTTTTATGGATGCTAACATTTTTTCAGAACAAAGAAGATCATCCAAGTAAGGAAGTTGCAGTCCAATGGATGAGGCACTGATCAACCTCCCAGAGAATGCAAGTCTAAAGTTCTTGATGCCTTCAAAAAGGCAACATCCCCAAGTGGAGCCATTGTTAGCCACCAATAAAATTTTTTATATCAAATGGTGGCTAAAACATTTTTGGAGCCCTCAAGGAACAATTTTTTTTGCAAAAAATGTGATCTCTTGAAGACTCATGGAGACATCATGCCCTTTGTTCAAATATTCATTGCTGTTTCCATTTTAAACTCAGAAATTCTGCTAATTCCATAGAGAAAATACTGCTGCAAAATCAATTTTTCCCCTCCCTCCACTTCAAAACTAACCTTCATTTTTACCCCTTTGATTCCCCACAAAATTCCTCCATTTTCCGTGTATTTCCATTTTCCCTTCATAAAATCCACTTTACAAAGTTTAAAACTCCTTTTTAAACTTTGCCGAAACCCCCAAATCCATCAAAAAACTTGAAAAAATTCATAAAAAGAAGTTTGTTTACTATGGACTTAAGCCCCTTTGGGCTAAGTCCTAAACCACTTCTCCACCATATGCCTGGGTGCTGGAACCAAGGGCTAAGCCTTTTTGCGCTTATCGCATCGAAGAAATCGGAGTGCGCAAGTCCATTTGCCATGCTAAAAGCCTCCGATGTGATTAGCCCTTCGCATATAACTCCCGATCCAATCACCGCTTCATATAACCTTTGGGCCTGCAATAGGGCACTAAAACATTGTATAAACACATTCCCAATTGCTATTTTCCTTTGTAAATTAATAAAACCCTTTTATCTTAAGTTTTGGTCCAAACCTGCCAGAACAATGTTTTTTTATGAAAATGGGTAGATTTAAAAGCCCAAAGGCCCGATCCCGATTGGCCCTTTTTATGTATAAGCCTCGGGCATTTTTTTTTCCATATAAACCATAGGCCCCACAAGCGGGCACCAATCTATATATACATCTCACCCCGAGCCACCAAAACCTTTGTATTTTGTTAATTTTTGGTTCTCATAAGTTTTCGAGGGGTCTTGCCATTCATTAATCAAACCCATTCCCAACCATTGATCTAAAGCTGATCAATGATTAGCGCAACATCACATCGCAGATTTTATTGGGCATTTTCCCCCCCCTTCCGATTGATCGCTCCTCTGATTCATCCTCCACCATCGATCTGATCCATAGATCGATGACCAGTGCTCAATCGCATCAGCGCTATTTAAAGTTTTTCCCCACCGATCCCATGCCTCCGATTGCATCTGGACCATCCACGTGTCTAGATCAGATAGTCCCAATTTCCTTTTCCAACTTTGATTTAAAAATCATATACTCACTTCATAATGTTTTAGGCCAAATCCTAGCCATTGATCTCTGCAGATCAATAGTCCTTCTTCGCCCTTTCTTCGCCTATATATTTTTTTTTCAAACCCCGGATTCAATCCTAACCGTTAATCCTTTACATCTAAGGCTCATATTAACCCCGACAGGCTTGCCTCCTATGGTTCCTACCTGCCTCACTTTCTAATCTCCGTCGTCGGTCTCTTGATCAGACAGTCCATGATAAAACTGCTCCCCTTGCTCCCACCCGTGCACATATCCAATATCGCGCTCATTCTCCACCATTAGATATGAGACCCCAGATCCAATGGCTGGCACGCATTTTTCGCATAACTTTAAGCACGAAGATTAATTTCCTGAGGTCTGCGTGATATAAGTTGTCTTCTAAAGACACGTGGCTGCCTCTAACGCATATCGTGTTCAAAAAGGAAAAACCGCCTCTCCGTCTTTTCTCCATGCGAAACTTGTGGTTTCCTCCACCAAAACCACCTTTCCCCATTTCTATTATGATTTTTCGCCCGCACCTCCCACCGTTTATCTTTGTAGATCATCGGATCAGATCTGATCTGGCCATACACTGTCTCCCTCCACCATATTCCAAGGGTTTTCAACGTGCAATATCTGTCGTTGATCTCGTGGGCCGATCTCATCCGACGGCCCATGATCATCCTGAACCCCCAACTTTATTTTTAACCATTTTCCTCTGCCAAAAGGTTTTAAACCCCATTTCTTCGCATTTTCTTCTATTTTCCAAACAATGTGACCACTTCACATTGTTAATTCACAACCAATCCTGACCGTTTATTTTCTTGGTTAATCATAGATCAACGTCTCTGATATAATTTTTCACCACTCATTCATCAAACCGCTTCCCTTTGACCTTCACATGCAGATCTCCACCATTGGATGCTCTCATCCAACGGCCACGCTCCTCACCTAAGCCTCTGAAGCAGTCTATCCCAATATGCAAGATTTCATAACATTTTTCTATATTTTGTAGGTTTAAATGGTTTTTCTATTATATCAAAGGAAAACCAAAGGCTGGGGATGACGATCCCTTATGCCTTTGTGCATATAGAAAGATCATTCCACAGGGTTCGAATCCATGTTTCATCGATGCTTCATGGGCATTTATGCCATATGGACCCTTTGCGGCACCTACACATCAAAAAGACATAGTAAATTAAATCAAAACAGAATATTATCAGTGTTGAAGACTTAAACACAGTAGAAACAGAGGATTGAAGACTGTTTTCTTAGTTTTGGAGGATTACGGCTAAGATCGAAAATCAAAAGCCTAATCCTCTGAATTAAAACATAATTAAAGATAAATCAAACATTTATCAATCAGAAATGGCCTCCACCGCCACAACAGAGGCTAATTGATTCCTCTCAGCTACCCAATGCCACCTGTAGCCTCAAAGCATTCAACAAAGGTCGAGTTATGATAAAAAAAGAAGATATTTTCCTCAGCGCAACCGAATAATTAATTCTGCCAAAGGAACTTAATGAAAAAAATATCAGCAGTGTTATTACAACATGAAACAGAGCCTTAAAGTCAACAAAAGCTCTTACCGAGCTTAATTCTTAAATGTAAAACAATTAATACAGAAAAACATCTGTAAACTTCTCCATCAAGCTCATCAAAGGCCGAGAAGCATTAAGTCTGTATTAATTGACCTTGAAGATATTTTATCAGATCCCACCTCCTCTTTTCTTCTATAAATACTCTAGTAGAAGATGAGAAAATGTTGGTTGCAAAACTTTGAAATATACTTGTGCTCGAATTTTCTACCTGTAAATAGTGTTCAAAGGCTTTTGAAGCTCTGTTTGTGATAGAATAGTTAGGATGAGAAGTGAAGATGATTGATGAACTGAAACACTAGACTTAAATCTATAACTGGTTTGAAGCATCAATACAAGCTAATTTATGCGATCCTGGTCTATGTCGACGGTGATGTTTTTATTATTGTAAATCATTATTTTATTTCTATTTTCACGTTGTCCATATTCTATTATAAAAAACAGCAAGCATAGAGTTAGGATTTACTGTATATTAGTACCCTTCTCTGATTGATAAGCTTTATCTACATGTTTTCTTCCAAATTGTGTTATTTAGGAATGATTTAATTCAGTTTAAGCCGTGAGGAATTTTGGCGTTCCCTCGTTCATTTTTCTAGGCTAATTTTTATTCTTGAATGTTATTTTCAGTTTATGTTGAGTAGAGATGCACTAAGGAAGTTATGGTGAGCCCTGTCCTTTAGTGTTATCCCCAAAAACTATCTGAAATTTTCCCTAAGAATGTGTTGAATTCTGGCTAGGTTCAAAGTCCTTACCTGATCTTAGACCATTCTTCATTATCATTTGTGTTTCCCTTGTGTTTAAAATGTTTTTCTATTGAAAGTGCATCAAAAGCTAGCTAGTTTCAAAGTATTTACTAGATCTTAGATCATTTTTATGTCATTCTTAAGTGTATGCCAAAAGCTGGCTAGTTTCAAAGTACTTACCAGATCTTAGGCTTCTCTTTGTTATTCATTTGTTTAATTCCCCTTCTTGTTGTATCATTTCATTCCATAAAATCAAATTTAGAGAGATCCTTAGACATAGATGACTTTCCCCTTGGACCACTCTTGAACCTGGTTGTTTCAATTAAATCCTATTATGACTCCATAGACCAATGGACTAAAACCAGGGTTACGTCTATCTTTTTAGCCAAGGCTTGTTCTAATTTCTTTCAACTTCACACCTTTGAAACTCTTTCCATTTATAACTTTCCACTCAAATAATAATCATGCTCAACCATCCAAAACAAACAAAAACCCCCGGACTTCATAACTAGCCTAATATCATTACCCAAAAGTTTTTAAAGATAAATCAATCTTTACACTTATTGGAGAGATCCCTCTCCAGATTCAGGAGGGATAGATCTTAGAATCCCAAAGTGGTTGAAATAGTGTTCTCCCTGCAGTTGGACTTTGCCAATCTTGCTAATTACAAGGAACTAACAGAGAGATCCTTGGAGATCTACTCTTCATCTTGCCACTTGAGGGCAATATCATTGCAGCCCAAGATTAGCATGGACCCTACACTTATACCGAGTGGAGAGGAGGACAGCATGGGGTAGGCTATTTTTTCTACCAAGATCAGATTTTCAGCCCACCTACATTGCAGGATCCAAAGGTGGAAGAGGATTTTCAGGAGTTGGCATGTTGGGAGGTAACTCATTTTTTATGGATGATTGCTTGGGGAATGGAGGATCCACATGGGGAATATGTTCCTCAACACATTTCAGACTCCATGCCTTGGGTGGAGAATTTCTATTTCTATCCTTGTAGTTACTTGAGGAAAAAAAACATTTGGGAGGGGAAGACAGTAATATTACCATTTTAGCCCACAGCTAAATGGAATATTAAAGTTTTGTTTTTATCACCTAACAGGTAAATAAATGGGTAAGGAAGCCCATGCACGTTAAAAACATGAATAAAATCCCTCAAATGTGAAATGGAATAGTCATAAGAGCTAGATTTCACACCCTTATGTGTGAAAAGGGACATTTGCATAGAAAGAAGGTCAAGTTTGACCAAGTCAACAATGTTGGGATAGGAGGTGGAGAGCACTTGGATAGAGAGCGCAGTGTGAATAGGAAGAGGGTTATTTGGTGGAGGAAACCCTAATGAGTGGGACCCATGGAGATATGGCTCTGAATTTTTTAAAAGGAGGGCAAGGCAGCCATTGTTGGCATGTTATGTATTATTGATTTCTTGGTCTGTTCAGACTTTGTGTAGTCTCCGCTGTTTAACAGATTTTCAGTGATTCTTAGCACAAGGATCTCCTATTTAGGAATCCTTCTCCTTCCAAGAGAGGCCCCTTGAAGGATCCTATACTTCATTCTCCACATCCAGGCTCAAGGCCAAGCCACCTCCTTCAGCTACATCGTTATTTCTACTTAAGTATAACGTTGTGTTGTAGGGTGTTGCAGTGGAGGTCCTCAACACCATTTCCGGAGATGATTTTCAGAGGAGGGAGATTCCATTCCTTTGGAAGGTTAGTGAGGAAGGTTTCGGAGCTTATTTCATATATTGGCATTGGGCCAACTCATCCCCTTGCTCCTATAGTGCAGTATCCATTAGAAACTACATTATTTCCAGTGACCATTTGCAGTAGGGATTTTGCAGATTATTGAGAGGGTGAGATCTTCAGTGATAGGATTAGCCTTTCACTTAGAAGATCCATTGGAGGAGGCCTTTTATCAGATGTAGCATCTTCAACTTTCTCCATCCATTTCCAGTTCTTGAGTTATAGCTGCTACCTTGCAACTCCGACATTTTGCAGATTTTGTATATTTCAGCCAATCCTTCTAGGATTGACTTGAGGTAGTCTTTGGGAGCTGAGATATTCACTCCCAATGTTATATGGGCCATATATTTGTATATATATGTATTTTACATATGTTAGCATGCAGTTTCTCTTATAAAACTGCACATTCATAGCTTGGGCACACTTGTGTAGAAGTGTTTTGTCATGATTTGTGTACTTGTTTCTTGAGGATGATCATTGTCTATCTTGAGTAACACTTTCCTTAGGATATTGTATACATTTGTTGATGCTATAACTTAATAAGATGGCTGTGAATATTTCTCACATTCTATGAGTTGAGTTATCACTGCTACTCCATGGCTGTGTTTGTATATTGCTGGTTCTCCAATTTGGGAATATTATAAGATATTCCTAACATTGTAGATTTTCCCTATTTTGGGATATTACACTCTTGTTTGTAAAGGAGGAACAAGGTACCAAATTGGGAATGCCAATGATATGTTGGGTAACACCATTTTTTCCAAGAACTGCTAGGAGACAAAGTCAGGAGGTGGGTAGAGGAAAGGGGTTTGGGTGGCGGCGTAGACTAGAGAGGCTGCCATGGCCAATGCATCATGTCGTTACTGCTTGAGTCCGTGTCCTGACTAACCTCGATGCTTGATGTGGACATCATGTATACCGGGGCCCCTGTGGCATTGGGCGATACCTCAGGGATAATGGGAGGATCTCCTAGGAATGACCCTAGGACGGACAGTGGTTTGAATTCACCAGGGCCATATTCTTGATACCGTGAAAGACCATCTACGACTGTATCTCCGTAGGGTAGAATTACATACGTGTTGTTCAAGGGACACTTTTCAATATGCGTCAGTTGGTATACCATAAGGATTCGATCATCGTGGGGGAACATCATGATGCAGAAGATGGAGGATGCTATGGCAGACATGGCATACATGTAACTCTACTTGAGGAGTATATTGTAATCCAAGTGAACATCCAAGACTTCGATGTCTATGTGGACCGTCTTGCCGGCTAAGCAGACTGATACATTTTGGAAGAGACCGACGGGGGTCGAGGGACAACTGTTGTATGCTCTGAGTGTGATGACGAAAGGTTTGAATTCGGGGGCTCCTAAATTCTGCCATACATTCTTTGACATGATGCATGTGGATGCACCCTCGTCAATGACACATCGGTGAATAGTGATATTCTATACCAATAATTATATCTGAAAGGCGACCACGGAGGGAAGTTTAGGGGTGGGTTTGTTTTAGTCAAAAGCCATCATGCATGTGTTGGCAGGGTCAACGACGCCTAATGTGGAAAGTAGGGATTTCTGTTGCTTTGGGCACGACTGCAGTACTTCCAATGCAGACATAGTAGCAGGTGATTGAGCTAAATCATATATGATGCTAAAATTGTGGGTTGCTTTGGAGTAGTTACCTACTCGCCTATTAGGACCTTTTACCATTCTTGGAAATGGTTCCAAAGGAATCCTTGGAATGGTTAAAGGTGCAGTCAGCGTGCTTTTACTATCCCCTAATGTATTGGTGTCTCGTGGGGTGTCGTAGCTGCGATTCTGAGTTTGTAAAAACATTTCATCCCCAGCCATGTAAATTTCATGATTTCTTTTTCCGGAATCGTCTGGTTTTTTCTACTGAGTGCTGACTGTTCCTTGATGGGGGAAGGTTTCTTGCATCACCGCAGTTTACTAGGAATATCCTCCTCGTCCTTGGTTACTCTGCAACTTTTTAAGCTCAGGGAGTTCAGGATAGTTGTAATGTCCCAAATGGGGAAATTTAGGCTTAGTAGGGAATATCTTAAGATATTCCACTATGGGATCATAGTAAGATGAAAAAAACACCAGCAAATTCTAAACCATAGATAGACTAGTAGGGCATTTACTGATTATATCACCTCTAAGGAGAGGATGAAAACCAGAGGCTTCCTGGCCCGTTCTAGACTCTATCTATATAAGACTGATGAAACAAAACAAGCATGGGAATGAAACAATCATATTGGATTTTTCTTCCCTTGGGAACCTTAGATCTTCATATCTAAACAATGGGTCCAAAAGAGAAGCAAAAACCAAACAAGGAAGAAGCAGGAAATTCCACTCTCAGGAAAATCTGCAATAGGCTCAAGGAGGATGTTGTATAATCAAGCCAGTGTTTAAATAACATAGAAAAAGGCTATGTTCCCTTATTTTAGGATATTTTTTACTACCATCCATATTTTCAGCAAAAATAAATGAGTTTAGAGGGCTTAAACAGATCTCCCACAATCAACACTAGCTGAAAATCAGCTAAGGAGAGAACTAGGTTAATGGAGAAACCCTCCTTCAGAAATTGCGCAGTTTCTACTGGAAAACACTGGAAATCAGTCATTAAGCTCATAGTAAAGTATGGAAGCAATAAATAAGATCTATAATGAGGTTCCTTTGTAGAAGCATTAGAATTTACATGAAGCAAGAGCAAGAATCCTTCAGAAATTATAGTTGAAACACATGGAAAAGCTGCAGAAAGACTTGACAGCATCCTATATGAGGAGCTTCAGATGATGTAGGTTAAAAATTATATCTAAAAATGATAAATGGCTAAAACATCAGATCCATACCAGATATGGAAACTACTCAGCCTTCTTAACAAGATCCCCTTGGGGTTTTATCAAAATAATGCATAACAATTTGTAGATCTAGCTTTTAATACACTGAACTGCAGAAAAATTCAGAGATTTACGAAGATGGATTTCATTAAATTACATATCAGATCTGAATGTGAATATATCAGCAAAATAATTTACAAATATTCAAGGGAGAGGCAAGCCTCAATCACCAAGAAGCAAGTACAATGAGAAATCTAAGCAGCAACGAAACATATACATAGAAATAACACAGTTCCCTAAGGAGACAGCGTAGTATCTTACCTGAAATTTTACAACAGATAAAATTATAGATATGAAATCAAAATGAGAGTGAGATCCTCTTCCGAGTGGTCACAAGACACTCTCCTTGAGACAAATCTCGTCTAAACAACTAGATCTTGCAGATCTAGTTCCCCCACTTGCTGCAAATCACAAGCAACTGCAAAACCCTCAACAGGACTAGCGCTGCTATAGAGATGAAGCTTGGCAATAATTCTGGATAGTGGAGAGATGCATCACAATCCCCTCCAAAGAGCTACTCCATGGAAGGAGAGAGGATTCCTAAACAGGAAATCCTCTTCCCTTAGGCTAAACAGCCAAGAGACTTGAGTTGCTGTAGCAAATTCTCAAAATTATTCAACAACCTTTACTTGCTGCCTCTCCTTATATTTATAACATGAGGGCTTTCCAAAACCCTAAACCATCTTCTTCAACTTATCCCCTTTCACACACGTCATCCTCTTCTAGAAGTATGTTATGCTTGATGGATAAGCTTCCCTCCAAACTGCGTTGTATGTGGGGCCAAGTTGACCCATGCAAATGAATTTCCCCTTTTCACACTTAGGGGTGTTTAATATAATAGCCAAGATTTGTCCCCTTTTACATTGGGCATGTATTTATTCTTAATTTAGGAGTTTAATAAACCTCCTTCACATACTTTTATTCATGAATAAAGAAAACTGAATTTAAAATGCAATGTTCCCATTAGCTGCAAAAATTGGGAACATTACAGTCTCCCCCGGAAAAATGTTGTTTTCCCTCAAGCAACTCTTATTGTAGATGCAAACCATCCATTCCCTCCAAATGGCATCCACATAAGGAAGGCTTCCTCTATTTTCTGCAATAGGTTATGTATGTTTGGTTCCACATTTGTCTTCTACCAATGCATGAGATGACCTTTGACTCTAAGGTTAGATGTCCTCTTCTTACCATGAAACACAAGATGACAAATACATGATGTCCAACACTATCACAAACACATGAGTGACATAAACTAAGATAGCTCCTCCCATAAAGGACAAGCTTCATCATGAAGTAAATTCCTCTCTCCCATATTTGTGAACTTGAATAAGCATTGCTATGCCTCCATTCTTAGCCCTATTGGCCTTGTTGTGTCCAAACTCCATCATTTCAGCGTTATGCAAAGAAGAAGGGAAGGAGTAATATGGGTAAAAAAAATATGCCAAACCATATTCTCCCAAAATAAACCACAAAAGCAAGGCCCTTTGCTTCCATCCTCCATCTCCTCCATGTAAGCTGGACAAGCCATGCTTCCCAAAATATGATGTGCATGCCTTCTTTGCTGCAAGTTATCTTTGTTACATAAGGCATGAATCATAAAATTATGAGTCATGGGGTGGTCACCATACTCATTCAAAAGCATCAAAGCAACAAGGGATCTTGCTTCCCTCTTTCCTCCTTATGTGCATCATGAAACCAAGCCATGCTAATGGACATATGATATGTCACATCAGCCCAATACAAAGTACCATCATCAATGCACGTCTTGAGATGAACATGCCAAATTTCTCACCATGCAAAAAACATAGACATAGGAAATGTCATGTGGTGGCCATACCTTCTGAAGCGAAACAAAATTTTACATGCCTTCTCTTATTACAACACAACATTGAAATCCAAGGCATGATTCATAAAATAATGAGCTATTGGGTAGCAACCACACTCACCCAAAAGCATCCATAGCAACAAGGAATTTGTAGCCTTCTTGCCTCATCAACATGTGGATCTTGGAGCAACAACACAATGATGAACATGTAAAATGCCTCATCAACATAGGACAAGCAAGCTCCTCATACCACATCATGTGGAAGTCATTCCTCCTCCCAAGCCAAATTCCATGCATGAAATATACCTCCAACAGGAATGCATGTGGACATATGAGACATACTTCAAGCATAGGTGAATCCATGGACATAAGATTTGACATTTGATGTCCAACTCTCCTTCTAACAACCACATCATCCATGCTTCCTCTTCATATGATCTACTAATGATGTACCAAACATGAGATAAGAGAATGAGAAAATTTGGGTGGAGAACATGCTCACCCCCAAGAAACCATCATTTCCATGCCTCCTTATTCATCTCATGACCATTCTTCAAGGCATAGATCAAAAAAATAGGTACCTTTGGAGAGTGACAAGAGTCTCCCAAGGGAAACCAACATAATCAAGCTTGCTGGTCCATATATTTCTGCAAGTGATCATGTGACCCCTTGCTCACCATACTCATCCACTCACCCAAATATGGAAGTTGAGTGATGTGCTGCAAAATCATGGCATTCTCCTTTTGCAGAATACCATCTCCTTGAACCCACTGAAGAACTTTGCATCTCATGAAATAATGAAATGTGTCTTTGTTGAGATCTCTTAATGAGACCTTCCTCTCATGTATGATCCTCCAAAACCAGTGAAGCTTTGGATCTACAACATTACCTTCAACAAGCTCCAAGAATGATGAAGCCTCATTGTCACAACCACTAAGTGACAGCGCTGTGATATACATTTTCTTCAAATCATCTCTTTGATCTAACCCTTGGCTGTGCATAGATCTTGAAATGATATGTGCTGAAATCTTAGGCATACCTTGGATCAACTGATATGTGGGAACCTCTTGACAGAAAACAAGAGTTCCTCCATCCGGATCAATGATGCCTCCAACTGCTGGTAAGAATGATGGCCTCCCTTCTTCAAGCATACCAACGCTGGAATATTTCTTCTCCCCCTCATGCATCTCCTGATTCATGTATGGGACCCCATATGATAAGAACCCAAGACTACCTTGAAAAGATGCAAGTGCCTCTTCTTCAGATGCAAGCTCCTTAGCAGCAGATAGTGAAAATGGAGATCTCTTGCCCAAAGTGACAAGATTGACATTCTCCTTTGTTTCTTTGGGAGATGCCTCTTTGTAGCTCTTATTTCTCCTCTTCTCTTCAAACCCCTTGAGATTTTCTTCAATACTATTCAATGCTTGAAAAATAATAAATGAGATCTCTTCTTCAGTCATTCTCTCTGCCTTGTGATAACAGGAAGTGTATAGTTCTTCCTCTTCATCTTGAAACCCTTTAGGAGTTTCTTTGCATCTTTTTCCTTCATTGATATCCCCTCACCTTCTTTAAAGAAATTGGACAGTGTGGATCTATGAGGAGATCTAGGATCCTCTGGTCCTCTTCTTTGTTGATAGGAAGTGCTAGGGCTTCCTTCTACTTCTTGAAATCTCATGCAGCTCTTATTGCAACTTGCTTCTTCTCAAAATCATCTAAGAGTCTCGGTGCTTCTTATTTTTCTCTTCTGATTGACCTCTTGGGAGAGGCCCTTCATAGATTTGGAAAATGATGATAATAATCTCATCTGCTCCATCAACTGTTCTCTTCTTCTACTCTTTCATTCACTGGTAGCTTGATCTCACAGGCTGTGCCAGAGATCATGCTCTGATACCACTGTAATGTCCCAAATGGGGAAATTTAGGCTCAGTAGGGAATATCTTAAGATATTACACTATGGGATCATAGTATGATGGAAAACACACTATAAAATTCTAAACCAGAGATAGACTAGTAGGGCATCTACTAATTATATCACCTCTAAGGAGAGGATGAAAACCAGAGGCTTCTTGGCCCATTCTAGACTCTGTCTATAGAAGACTGATGAAACACAACAAGCATGGGAATGACACACTCCTCTTGGATTTTTATACCCTTGGGAACCTTAGATCTTCAAATCTAAACAATGGGTCCAAATGAGAAGCAAAAACCAAACAAGGAAGAAGCGGGAAATTCCAGTCTCAGGAGAATTTGCAATAGGCTCAAGGAGGACGTTGTATAAGAAAGATAGTGTTAAAATAACGCATACCAAGGCTGGTTTCCCATATCTTAGGCTATGTGGGACCTCCTTGCAGAGTTTTAGCAAAAAAAAATGAGTTTAGAGGGCTTAAATAGATCTCCCACAATCAACACTAGCTGAAAATCAGCTAAGGAGAGAACTGGGTTAATGGAGAAACCCTCCTTCAGGAATTGCGCAGTTTCTACTGGAAAACACTAGAAATCAGTCATTAAGCTCATATTACAGTATGGCAGTAGGAAATAATATCTATAATGAACTTCCTTTGTAGAAACATTAGAATTTACATGAAGCAAGAGCAAGAATCCTTCAGAAATTATAGTTGAAACACATGGAAAAGCTACAGAAAGACTTGACAGCGTCCTATATGAGGAGCTTCAGCTGCTATAGGTTAAAAATCAGATATAAAACTGATAAATGGATGAAACATCAGATCCATATCAGATCTAGAAATTACTCAGCCTTCTTAACAAGATCCCCTTGGGGTTTTATCAAAATAATGCATAACAATTTGTAGATCTAGCTTTTAATACACTGAACTGTAGAAAAATTCAGAGATTTCTGAAGATGGATTTCATTACATTACATATCATATCTGAATTTGAATAGATCAGAAAACTACTTTACAAATCTTCAAGGGAGAGGCAATCCTCAATCACTAGGAAACAAGTACAATGAGAAATCTAAGCAGCAATGAAACATGTACATATAAATAACGCAGTTCCCTAAGGAGACAACACAATAGCTTAACTGAAATGTTACAGTAGATAAAATTACAGATCTGAAATCAAAATGAGAGTGATATCCTCTTTCGGGTGGTCATAAGACACCCTCCCTGAGAGAAATCTCCTCTTAAAAACTAGATCTTGCAGATATAGTTCCCCTACTTGCTGCAAATCACAAGTAGCTACAAAACCCTCAACATGAACAGTGCTGCTATAAAGATGAAGCTTGGCCATAATGCCGGATAGTGGAGAGATGCATCAAAATCCCCTCCAAAGAGCTACTCCATGGAAGGAGAGAGGATTCCTAAACAAGAAATCCTCTTCTCTTAGGCTAAACAGCCAAGAAACTTGAGTTGCTGGAGCAACTTCTCAAAATTATTCAACAACCTTTACTGTTAGGTCCCTATATTACTAGTATAGTCCCTTATTGTTGTTAGTGTAACCCCCTTATTGTTATTATTGTACCCTTGTAACCCCTATTTTGTTATTATTATTCCCTTAAATTATTATTGTTAGGTCGGCTAGGATTACATTGTGGCCCACTAGGATTACATTATGGCCCCATGGACTCCTATATATAGAAAGGAGGTTTTGTAAATTGTATCATCCAAGAATTGTTCATTTATGTAATGTATTGGAGGTTTCCCCTCGAAGTGGCTCATTTCTAAGGCGTTGATATCTCTTTTCTTCTCTTTTTGGAGCTGGTTACACAACATTTGGTATCAGAGGTTTGGATTCTAGGGTTTCGCTGCTCCAAACAAGTCATCGTGGCATTTGTGCTATAACTTGTTTTCTACGAAGTTTCAGAAGCTGAAAGTTTTAGGGTGCGAAGCAGAAATCCTGAGGAATATTTTCTAAAAATTTCAGAGTCTGGTCCGCAATATTTAAGATACATCCGTGGAAGTTAGGTTCTTTTTCAAAGTTTCTAAATGTGCTTATCGTGGTATTTGCGCTCGATAATTTTTCACGAAGGTTCGGGACCAAATCTCCATGGAAAGTGGTTGAAATCAAAAGGAAATCAGTAACTTTTGAAGATAAGGAACAAATATGGAGGTCGCTGTGCCCCGACCCCATCTCCAAGAGTGTGATCGTGGGAAAAGTTCAATAACTCTCTCTCTGGGCATCGGATTGGAGTGCCGTAAAAAGTGGTTGCAATTACACAGACTGTAGTTTCTTGGCTATCAATTTTAGAGACAAAGTACGAAACAATGACACGTGGCAAGTCATAAAAGTTCGCTCTACTGAACCAGTCCATAATTAGGTCATTGTGGGATATTGGACACAACTTTGTCTTGGAGAATCCAAATCAGGTCAGACCTGTGGCATTTGAAAGATAATTCATAGGGATACGTTGGTACCAAAATTCAGATATTGAAGTGCTGAAATCACAGAGATAATACAATTTCAATATCGAGCTCTTCAAAAGCAAGAAAAAGGTGTGTATTTTTTTCCGAATTGCATAAGTCTTGTTTGAATAATCAATTTGAATTGATTCCAAGGGCATATTGTAGAATAGATATCATTATTGGGTTCTAAAAGATGCCCCGCCAAAATAATTCAACACCCATTAAGCCTTCATAAGGGTCTACTATGACTCATGAAGATGAAGAATTGCAACATGATCTATCAAAATTACAAGAGCAAGGGCAACAAATTTCACTCTCACAAAGAGTGACAAAAAATGAAATGGAAGTTTTGAAGAAAGGCATGGAAGCTAAGATGGATGGTGTGGAAGCTAAGATGGATGGCATAGAAGCTACTATGGATGACATGAAAGACAACATGGAAAGCATGAAGAATGATCTCAAAGTAGACATCGAAGGTTTGACAAAATTGATACAAGAAAGGTTTCCTAATGGTGAAAAGATAGTATAAGAACCTCATGATGAGAACAAAATAAATGTTAATCATGATTTCATAAACTCTAATGTTGGCGGTAAGAACCACCATATTCCAAAAATGGATATGAGGAAGTTTGATGGAAAGATCCTGTAACATGGATACTACAGATGGAGCAATATTTTGATCTCCATAATGTGCAAAACACACAAAAGGTACGCATTGCAACTTTACATTTAGAACAAAATACATTTGTATGGTATCGATGGCTTTGCTCCCGTAAAAATTTTTTCACTTGGTCAATTTTTACGGAGGAAATGATAGCACATTATGAGGATACAAAGAGCAACACCTTCTTTAGCCAATTGATAAATCTCAAACAAAAGGGTTTAGTGGGGCAGCACATTGAGGACTTCCAAAATTGAATATAAGGGTAACTGATATTCCAGAGGAACACAGGATTGATCTCTTCATAGGCACTTTAAAGGATAACATCCAACATGAAGTTCCCGTTTTGGAACCTGATTCATTGGAGAAGGCATTCAGGTTGGCAAGAAAAGTTGAATGTAAAATTATGGCGACAAGGAAGCCTACCACTCAATTCTATAAAGAAGGAAGTGTTGCTAGGCCTAGATTTCCACAACCTACAAGGTTGACACCACAAAAATTGGAAGAAAAAATATCAAAAGGGCTTTGCTATAATTGTGATAGCAAATACACTAAAGGTCATAAGTGTGCTGAGAAGAAATTATTTTACATAGATTGTGAATAGGAAGAAGAAAATGAACAAGAAGAGGATATACACCTGGAACCAGCCCTAGAAGAGGAAGAAATGAATTCGACCATATCGTGTAATGCGCTGGCAGGAATTACCACTCCTCAAACTCTCAAGATACAAGGACAAATCAAGAAGAAAAAGGTAATAGTGTTGATTGATTCAAGTAGCACCCATAATTTTATTCATTGTAAGGTAGCCAAGGAATTAAATTGTTTCCTATACCCAGAACCATAATGTCAAGTGATGGTTGCAAATGGAGGAACTATAAATTTCACTAGAAAATGCCATAATATCAAGCTAAACATGGGGGAATATGTATTGACTAGTATAATGCTTTTCATTTCTATGGGAGGTGCTGATGTTGTACTAGGAGTACAATGGTTACAATCTTTGGGGACGGAAGCTTTTAATTTTCAAGAAATTTTCTTGAAATTTTTTTTCAGAAGGAAAGGAAGTCGAATTACGGGGTATTGAAGGGAAGCCGGGAAGGATAATAAGCTCTAATGTCATGACCAAGCTTCTAAAGAAAGAACAACGAGGTGTAATTGCACAATTATGCTCACTAGAAGTTCCGACATCAAAATCACTATTTCTGTAGATCTCCAACAAGTCTTGGACAATCATTCCAAGGTGTTTGAAACTCCCAAAGGACTCCCACCTATTCGTGATCATGATCATGCTATTCATTTGATTCCAGGAAGTGTTCCTCCAAACATCAGGCCTTATAGATATGCTTACTTCCAAAAGAGCGAAATTGAACGTATGATTGCAGAAATGTTAGAGGCGGGTATAATTCAACCTAGTCAAAGTTCTTTCTCTGCTCCCGTAGTATTGGTACACAAGAAGGATGGATCATGGCGAATGTGTCCAGATTATAGGGAGCTCAATAAGCTCACCATTAAAGACAAATTTCCCATTCCTGTGATCGATGAATTATTGGATGAATTACATGGAGCAATTTATTTTACCAAGTTGGATCTTCGTTCAGGATATCATCAAATTAGAATGAAGACCGAAGATATTCCAAAAAAAACATTTCGAACTCATGAGGGTCATTATGAATTTTTGGTCATGCCTTTTGGCCTTACCAATGCACCTTCTACATTTCAAGGGTTGATGAATTCCATTTTCAAACCCTTCCTTAGAAAATTGTGCTAGTATTTTTTGATGATATACTAATCTACAGCAGGTCTTGGAAGGATCATGTTGAACATGTTGACAGGGTGCTCAAACTATTGCAGGAGAAACAATTATATGCAAAACATCCAAATGTTTCTTTGGAGTACAAGAGGTGGAATATCTGGGTCATATTGTATCTCACGAGGGTGTTAAAGTAGACCCTAACAAAATTAAATCCATTAAGGAATGGAAAGTCCCCACAACCATAAATAAGTTGCGAGGATTTCTTGGGTTAACAGGGTATTATCGCAAGTTTGTTAAGAATTATGGGAGAATAACAGCACCTCTAACAACATTATTGAAGAAATATGCATTTTCATGGACTCCTAAAGCAACTAAGGCCTTTGAACATATTAAAGAGGCAATGTGCCTAGAACCGGTCTTAGCTACGCCAGACTTCACAAAAACGTTTATTGTGGGATGTGATGCCTCGGGAAATGGAATTGGTGCGGTTTTAATGCAGGAAGGAAGACCCATTGCTTTTGAAAGTCGTCCAATCAAAGGAAAGTATTTGCATAAGCCTATTTATGAGAATGAAATGTTAGCAATACTGCATGCACTAAATAAATGGTGAACTTACGTAATGGGAAGACACTTCAAGGTAAAAACTGATCATGATAGTATTAATCACTTTTTGGAGCAAAGAATATCTTCAGAAGAGTAGAAAAAATGTGTCACAAAGATGTTGGGTTATGACTTTGAAATAATCTACAAGAAAGGAAAGCCTAATGTTGTTGCAGATGCACTCTCAAGAAAGAATGAAGAGGTGGAAGAATTGCCTTGTGCCATTTCTATTATCCAACCAGATTGTATAACTGAAGCAAGAGATGAATGGAAGAAGGAAAAATATGTATGGACACTCATTCAAAAGTTGCAGCAAGATCCTAGTACATCTGATACATTTAGTTGGAAAAATGATTTCTTATGGTACAAAGATCGCTTATATCTTTGCAAGAATTCCCAACTAAAACAAAAGATTCTTCTGGAATTGCACACTTCTCCTTTAGGAGGACACTCAGGATTTTTAAAAACTTACCACAGGTGAAGAAAGAATTTTTTTGGGATGGCCTTAAATCTGATATTCAAAAGTTTGTGGCGGAATGTTTGGTTTGCCAGCAGAATAAAGTGGAAACAATTAAGACCCCCGGACTTCTACAACCTTTATCCATTCCAAGTCAACGTTGGGAGGAGATTTCAATGGATTTTATCACAGGTTTACCTAAGTCCGAAGGAAAGAGTGTCATCATGGTGGTAGTTGATAGACTTACCAAGTATGCACACTTTGTGCATTATCTCATCCATTTAAAGCAAGTACAGTTGCTACTACATTTATGGACAGAATTCAAAAGCTACATGGAAGCCCAAGGGTTATTGTGAGCTACAGAGATCCCATTTTTACTGGAAATTTTTGGACGGAGTTATTTTCTTGTTTGGGTACTCAATTAGCTCATAGCTCATCTTATCATCCTCAATCTGATGGTCAAACTGAGATCGTAAATAAATGTTTGGAAGGATATCTTCGTTGTTTTGTATCTCATAAACAAACACAATGGGTCAAGTGGTTACCTCTTGCTGAATGGTGGTATAACACTTCCTTCCATACTGCAGCAAAAATGACCCCATTTATGGCACTTTATGGATATCTTCCACCATCCATCACATCATCTTTAAGGGAAAATTCGAAGGTTCAAGCAGTGGAACATCACATCGAGCATCAGCAAGAAGTTCTCCAACTCTTAAAGGATAACCTGAATTTGGCACAAAATCGAATGAAACAACAGGCAGATCAACATCGCAGTGAGAGAATTTTTTATGTAGGAGATTGGGTATTTTTACGGCTACAACCATACAAACAAATGTCCCTGAAGCAAGCTAAGAAGGATAATAAATTATCACCAAAGTACTATGGTCCTTACAAGGTGTTGCAAAAGATTGGTACTATGGCATACAAATTGGAGCGTCCTGCTTCTTCGCGAGTACATCCAGTTTTCCATGTTTCATGCTTAAAGAAGGTTATAGGAGAAAATCTTCCAGTTCAAACAATATTGCCAGAACTTGATGAGGAAGGAAAAATCATATTGGAACCAGAAGCGGTCATGGAAACAAGAACTCGACAACTACGGAATAGATCAATTTCAGAGTATCTCATCAAGTGGAAGAACTTACCCACTGAAGATTCTACATGGGAGGATGAGAATTTTATACAGAAGCACCCGGAGCTACTCAAGCGTTGAGTACAACACTTTTTTGAAGGAGAGGGGCATGTTAGGTCCCTATATCACTAGTATAGTCCCTTATTATTGTTAGTGTAACCCCCTTATTGTTATTATTGTACCCTTGTAACCCCCATTTTGTTATTATTATTCCCTTAAATTATTATTGCTAGGTCGGATAGGATTACATTGTGGCCCACTAGGATTACATTATGGCCCCATGGACTCCTATATATAGAAAGGAGGTTTTGTAAATTGTATCATCCAAGAATTGTTCATTTATGTAATGTATTGGAGGTTTCCCCCTCGAAGTGGCTTATTTCTAAGGCGTTGATATCTCTATTCTTCTATTTTTGGAGCTGGTTACACAACATTTACTCTCTACCTCTCCTTCTATTTATAACATGAGGGCTTGCCAGAACCCTAAACCATCTTCTTCAACTTATCCCGTTTCACACATGTGATCCTCTTCTAGAAGTACGTTGTGCTTGATGGATAAGCTTCCCTCCAAACTGCGTTATAGGTGGGGCCAAGTTGACCCATGCAAATGAATTTCCCCTTTTCACACTTAGGGGTGTTTAATATAATATCCCAGATTTGTCCCCTTTTACATTGGGCATGTATTTATTCTTAACTTAGGAGTTTAATAAACCTCCTTCACATAATTTTATTCATGAATAAAGCAAATTGAATTTAAAATGCAATGTTCCCATTAGTTGAAAAAATTGGGAACATTACAACAGTGGTGAGTATAGTGCCCGTACTCACCACATATTGAAAAAGAATGGTTTGTTTGAAGAGGTGGCCTTTTGCCTTGCCTTCGGGCAGTGCTTGGCTCATGGTTCTGATTCCGGTTGGAGTTACCTCCAGCTTGGGATCGCGGTGGGTGCTATTGGTTGCTGCCCCCCTATCCATGGTTCCCTTTGGGCTTGCTTTTTGTCTTTTTCTTAACCACTTTAGGAGGGTAGTTCTCCTATTCGTACTAGTGTGGTTGATTTTGGGACGGTTGCACAAAGTTCACCTATGCATTGTTTTGCGTAGGTGGGTTGTGGGCTTGGGACTGAGCATAATGTTGTCCCATGTTTTCACCTGGCCATTGGGGGGGAGCTCTTCCATCAGTCTTTCTTATTACGTACTTGGTCCCCTCAGCTGGAGGATAAGGTCCTCCTTGGTGATACGCTTGTGCCCTATTAGTGAAATTTTTCTGCTACATATGATGACTTTGGAATCTGGGTTGAGACATTTTCTCGGTAGACCCATGTGTGTAACCAAGATTCTGACTGTTGTTGCCTAAGTACCCTTGGGTAATTGACCCAATAAGTTCGTCTACAGAGTTAGATGCGCCTAGAAATTCTTGCTAATATTGCAGGTGCAGGGCGTTAGGCAGGATGTTGTAGATGTATGTTGACTATGTATAGATCAGTTCAAGATAGTGGGATTTACTGATTGCGTCCTCTTCAGATATGGGGTTGCGTTGTACCACATCCTTTGAAATCTCTGTCGTCAGAGTTTTCAAGAATAAATCTAAAAGGACTCGGTCATTGAGTTTAGCTTTGCATAAACTGCGACACTGCCTCCATTCATGGAGATGCTCTGAAATATGGATGGAGGGGGATTGTCTGAAATGAGTCAGTAACTCCATTCCTGAATCGTGGTGAATAGGCAACTGAAAGTATGTGAGGAATGCAGTAGCGAGGGCACTAAAGGTTCCATGTGAAGCAGGAGGTTGCTCCACATACCATTTCATAGCCACTCCCGTAAGAGTGCATTGAAATAGCCTCAACCGAATAGTATCATTGACGATGCTATTCGATGAGCACCACAGGTGAAAGGTCATTATATGATTACTTGGGTCTTTCGATTTCTTGCCTTCAAACTTTGGTGTGTCCGAAGGGAGCTTCGTGGGCATGGGAGACCAATTAAGGTCATGTGCAATGGGGTCATTGGTGAGCTTGGACAAATCTAGAAGATTAGACACTGCTAAGAAGGGTGACTGGGAGGTTGAAGCCATGGAAATGTGTGAAGACACGAATTTATGGTTAGAACGAGGGTTAGTCTGTGACGTACCCTATTGTGAATTCAGCTGGCTTCCCGTATGGGATGTGCTCCTCTGCCCCCCATGGGACGAGGGAGTAGTGGTGTGCGCTGTGGTTTTGGGAGACTGATTAGGGTTCCCAACTAAGGTTTCTCCAAGAAAGGAGGAATTAACAACGGTGGCAACGTTCTGTCTTTGATGCCTAAACGGCGAAAAACCTAGAACCCCTCCCAGTAATGGGGGGAGGTCCAAAAGACACCTGGACTTATGAGGTTCCATTGGAATTGTTTGGGTGTCGAGCAGGTTAGGTTTTGGAAAAATTTTGAGTGGATTGAGTCTGTGATCATGACAAATTTATGGCCACATACATAAAACAAAGAAAAAATGAAATTAATTTTCCCTTTAGCTTAATCTATGTGATCAATCAAGAAAAAAATGGTTTTGTTTGTTTGCATGTGATACTCAAAATCCTAGAAGACCTATTATGTCCTCACATACTCAAAAGTAACTGGGCTTTGAGAGGATTTCTTTCGAGTGCTGGCACAACGTCCCGTAAGAGCTGGCGATGCCCCCAGTCAGCTGAAGAGAATCAACCAAGGTAAGGGTAGAGGGTCTAGCGCTTGCCTGCACCGTCACCTATAGGGTAAATGATGCCCTAGTTTTGGCCACTAAGAACCACCATCCCATGTGAGCATTCAAGTCTTGGGCTTCTTGATAGTCAGCTAATAGTACTGAGTATCAACCGAGTCAGGTAGCCTGAACTGATACTGCACACACTACGCCGGAGCCTAACCCCCTCTGAATCGGGTCTCTACCGCGCTCGGGTTTTATTTTTCATGGGTTGATAGGTGGATTTTAAATCTCCCTAAATACACAACTTCTATGTTTCAATGTGAAGTGTGATCAAGGCGGCTTATTGGATGCCTACCCCCTTGATCCTAACTTAATCTATAAATTCTCTTTAGTTGGTTTAAGTTGTTTTTAGGTGGCTTTATTTGCTTAGTGGGTGAATGTGTGTGAGCGAATGGTGAAAAATATCATAATTTGAACATATGGATATCGGTGATCCTTTACAAAATTCCCCTAGTTAAACTATGTGATGTTGTTCCTTGCTCAAATGGAAAGCATTTGCGGATAATGGGTCGCTTCCAAATCTTCCTAGTTAGTCTATGTGAGTGACTAAAGGGAGATGGAAAATCACGAATGTAGAGCATTCATATGCTTATCTAGGGCCACCAAATGGTGCAAAGAGAGCAGATATTACTCGCTCTAATTTTTGATTCAATCCTAGTCCCGCAATTCCCTAAATGAAAAAATTAAATTTAAACTAAACAATATATACACTAGCTTATGCATGTGTGGTCTTGAGCCACTTACTTGGACTAGTTAAACTAAGTGTGGATACCATAATTTGAAAAAACATAAATTGTTCAGAAATAAATGGTTAATTCACCCCCTAATTAAACTATGTGAACACTTTTTGAAAAAACCAACTTAAATGAAAACTAACTAAATGCCTACAAAAAGCAGCAAAAAGTGAGATCTCAAAAGCTGTGGGGTATCAACACAGGTGTTGGAAGATACATTAGGGGTTTCCCAACACACTTACAAGTAGATAAAATGGAGAAAATAGGGAGAAAAAATCTCTCTGCAATTTGTGCATGAAAGCCCTTGACAGGTGCGCCTTCCTGCACGCAGATCAGTCCTGAACGCATGCAATTCGCTTCTGTTTGAAAAAGCTGTGCGCAAAAATATTGCAAGTAAAATATTAGGAGTTTCCTTCTTCATTCTATCACTTCAATGAGTCTAGGGACTGCAAGATGGGTCAGAGGACTGTTAGCTTCACTCTATCATAGACAAAGGGTTTCCTACAAAATATGGCACAACCACATAAACTTGGAACACGTCAGTGGATTCGTCAATCCTGTTGTGGTGGATTAGTCGCACAAGTGTACAAAATCGCACTAGCTTAGAGAGTGTGGTCTACACTCTAAAATATTGGTAACAGGAAGAAAGTGGGGGAGCTCAAAAGCATAAAACTTAATGGAAATAGTATGTTGAAGTATGATCTTGTTAAACTAAAACTAAAAACACAAATATACAGAAGCTATATATAGAGTTCAAAATGATAATAATGTAAAACGATGGCTCGGTGCCCTCTTCTTATTAAAAGTTTGAAATGGAGAAGAAATTTTACCCACTTGCCAAAGGGTCCCTATGCAATGGCTCTAGGTCCCGATGCAAGGATGTTTCTTTCCAAGTGCTGCCTCTAATGTAGTCTCCCTCTCTCTCTCTCTGTTCTGGTGGACTGAGATGTTGGGTGGCCAACTATCGATTCCTCTTTAGCTCTAGCTCTGGGTCACACAAAATGCTGGTGTTTCTTGGGCAAATTTGGCCAGCATAACATTTTGATCATCATTTCTTCATCTCTTGGTGGGTTTATATAGGTGAGCTTCAAATCCTCCGTCCCTCCCTTGGTAAATGATGGATGGTGACCCAAGGGAGAGGTGTGATTCCATTCTGAGCTCAAATAATCTTTTGTGTGCTCACATAATGTCTAAGGAGGCACTGGTGGATATCCTTAGGTGGCTTTCTAATAAGGAGTAACTTTCCTTTGCTTGGTGTGGTCCCGGAAAGAAAATTTTTTCCATTTATAGGAATGCGTGCTTATCGGGAAAAAAAGGCACGTAGAAGGTGCTCTTCTCGAAGGATAAAGCATGCATTTCAACATTTATGACTAGTTCAAATCTGATTTTCTCAAAAAAATAGAGATTTTAAATACTTCTTGATTCCATAGTGTCTTCTTGTCCTGTAAATCCTTGGGCTTAACACTAATTGATGTCATCCTCTGTTATACGATTTTCCAGTGTTTACAGAAGCAATGAGCCAGTTTGATAATTTATTTGACAAAAGAACTAGAGCAGGTTTTCCATCATGCTGGGGTCTTGGAGGTAGTCTTTTATCATGGGATTCTTATGAACCCTTACTGGTGTTGGAAAAAAGAAAAGTGGATAATACTCATGAAAAGACTTAGATTCTTAAAGGAGCAACAATGATCAATTTCCTTCAAAGAAATTTTCAACTGTTATGGTTAGTGAAGAATTTATTTATAGAGAAGTCATCATTCAATAGAATCATTTCCTTTAGACTGGAATATCACAAGCTGGTTCATTCACCTAAGACAAACATTGAGGTATGGAAGAAATGCAGAGCCTGGATGACAGATCTACCAAAGGATCCCTTGACTTCCAAGAAAGATAAACTAGCCAGTCAAGGAAATGTAGCATCAGCATCATCAGTTCACATTCAACAAATAGATTAGGATTTAAGTTTCATATTTTTCCTCTTTTAAAGAGAATGTGATTGTAATAAGACATTTTTGATGACATGTAATAGGTATTTGTAATATTCCAAATTTTTAGCCTTTAAGCTAAATGGAATATTAGAGTTGTTTCATCACTAGGTAGGTGAATAAATGTGTAGGGAGGCCCATTAACCTCTTTAGAAGGATCAATAACACTCCTAATGTGAAAGGAGCAAGAATAAATATCTTATTTGAACACCATTGGGTGTGAACATAGATGGGGACATGTTGATTCAGTCAACTTTGACCAAGTCAACAAATCTGTCTAGATACATTGAACCACCTTGATGGGCAGGGCAGTTTTGGTGGAGGACAACCTGCATGAGCTTGATGGCACATGTGGATGGGACCCAATGAGGAGAGGTTAACTTGCTACATAAGGAGAGGATGGAGGCCTTTGTTATTCATGCTTTTGTATTTCGATATCTTGATCTTGTCTATTTAGACTTGGCTTGCCCTTGTTGTTTAGCAAGGTGGCACTGGGTGTTCCCGAGCGAGAATCCCACCTCTTCACTTGAGAGGCCTCTTTGGAGAGCTTGTCCTATATTTCTCCACATCTAGGCTCAAGGCCAAGCATCATTCTTCAGTCCTAGTGTTATTTATGCAGCAAAATATTGTTGAGTTGCAGAGTGTTGCAATGGAGGATTCTTACACCACTTCCGAGTCTGTTTCTCAGTAAAAGGTGCCTTCCTCCTCTTGAGAAATCAGCTAGGAAGATTTCTGAGCGCATTTCACATCTTGGCAGTAGGCCAAAGTGGTTCTCATCTCCTATAGCATAGTCCCTTGCAGGAACTGCGTCATTTTATGCAGAGTTGCTACACTAGGGTTAAGACCCTTGTTTTTGAGCTAGTTTCCTAGGGAAAGGGCCAACCCTTCTCCCGGAAAGCTAGAGGAAGGGATCCTCATCCCTCTTTTGTATTATTCAACTATATTTCTATAATTTTGCAGTAAGAATACAGTTTCTGAGTTGAATATTCAAATCTGCTCTTTCTTGTACATGTGTTTCATGAATCCCTTGCCGGGTTAGCTTTATAATGCAATAAGGAGGCCAGATCTCTGTTTCTTGGCATATTGTTCCACAAAGTTCCAGATCCATGTTATTTTATCATATTACTGTAGAAAAACTCATAAAATAACACTATACATGCTTCAATATTTTTATACATAACTTAAGTCATGCGATTTGGCTATTTTTAAGCTGTGAGGTAGCCGGGAGGTCTGTTTAACATATGAAAAGGGATTTATTTTTGATCCCCTTCTGTATGTCAGGGCCTAACAATATATTCTAACGGAACCCAGTAAAAACATAGATCTCTAGAAATAACATTTCCAGGATCTAATGGCTGCATTTTCCCCACTTGGGAAGGTGTAGAAGTTCTTCTTTTGTCGTTGTTTCACTCATTTTAGGGCTATGTGTTTCTGAACACATCATATGAGTCTATTAGCTATGTTGGGGTTTCTATGTTTTGGCAGGTTTGGCTCTACCAAAAGATAAGACAACATCAGAACCTCTTTGGGACCTCAGAATCTAGCCCTCCTGGGTCTAGAGAGGGATCTCTCTATAATGGCAAAGGTACATGTCTTGATGCTCAGTTTAAGATATTAGGCTAGTTATAGGCACAAGGTCTGTTGTTTGTTTTTTTTGTTTGTTTGGTTGTTGGGAATCATGAAGGAAGGGTTCAATATAAGACAAAGGGTGAACAAAGAGGATTTTAGGAAAAGGAGAGATAATTTAGAGAAAACTCGAGACCATTGGGCAATGGAGTCATCAAAGGATTTTATTTGCTATTCAGTATCCAAGGCTTTCAATTGGGCTATTCATCTAAAGCATAGGATCTTAAAAGATGATAGTGTGGTATGAAATCATAAGGGATGAAGGTGAATTACAAGGAAACCTCTGAGGTGACCACTTAGGAGTTAGATCTAGGGACAGGGCATGCCATTAAACACCTATGATCCAACCGCTAAAAGGCTAACTCTTCAGAAAATAAGAAACACTTAAGATTTAAACACAAAGGTGAAACCTGAGATCAGAGAAAGGCTTTGAACTTTCAGTGCTTCGGCGTTCAACTTAAGGGAACTTAGAAAGGTTCAACTGATTGAAAAATATCCTAGTGAGACAGAATCAACATTCTAAACTCCCAGTATCCCAATTCTTTCAATTAAAACCAGACCATAACATCTAAGAATAGGTTCATAAATTCATACATCAGTTAGCAGTGAATAAAAGCTACTACACTAGTTAAATTATCTTGAATTAGTACTAAGATTGTACAATTAGTAGAAAACATTAAAGATAAGAAGATCAGAGGCATCATGGTACCAAGCAAGGGTGTATCCTAAGCCAGATTTCTGATTCTTACCAGAGAAATGAAATGTAATGAGTTACAAAAGGAAAACAAAGACAAAGGTAGAAAACATCACCGCTGCTTTAAATCAGGATCCAAATAAATGTGCTCGTCATATTAAAGAGCAACACCAGTCATATACAAGATTGTCCAATAGCTTGATATTCAGTCTGAAATCATCTTCCTCAACCTATCTTACAAATTTACACACAGAACTATATCTCAAGAGAAACAACTTACAATTCATAGATATCCGATCAACAACCAACAATAACAACAATGTGTTTTTGTTGAGTTATTATAGCTGAAAGAGAGGCAGAGGAGGTACATGAAACACTAAATGAAACGTTAAAACAGAAGTAGAAGAAGAGGGCTCGAAGCCCATTCTATCTTAATATCCATGCATTGATTTTCAGTACTCTTTAGGTGAAAGAGTGGTCTTCGACAGGTTGATAGTAACTCCAGGTATGTTCTTTGATGTACTTTAGGATGTAGTACTCTGTAGTACTTTCGGTGATAAGAAAAAGGTAGATAAATGACTTTCAGTTCTACCATACTGCATAACAAATGCTTTGGCAACATTTTAGGACTTTCTATCAGGGTGTAGATCTTCTCCGGAACTCGATGTAGAACTCAAAACAGTATGGGAACTTGTCCTTTCACGGAAATAACCTTCTGCTGATGTGTGACACTGATAATATTGTTTTCTTTTCTTTAGGCCTCATTAGGCCTTCTGTGTTAATCAAAAGGTCTTCAATGTGGTACATTTTCCCTTTTAACACCGAATTAGGGCTTAAGATCTTCAATAACATGCTTTAAACCTCTTAATTCTTCATTGATACTCTCTGTCTCTTCTTTGACTGCCTCTTTCTGTTAAAATGGAGTTTTAATGGTGCTGGATGGTGTTACAGAGTTAAACACTATTCCTTAATGAAATATTTCATTCCAACAGCTTCCCAGGCGTTTTCTCTGCAAGCTCAGGCTCTGAAATTGGCCTTCTCTGCGCTCTGCGTCACTATAACAGTGACTGTGAGCAATGGTGGTTTCCACCACCTATAACCCTGCAAAAACACACAAAAATGTTAAGAAAAAACATGCAGGAGTGGAGGTGAAATCCATGGAGGACTGTGGGAATGGCAGTACATGCATGGTGGAAGTGGTGGATGCAATGGAAAATGGCTGAAAAATGTAGTGTAATGGTAAAAATCTGATTTGATGGAGGTCTGAGGGAGGAATGGATATGGTCCGCCCGATTAGATCTGGTGGTGATGATCAATGGTGGTGATTGAATGACGGAATGACTTTAGAATTTTAGGCGATATGTAATAAACCTTTAATGAAAAACATAAAGGTTTCAATGTAAGCGGATTACAAAGGTTTTTAATGTAAATAATTTGGTTTCGACCTTTGGACAGAATACAAAGGAAATGCGTGAAAATGCAATGAAATGGGCTTGAATGGTGGGACTAGGCGTGGGTGGAGGGCGATTTAACATAGACCGTTAGATCTCAAGAGGAGATCAATGGATGAGATGATCTGATGAAATGCTATGGTAGCATGATGAAAAAAACATGAATGGAATGCGAGATGTAATGAGGACCGTTGATCTGTACAAATCAACGGTCGTGGTCCTCAGATAGAATTTCGGGAACAGAAGTGAGGAAGTGGTTTTTAGGATAAAAACTGTTGTTTTCACGTATAAAAAGGTAGGTTTGGAAATTTTCCCAAAATCTTGCGATATGGTCTGCCGCTTGACACGTGGCAAAATAAAACCGCCCATATCGCGTGAATTTCAACTGTTAAACTTCAGACGCCAATGTTGCGCGATATTGATGCTGGCTGTTGGATATGGGATTTTGAGATCTGGTGGTGGCAGATGGAGCACGATACAAGGAGATGCACGGTTGGTAAGGTGGGGGTCGATCAAAGGTGGTTTGACTGTGAGTCGTTCGATCAAAGCGATGGACGGTCGAGATCTGCAGAGGGAAAGCAAAGGCAGAGGAGTTGGTTAGTGATCGAGAGGCTTCCTGACCGTTGGATCCCAGGGGATCAACAGTGGAGAATTAAATATGGGGCAGAGGCAAAGGGGATTCATGAATGCGTGCGAGTAATCCTGGCCGTCGGATCGAGAGGGATGAATGGCCAGGATCCAATCGGAACTGGAGGAGGCAGGGGCCAAAAATCCGATGGCGTGAAGGAGAAATTGCATCTGGACCGTTGGATCTAAGGGAGATCAATGGCTGTGATTGGATCAGAGGGTGGCCAATTGGGGACACAGGGGCAGAGTGAGATCAAATATTGGTCATTTGTTCTTTTGGATTCAATGGCCAGGATCCAATCGGGGATCGGCCAATTGGGGATATAAATAGTTGTGATTGACGCAAATAAAAAGTTCCGATGATGCAATGGCTGTTGGATTTAGAGGGGAATCAATGGTGGAGATTTCCATCGGGGGGTTTAACAAGGAATGTTATGGGGCACAATGAAACAGGTGAGGACCATTAGATCTATTAAGATCAACGACGGATATCGCTCCCAAGACCGACAGAACAAATACTCCTCACATCGGAAGTTTTCAAATATCAATGGGAAAAGCGCATCGCAACAAACTTCCGATGCGATTAGCGCTCTATGTCTTAGCGCTTGGGTTCATGGAGGGGAAGTGGTTAAGGGGCTGGGTCGAAAGGGGCTAAGCCTATTATATGTAAAATGGATGATTTTCAAGCCAAAAAGAGGGTTTTTTAGGCTTAAAAGGGTTTTTGGTAGAAGGAAGAAAGGGATTTTTAAGCCAAACAAAGGGTGTTTGTAAGGTTTAAAGGGGAGATGGGATGATTTAGAAGACTTATGAAGGGATTTTGAGGGTCAAAGGGGAAATTTGAGAAGGGGAAAAAGGGGTTAAAATGAGGAATTTTGCAGGGATACAACGGGGAAAATGGAGGCTTCTCTGAGCATAATTGTTTCACAGGCAGTGAGGATATCTTGATGGAAACAATAGTGAAGATATTTTCAAAGGAAAAGGACACACATAGGCTTCAAAAATGAGAGATTTTAGTAGGAAATGTATCTCTTGAAGGCTCAGAAAAATATTTAGCCACCTGTTTGCTTGCCAAAAACTTTATAGGTGGCTAATAGTGGCTCCACACGGGGATGGCATCTTCTTGAAGGTGTCAATAATTTAGAAAATAATCTTTGGAGTAGGCTAGATGCCCGATCCTTGAACCATATTTCTTCTTTGATTCAAATGTTGCAAACATGATGGATATTAATCAGCAGAAAACATTCCCAAACAATCTACCTACCCATCCTACAATCCTAACATTTTTTCTTCAAGGTGCATTTGGATTTGTAGACCTTCTTCATCATCATTTTTTATTATTATTGAAAATAGAAACAAACTAATCTAATTCTACCCTTATTCCTCCATGAGACCAGATTAAACAGTTGACCTCATAACTTCTCTACCTACACTAATATCTTCTAGGATTAAACTGTCTAGGAGATTTCTTTCTCTACATTCTACAACAGAAATTTAAAGACAGTCAAACCATGATTAGATAGTCTAGTTTGCTGTGGGTCCATGGCATAAAGACAGCTGCACATGAACTAAAATTGCAGAAACTTGAAAACAAAATCTTGAAGGCTTGAAATCTTGAAACTTTGAAGCATCCTTATTTTCTTTGTGACTCAAGTTTTGAGCTTGTTAGAGTCACTTTCTTCTTTACTTCAGCTTTGGTTTTGGGCTTGTTAGATCTGATTCTTCTTTCTTCTTTGCTGGTTCATATTTTGAGCATTTTAGAACCAGCTTCTTTTTTTCCTTTGGCTCAAGTTTTTATCATGCTAGAGGCAATATTTTCACTTCAGAGGTTCAAGTTTTGAGTGTGTCTGAACCTCTCTTCCTCTCTTTTTTGAAACATTTTCTCTTTTTCTATGAAAACAAAACACAACAATGGTATTTACAATGGAAATGAAAAATGTAAACTGGAAATCAAAAGTAGTAATTCTTGAGCATCCTGCCATTGACAGGACCCCCAAACAAATTTGTACCATCTAGCTCTTGCAGAAAAAAGGAATTTGCACCAACGATGGCTTGGATGATGTAAGGACCCTACCAAAAACTGTGAAATTTTCCATGCTTTCTTTTGTCTTCTCTCCTAGAGTCCCACTTTAGAACCTTATCTCCAATTTTGATGTCATAAGATTTTGTTCTGTTATCAAACAACTTCTTTATATTTTCCTGTACTTTCAGAGCTCTGTTATAGATTTCTTCTCTTGTTTGTTGGAGATGAATTGTTTGATTTATCCTCCTTACCATGCTGTCCTCTTTTGGCTGAATCTCTTGGACTAGTTTAATCACTAGTACCCCAAGGCTGGTAGGAAACACTACCTCTGTTCCATAGACAAGCTAATATGGTGAAATTCTGATGGATTTCTTTATTGTTATCCTATCAGCCCATAAAGCATTCACTAACTTGTTATGCCATGACTTTTTGTTTTCTTCAAGCAGCTTTTTGATAATGGTCACCAAGCTCTTGTTTGATGATTCAGCTAACCCATTACCTTGTGGGTAATAAGAAGTTGAATGACCGAGTGCTATTTGATACCTGTGACAAAAATCAATCATTTTCTTGGATCCAAAAGCAGCAGCATTATCAGTGATTATCTTTCTAGGGAAGCCAAATCTAGAATGGATGTGGTCTTCTAGGAACTTAAAGATAACAGAATCTATGGCATTCCTAGAAGGGATGGCCTCAATCCACTTTGTGAAGTAGTCTGCGGCTGTAAGGATCCACTTGTGTTGTGCAGAAGAAGCAGGGTGTACTCCCCCTATGAAATCTAGGCCCCATTGTTGAAAGGGAGCCTCAACAGTAATAGGTTGCAATGGTAAAGGGAGGAGCTTCCTTTTGCCCTAAAAAATCTGGCATTTATGGCAGGAAATTATCATTTTATGGATGTCATTGAAAAGTGTAGGCCAGTAATAGCTAGCTCTGAGTATTTTGTTAGTAGTGGCTTTCCAGTTTAAATGGCCTCCACACTCTTCTGCATGGAACTCCTGCTTAATCCTTTCTGCTTTAGTTTCAGGCAAACATTTAAGCAATAAACCATTTGCATTTTTCTAGTATAAACATTCATTCAGTATGCAATAGTTTCTGTCTTTTAACTTTAGGAATCTAGCCTTAGTCTTTGATAAATTAGGAGGGGCACTTAGTTTTGTGAGCACATACAGGATATCAGAATACGAAGGAGAGTTTTGAAATTGGTCTTCAACAGTAGGATCAGGCAATCCTTCATGTTCATCCAAGGCATCTACCATGTTTATGTCAAGGGCCTGCAAGTTTGATTCAGCCATTAGTTGAGCTAGGCCCTGACCTTTAATCAGTTTTGTGGGTTTTATTTCCATGTCATACTCTAATATTACAATAATCCATTTGCCCCTCTTTCCATCAAGATCTTGGGACAAAATGTCTTTTACCACTATGTTTGGCACGTAGGCAATGATGTGAGAATGTAGTATATACACCCTAAAGTCTTTCAAGGCCTTTACAAGGCATAGGCCTGTTTTTCCATTATGTTATATTTTAAGGGTGCATCCCTCAGAGCTTTGTTGAAGAAAGAAATAGGCTGTTCCATTCCCTCTGGATTTTTTTGTAGAAGAACTGCAACCACTGTATGCTTGGAGGCAAAGGAAAATATTAGGAAATATTTTGAGAAATATAGGTTGATTAGGACAGGTGCACGGGTGAGTGAAATTTTAACTAATTCAAAATATTTTTTAGCCTCTATAGTCCACTTAACCCCTACAACATTTCTCAGTATGTTTGTCATATCCCTGAGGTGCTTAGCTAAGTTGGGAATAAACATCCTTAGGAAGTAAATTTTCCCAATAAAGGACTACAACTCTTTTATGTTTCTCGGGTGTGTAATCTACATTATTCCCTCAACTCTTTGTGGGTCTATCTTAATTCCCTTCTCTGATATAATATGGCCAAGAAGCTTACCTTCTTGAAGCCCAAATATAGTCTTTTTGGGGTTTAAAGACAAACCGAACCTTCTACATTTTTCAAAAACTCTTCTCAGATGTCTTAGGTGCTCCTCATCAGTCTTGGAATAGATTGTTATGTCATCCAAATATATGACAATGAAGTGCCCTATTTCCTCTGAAAAGGCTATGTCCATTTCTCATTGGAAGTTCGCACTAGCGTTCATTAGTTCGAAATGCATTTTAACGTACATAAACGTGCCCCATGGAGTGGTGAAAGTTGTCTTGAGTTGGTATTCTAGGAATACTAAAACTTGGCTATAGCCTGAATAACCATCTAACAGAGAGATCCTTTTTGAGCCAACTACCCTCTGTAGGATGTGTTCCATCTTTGGTAAGGGGTAATTGTCTTTAAGTGAAGCTCTGTTAAGATTTCTGAAATCGATGCACAATTTAATCTCACCTGTTTTCTTTCTCACATCTACAAGGTTGGAAACCCAATCGGAGAACCTCACAGGCACTATAATTCCTGCCTCGTACATATTTTTTATTTCCTTTTCAACTAGAGGCAGTTGCTTTGGGTTAATTCTATGAAATTTCTGTCTGAAGTGTTTTTGGTTCGGATTTTTTGTTGTATAATGTCTGTATCATAGGCCTTTAATTCCTCGTAGCTCCAGGAAAACACATCGATGAACTCTTTAAATAAGTCAATATATTTCTTTTTCATGTCTGCGGGCAAGGACTTAGCCAATTTAATCACCTTAGGTTTATCTTCAGTGCCTATGTTTCATTCCTCGACATCTGAGTATGACTGTTCTATAGTGTGTTTTTTCGCTACGTCATTAAAATAAAAAAGGTCCTCTAAAGGTGCCAGTCCTCTGGATATATTCTTATCTTTGGACTGCAGCACCTCTATTTCCTCTTTTTTCTGTGTTCTTATACTCTTCAGTTTGAGTTCCAAGTTCTTCAGTTAACAAGTTTATTTCGACGTTATGGGGTGATTTTTCTTCATCGGGGGGATCTTCACTCAGGCAGCTTTCATTGGATTTAGAGTCTGAATCAGAGAATTCAAACTCGTTCCTTCCAATCAGGAAATCCTCTATCTACTTGTCGCCCTCAAAGACCTGCCAACATTTTTCATTATCAGGCACCACAGGTCTATATTTCATCTGAATGATGATTTTTCTGTCACTAGGAGCTTTGTGATATGAACTAGCTATGGAGGCTAATCCATTCGCAATTATGTTCTGACTCCTAGAAACAAACACTAGTTCATATTCTACAAAGGTTTTCAATCAATCCATAGCATGGTTCCTATACACTCTCAATCTAGGGTGTTTAGCTGTATACTCCCCGTTCACCTGTTTTATGATTAACTCAGAGTCTCTGTGTACAGCTATCTTTCGGGCTCCTAGTTTTTTCAACAGATTCAAGCTTAGGATAAGGGCCTCATACTCTGCGATATTTTTTGTACATTTAAATTCCAGTCTGAAGGCATGAATCTCAACATAGTCACTCTCAGTGTTTTGTAACCACACTCCGACTCCTACATTCCTTCTAATGCAAGACCCATCGAAATTCATTCTCCAGAAGGGATCGTTTTCAGGTTTATCACAATTTTCCTCCCTAATTTTGGTTTCATTGTTATGTTGTAATATAGGGTCTACATTGTGATGTGGAGTGTTTTTTTCTTCATGATGTGTATGTAGTTCAGTGAGATGACTAGTTAGCTGTTTGTAGTCTTATTCTTGTTCACTCTGAGTTTCAGTTTCAGTGCACTTTCCAAAGGTTTCATCTTCATTTTCTGCTATGTCTAGAGTGGCCATTATGTTAAAGTATGTGGGCTCTACTCCATCATTTGAATCTTTGTCTGCTAATTCTAGCTCATCTATGGTTTCATTGTTGCAAAAGATAAAGGAGTCCAGATCCATGTGTACAGAGTACAAAGGTGAATTTTCAGGTTTTTTAGGGCTGTTGACCATGAAATTCATTTATGCCTCTCTATACAGTCTCCTAAGCTAAAGACAGGGATTGTGGAATATGACCCATCCATCTGCATTGTACCTTGCAGATTGGTTCCCCATGACCTGGACAACAACATGTCATACTTAGGGCACATCTGCCACCACAACATCCATAACCATGCATTTGGCTGGAATCTGGGTCAGGTTCACACAAAGGTCTTTGATTAGGCCAAGGCACTTTACTCTGCTCAAGTCAAATGAATACAAGTATGTATAAGGTCGGGTTATCTCTAGGCCTAACCTTTCTATAACTACCTTAGGCACAAGGTTGTGTGATGCCTCGAGTCATGCATTGAATTGTGAAGGATCTTGTCATGGATATTGAGGCTGATATAAAAAGGAGGTACTACCCCTTCCTGAAACTTCCCTTCTATCTTTGGACCAAACAGAAGGGCTGGTTGATCATCACTTAGATTGACAGTGTCACTGTTTTCACCTAGATTTAAAGCTTTCAAAATTTGGCCTTTATATACATTGTGAGTGGCCAGCTCAGAGAGTGGGACAGAGATTTTAATTTTAGCAATCTCACTCTCCAAATTGAAGGGAGATTGACTCTTTATGATACTCAAATATGTTTTTTTAGCCACTAATTTAGTGGCAGAATCAGTGTGTCGATTCTCAGTATGTACAGTGTTTGCAACTGTTTTATCAGGAACACTAGCTGCAGTGCTAGTGTTGCTGGTTTGTTGACTTTTTTTATCAGTATTTTGGCTTTCTTTTTCTTTATTCTTCCCAGAGCTCTCAGCTGCTGATTTTCTACTTTCAACAGTCACCTTAGGAGTTTTCTCAAGCCTTTTCTTAATGGTAATCTCAGAAGCTTTTGGTTTGGAATTGTCTGAGCTTTTTTTGCTTCTAAGTTCATACTGTTCTCTGGCCTGCATGATGGAATTTTCAAATCCCAGCATATAATCCTCAGATTCTAACCTTTCCTCATCCCAGTGTGAGTGTGAGGTCTGATTTTCTTATGTGGAACAGTTTTGGATTGAGTTGTCTATTTCCACCATGTTTATTGTGGTTCCCTCAGACTCCTCTATTATCCCCTCATCTTCATCAAGGAAGTTCTCTTGAAATGGGGGTATGAATTGCTGATCAGAGTCTCTTTGTCTATTAGGAGTGTTTTTTCTCCTAAAGTTCTAGTTATGGTTATGATTTTGGTTTTTGTTCTAGTTGCCAACTTGGATAGTTAAATTTTTCACCATTTTCCCTAGTCTCTCCATGGTTTTGGCTAGACTGTCATACTTCGGATCTGATGTGGAAGCTGATGTGTCATCCCTATATGTTACCCTTTTCTCAGCCTTCATTCTAGCTTTCTTCTCAATCAAGTTAGCTTCTACACTCACTGCTCCTTTTTGCATATCTTCTAGTGTGTTGTAATCTCTCTCCCTAAGCTGGTAGGTCGTGTCAGCATCAAAGCCTTCAAGATATTTCACTAAATCCATTCCTTGGGGAGGTTTCATGTGTGGAGGAAGAGTGTTATAAACGTTTTTAAATCTTGTAAAATAGTCATGGACACTCTCTCCTACATTTCTTTTAATATTCTTGTATTCTGCTAAGATTTGGAGAGGGCTAGTCTTGACTTCCCATTTGTTTATAAAATTTTGATATAAAGAGGGAAGATCATGGATACTATTAGGAGGTAGGCCTTTAAACCACTTATTCACATCTCCTCCTAAACTCTGTGAAAATATTCTCACCTTGACTATCTCATCATCTATATCCATATAGTCAAAGGAATCTTCCATCCTATCTACATGGTGTTGAGCAGTGGTAGACTCTTTTGCAGTGAAATGTGGTATTTTTTACTGATAATCATTTGCTAAAGGCACTAGAGGTTGTGGTAACACCAAAGGTTCATACTAGGCTACCACGATGATGTTCTGTGGAGGTAAAGCTTGGGCTTGAGCAACAAGTATGTGGATGACAGGAATACTAGGACCAGCAACACTCTGTTGAGCTGATTTAGGGTGACAGAGCCTCAATTTTTGAATGAAATGAATATCCAGAGGTGTAGATGGAGGAGTCTCTCTATCCCCAATGTGTTGACCACTATGAGATGGTGAACCAGGAAGCTCAAGGTCTGACTAGTCTAGAGCACTGAATGAACTAGTTTTAGGTAAACTGCTTGGTAAGTCTAAGTCAAAAAGAGTGTCTGATAGAGTTGTAAAGTTTTCTGGTGCAGATTTAGATCTATGGATGTGTCTGGATATAGTTGGCCTCCTAGAGGTGGGATATTTCCTAAGAATTCTCTCAGGGTTGTCAACTATTTCAGGTGGGTTTGGGTTAGGATAAGCTCTTGTATGAATGGTTCTTGAAGCTAGTATGTTTTTTTTCAAACAGAGAAGCTTAATCCTACTTGTTACTTCTAATATGGCTGATGTTGTAATGAAACTCTAGTCTCCCAGTGGAGTCTTATGAAAACAAATATTATGAGTAGGCCTACTGATCACCATTGGAGTCATTAATCATTAAGGAACTATGGAGTCACTAGGTGGAAGGTTCAAAATTTTTCAAGAAGGTATACTGTCCACCACAGTGATTACCACCAAACTCAGTCTACTATGGTCTTCTTTGAGTTCTTGTAAGTGCCTAAAGGTTTGTTTTACTCAAAGATTTTCCCCAGCGGAGTCGCCATTATGTTGGGGTTCCTATGTTTTGGTAGGTTGGGCTCTACCAAAAGATAAGACAACATCAGAACTACTTTGGGACCTCAGAGTCTAGCCCTCCTGGGTCCAGAGAGGGATCTCTCTATAATGGCAAAGGTATATGTCTTTAAAGCTCAGTTTAAGATATTAGGCTAGTTATAGGCATAAGGTTTGTTGTTTGTTTTGTTTGTTTGTTTGGTTGTTGGGAATCATGAAGGAAGGGTTCAATATAAGACAAAGGGTGAGCAAAGAAGATTTTAGGCAAATGAGAGATAATTCAGAGAACACTCGAGACCATTGGGAAATGGAGTTATCAAAGGATTTTACTTGCTATTTAGTATCCAAGGCTTTCAATTGGGCTAGTCATCTAAAGCATAGGATCTTAAAAGATGATAGCGTGGTATGAAATCATAAGTGATGAAGGTAAATGACAAGGAAGCCTCTGAGGTGACCACTTAGGAATCAGATCTAGGGACAGGGCATGCCATTAAACACCTATGATCCAACCCATAAAAGGCTAACTCTTCAGACAATGAGAAACACTTAAGATTTAAACACAAAGGTGAAACGTGAGATCACAGAAAGGCTTTGAACTTTCAGTGCTTCAACGTTCAACTTAAGGGAACTTAGAAAGGTTCAACTGATTGAAAAAGACCCTAGTGAGACAGAATTAGCATTCTAAACTCCCAATATCCCAATTATTTCAATTAAAACAAGACCAGAACATCTAAGAATAGATTCATAAATTCATACATCAGTTAGCAGTGAATAGCAGCTACTACACTGGTTAAATTATCTTGAATCAGTACTCAGATTGCACAATTAGTAGAAAAAATTAAATATAAGAAGAGCAATAGCATTGGGGTACCAAGCAAGGGTATATCCTAAGCCAAATTTCTAATTCTTACGAGAGAAATGAAATGTAATGAATTATAGAAGGAAAACAGAGACAAAGGTAGAAAACATCACCGCTGCTTTAAATCAGGATCCAAAGAAATGTGCTTGTCATATTAAAGAGAAACACCAGTCATATACAAAATTTTCCAACAGCTTGATATTCAGTCTAAAATCATCTTTCTCAGCCTATCTTAACACTTTACACACATAACTATATCTCAAGAGAAACAACTTACAATTCATAGATACCCAATCAACAACCAACAACAACAACAATGTGTTTTTCTTGAGTTATTATAGCTGAAAGAGAGGTAGAGGAGGTAGATGAAACACTAAATGAAACATTAAAATAGAATTATAAGAAGAGGGCTCGAAGCCCATTCTGTCTTAATATCCATGCATTGATTTTCAGTACTCTTTAGGTGAAAGAGTGGTCTTCGACAGGCTGATAGTAACTCCAGGTATGTTCTTTGATGTACTTTAGGTTGTAGTACTCTGTAGTACTTTTGGTGATAAGAAAAAGGTAGATAAATGACTTTCAAGTCTGCCATACTGCATAACAAATGCTCTGGAAACATTTTAGGACTTTCTATCAGGGTGTAGATCTTCTCCGGAACTCGATGTAGAACTCAAAACAGTATGGGAACTTGTCCTTTCACAGAAAGAACCTTCTGTTGATGTGTGACACTGATAATATTGTTTTCTATGCTTTAGGCCTCATTATCCCTTATGTGTTAATCACAAGGTCTTCAATGTGGTACATTTTCCCTTTTAATACCGAATTAGGGCTTAAGATCTTCAATAACATGCTTTAAACCTCTTAATTCTTCACTGATACTCTTTGCTGCTTCCTTGACTACCTTTGTCTGTTAAAATGGATTTTTAATGGTGCTGGATGGTGCTACAGAGTTAAACACTGTTCTTTAATGAAATATTTCGTTCCAACACCTTCCCATGCATTTTCTCTGCAACCTCAGGCTCTGAAATTGGCCTTCTCTGTGCTCTGTGTCACTATAACAGTGACTGTAAGCAATGACGGTTTCCATTGTATGTAACCTTGAAAAACACACAAAAATGTTAAGAAAAACCATGTGGGAGTGGAGGTGAAAGCTATGGAGGACTGTGGGAATGGTAGCGCATGCATGGTGGAAGTGGTGGATGCAATGGAAAACGGCTGAAAAATGCAGTGTAATGGTAAAAATCTGATCTGATGGAGGTCTGAGAGAGGAATGGATATGGGTTGTTCGATTAGATCTGGTGGTGATGATCGAAGATGGTGATTGACTGAAGGAATGACTTTATAATGTTAGGTGATATGCAAGAAACCTTTAATGCAAAACATAAAGGTTTCAATGTAAGCAGATTACAAAGGTTTTTAATGTAAATCATTCGGTTTCGACCCTTGGACAGAATACAAAGGAAATGCATGAAAATGTAATTAAATGGGCTTGAATGGTGGGACCAGGAATGGGTGAAGGGCGATTTAACATCGACCGTTAGATCTTAGGAGGAGATCAATGGCTGAGATGATCCGATGAAATGCTATGGTAGCGCGATGAAAAAAACATGAATGGAATGCGAGATGTAATGTGGGCCGTTGATCTGTACAGATCAACGGTCGTGGTCCTTAGATAGACTTTTGGGAACAGAAGTGGGGAAGTGGTTTTTAGGATAAAAACCGTTTTTTTCACACGGCAAAAGTCGGGCTTGGAAATTTTCCCAAAATCACGCAATATGGTCCGCCGCTTGACACGTGGCGAAATAAAACCACCCATATCGTGTGAATTTCAACTATTAAACTTCGGATGCCAATGTTGCGCGATATTGATTCTGGCCATTATATCTGGGATTGTGAGATCTGATGGTGGCAGATGGAGTGTGATACGATGAGATGCACGGTAGGTAAGGTGGGGGCCGATCAAAGGTGGTTTGACTGTGAGCCATCCGATCAACGCGATGGATGGTCGAGATCTGCAGAGGGAAAGCAAAGGTAGAGGATTTGGTTAGTGGTCAGGAGGCTTCTTGACCATTGGATCCCAGGGGATCAATGGTGGAGATTTAAATATGGGGCAGAGGAAAATAGGCTTCATGAATGCATGGGAGTAATCATGGCCATCGGATCAAGAGGGATGAACGGCCAGGATCCAATCAAAACTGGAGGAGGTAGGGGCCAAAACTATGATGGCGTGAAGGAGCGATTGCATCTGGATCGTTGGATCTAAGGGAGATCGACGGCTGTGATTGGATCGGAGGGTGGCCAATTAGGGACACAGGGGTAGAGTGAGATCATATCCTGGCCATTGGTTCTTTTGGATTCAACGGCCAGGATCCAATCGGGGATCGGCCAATCGGGGATATGAAGAGTTGCAATTGACACAAATAAAAAGTTCCGATGATGCGATGGCTGTTGGATTTAGAGGGGAATCATTGATGGAGATTTACATTGCGGGGTTTACCAAGGAATTTTATGGGGTGCGATGAAACAGGAGAGGACCATTAGATCTATTAAGATCAATAGTGGATATCTCTCCCAAGACCGACAAAAAAAATACACCTCGCATCAGAAGTTTTCAAATATCAAATTGAAAAGTGCATCGCAACAAAATTCCAATGCGATTAGCGCTCTATGGCTTAGTGCTTGGTCTTAGTGCTTGGGTTCATGGAGGGGAAGTGGTTAAATGGTTGGGCCAAAAGGGGCTAAGCCTGTTATATGTAAAATGGATGATTTTCAAGCCAAAAAGAGGGCTTTTGAGGCTTAAAAGGGTTTTCGGTAGAAGGCAAAAAGGAATTTTTAAGCCAAAAAAAGGATTTTTGTAATGTTTAAAGGGGAGATGGGATGATTTAGAAGAATTATGAAAGGATTTTGAGGGTGAAAGGGGAGATTTGAGAAGGGTAAAAAGGGGTTAAAATGAGGAATTTTTCAGGGATACAAAGGGGCAAATGGAGGCTTCTCTGAGCATAATTTTTTCACAGACAGTGAGGATATCTTGATGGAAACAGCAGTGAAGATATTTTCAAAGTCAAAGGACACACAGAGGCTTCAAGAATAAGATATTTTCATAGGAAATGTATCTCTTGAAGGCTCAGAAAAATATTTAGCCACCTATTTGCTTACCAAAAAATGTATAGGTGGCTAGCAAGCTGGATCTCCAACTTTAGAATATCTTAAGATATTCTTATTGTTGTAGAAAATCCCAATTTTGGGATATTACAGTGGTATCAAAGCTTCAATCATGGCTCATCATGTGGAACTCAGCCATGCAGCTATCCAGAGAAGGAGAGATGAGCAGAAAGAAGACTCCATTATGTGGAGGAAAAAGGGAAGGTAGGCTTACAAAGCTTCTTGCAAAATCTGTGCAGTGCATGAATGAAAATCTTAAGAAGATGAGAGGAGAGATTGAATCTCCTAAGGAGTTTGGATCTAGATTGGTACATTATAGGTGTGAGCATGCAGCTACACCCTATTATGCATAGTGCAGCAAATGCGCAAGTTTGTTGTGAGAAAGATGAAAGAAGAGGAAATGCTAGAGAAGGAAACTCTTAGTACTTTTCTACAAGAGTATGAGTCTCAAACTGAGAAGTTTAGAGATCATATTACTTTCAAATATTTTTGCAAGATCAAGGTGGAGAGGAGCCAACTGCATGACATGGATAGATTTTCTCTATCTACCTTTGATGGAACCCCAACTTGCTCAGCCAAAGCTTGGGTGGAGGAGTTGAGTACTTATTTGTAGCAACACCAAGTTTCTAACGGAGAAGCCATCAGAGTTGCAGTGCTGCACTTTGAAGGTAAGGCATATGCTTGGTGGATTTTTAAGTCATTTTCATTGAAAAATGTTAATACTTATTCTTTTGAAAATTTCACTAAAATATTGGTTGAAAGATTTGATACAAAACATGAGACAATCAAACCAAAGAAACTTTTTCATAAGTTGGGAGGACTTGCAAACTCAAAACCACTTGGAGGAGATCACATCTTGCATGATACCTTGCTGGAGGCAAGATCTTTGTTTCATAACCTTGGACAAGAGGGCATGAAGATTCCTTTTTCAAATAAGGATCCTCTATTTTATTAGTTACCTCCTATTCATATTGAAGATGAAGAAAAGGATGGGGGTTACAACGCTGTCACATCTAGAGAATATCTAGTGCCTCATGCAGAGGAAGGAGGAGCACATGCTCCAACAGGAGGGTTTCTTGTGTCATAGCAAGAAGTGCCCCAAGATTCCACACATGGGAGAAAAAGTAAAATTGATGAGAAGCATGACTGTGAGAATATGTTGATGGAAGGAGAAGGTAGGGAGGAAGGACATCATCACTTGATGAGAAGCACACACCCCTATCTATTTCAGAGAGTTGGTGCAAGGAGGAGGGAGACTAGTTTGTGCTGTGAGGGCAAGGGAAAGGTTTCCCAACCATATGAACATTTTTCTCTTGCCATGGATGTCTCACTACATGGAGGCATTCCACCGAGGAGGCCACCAGACTTGGAGTTGGTAAGATAAATCTTTCCATTTGGATCACCCCTCTTAGATTTAGGAGAGGTGAAGAATTTGGAGGAGTCTAGTGCAACACAAAGAGTTTGGGATAGTCTCAAGGAGGAGAAAGATATTCTCCCATTTTCAGCACCACCCACTCTCACTATTTGTACTGCGCTGACAGAGGTTGCTACAGTCAGGGAGGATGGCACCTTCATGGTACAAGAGAGTTGCTCCATGGATTTGGAGAAAAAAAGGGTACTTCCTTTGAGGAATGAATCCTCCATACATTGGAGTAGATGGAGGCCACTCATGCTTACTTTGGCCTAGACTGGGAGATTCTTTTCGGAGGAGAGTTTCTCATGGGGGCCAACTTCCAAAGATCACTACTTATTTTTTAGCATGAGCAGCTGCATGATGGGCATGGAAGAAATTTGGAGTGTAACTTTGTCATGAGGGATGTCTAAGGAAAGGACAACAACATGTGTAGAGCTTGACATTGCAAATCACCAATGCTGTCCCTTAGGAGGATTGATCCTTATTGGAGATCTCAGCTCTTGGTAGAGTACTCTAAGGATCTTGGTGCATGCATGACTCTTGATGACCCGGATGGAGATGATAGATACATGGTAGATGATGCAGTCATCTATTCCTATGGTAGGATATTCTTGACTAGATCTTCTAGTCTCAAGGAGAAGCTGCTACATGCAGCACAAGGGGACTTTTGTTCCATGAATTTTGATGCATATATTTCCTTGGAAGAGGAATTTATTTGGGAGGGCATTCAGCATGACATACTTCAGCATATGGAGATATTCATAGCCCAGATGGTGATAGAGAGGATGTCATAGCCACCTTCCTACTCATTGGGAGTAAGGGAGCATTTTCAGTCGAGCCATTTCAGCTCAAGACCTCAAGTGCATGATGGAGGATGTACAATTTCACCTCATGTTTTGTACTTGTCTTTTTATGAGTAGCATTTTGTACCAAGGGGAATTATTCCTTATTCCATATTGTATAATGATGTACTTGAAACCATTTGTAGCATTGAGATTTGCTATCTCATTAGTGGTTTGTGGGGGAGGCGACATGAATTTTGGTGTGCACCATTGACACTATTTTGTGCTTTCATGTTTATATCTTGTAAAATGATTGTGGCAGAAAACAAGTGGCTAGAAAAGCACTTTTTTTTGTTTTATTTGACGGAGGCAAGAAATGCACTATGCTAGTTCCTTGTGTGGGACCTTGATCCACTTTCTGGTTGTCATATGAAAACTTGTTTCTATTGGGTTTTGCTTCCATGTATTGTTGATTTCATGGGAAGATTTGTTTGGAGAGTGGGATATGATTTGAATATGCCAATTGGGGATATGATTCTCCCTAATTTTCATGATGCATGTTTCCAGAGGATCAATGGGTGGCCCATGATTGCCAAATTACATCTCTCTTCTTCATGTGGGAGGAGCCATTTGGAGAACTTGAGTTTTTGGAGGAGGCAATTCAACGTTTATTTGTTTGATGGGGTAGCTTGGGCTACTGTTGGAGGTCATGATATTTCAGCCCAAGATCAGCAGCAGCCCCATACTTATCATAAATGGGGAGAGAAACCACTTGGTTTGGAGTATCCAATATCTCCATGCAGCCCCAACACATTGCATGAACCGGGGGTTGAGGATCTTTTTGAGCTAACTAGATTGGCTCATTTCATTTGGATGATATCATCGGTGTGGGAGTCACTCATTGGGAATAATATTTCCCATGTTCATCATCACTCCTACCTTAAGGAGGCCATGGGACAGCAGGGAGGTTTCCACTTACATCTTCCACCTTTCTATGATGTGAGCCATATGGTCTTGCATGCTTGGGAGGAAACATTAGAGGACAGATTTGTAGCAGATCATGTTGAACAGTGTTGGAGACTTTTTGATGAGGGGACCACAAGAAGAGGAGGGGAGGATTTTTCTCTCCTGATATAGTTGCTTGAGGACAAGCAACATTTTGGAGGGGAGGACTGTAATATTCCAAATTTTTAGCCTTCAAGATAAATGGAATATTAGAGTTGTTTCATCACTAGGTAGGTGAATAAATGGGTAGGGAGGCCCATTAACCTCTTTATAAGGATCAATAACACTCATAATGTGAAAGAAGAAAGAATAAGTAGCTTATTTGAACACCATTGGGTGTGAAGAGAGATGGGGACATGTTGATTTAGTCAATTTTGACCTAGTCAACAAAGCTGTCTAGATAAATTGAACGACGTTGATGGGCAGCGCAGTTTTGGTGGAGGAAAACTTGCATGATCTTGATGGCACATGTGGATGGGACCCAATGAGGAGAGGTTCAATTGCTACATAAGGAGAGGATGGAGGCCTTTGTTATTCATGCTTTTGTATTTCGATCTCTTGATCTTGTCTATTTATACTTGGCTTCCCCTTGCAGTTTAGTAAGGTAGCACTGGGTGTTCCCGAGCGGGAATCCCACCTCTTCCCTTGAGAGGCCTCTTGGGAGAGCTTGTCCTATATTTCTCCACATCCAGGCTCAAGGCCAAGCATCATTCTTCAGTCCCAGCATTATTTCTGCAGCAGAATATTGCCGAGTTGCAAGGTGTTGCAGTGGAGGTTTCTTACACCACTTCTGGGTCTGTTTCTCAATAGAAGGTGCCTTCCTCCTCTTGAGAAATCAGAAAGGAATATTTCTATGAAAATTTCACATATTTGCAGCAGGAAAAAGTGGTTCTCATCTCCTACAGTGCATTCCCTTGCAGGAACTGCGTCATTTTATGCAGATTTGTTGCAGTAGGGTTAAGACCCTTGTTTTTGAGCTAGTTTCCCAGGGAAAGGGCCAACCCTTCTCCCAGAAAGCTAGACGAAGGGATCCTCATCCCTATTTTGTATTATTCAGATATATTTATGTAATTTTGTAGTAATACTATAGTTTTTGAGCTAAATATTCATATCTTCTCTTTCTTGTACATGTGTTTCATGAAACCCTTGCCAGGTTAGCTTTATAATGCAATAAGGAGGCCATATCTCTATTTTCTTGGCATATTGTTCCATAAAGTTCCAGATCCATGTTATTTTATCATATTGATATAGAAAACCTCATAAAATAGCATTTTACATGCTTCAGTCTTTTTCTGAATAACTTAAGTCATGGGATTTGGCTATTTTTAAGTTGTGAGGTAGCTAGGAGGTCTATTTAACATATCAAAATGGATTTATTTCTGATACCATTTTGTATGTGAGGGCCTAACAGCATATTCTAAGGTAACCCAACGTTATTTCACCTAGTAAAAATGTAGATCTCTAGAAATAACATTTCCAGGGTCTAATGGCTGCATTTTCCCCACTTGGGAAGGTGTAGACATTCTTCTTTTGTTGTTGTTTCACTCATTTTAGGGCTCTGTGTTTTTGAACACATCATATGAGTCTATTATCTAGATCTCCAACTTTTGAATATCTTAAGATATGCTTATTGTTGTAGAAAATCCGGATTTTGGGATATTATAGTAGATGACGAATTCCTAAGTAGTTGAAGCAGTTAGGATTAGTTCCAGCAGTTACAAACTGCTTTATATTGAATTTAAAGAGATATAAAAGAAAGGAAATGGTTCCGAGTTTTGGACCTTTAGACTGCAAATTTTGTACTCAGTTTTCAAATGATTAATGAATGAAAAGAAAGATTTTGGAATTTGTTGATATTGATATGTTTTCCAGTTTACATTGTGTATTTTCTGTTCTTGAATAAAATGAAGTAATGAAGTTGTAGGTCTCTTTTTACATATGTGAACAAGAGTTAAAATCCTTAATATGTGCTCCTTCATTTTAACTATTCTTCTATTATAAAACTCTTCTGAAGTTTAAAGAGATAGATACTGTTTACCAACATATCAATTTGGGCTTCCTTCCTTCATATTATTCTCATCATTCCATTTAATATCATCAGATAATGGCATTGTAAAGCATTTATTTCATTTTATTCTCGAGGGTTTGATAAAAGTATTTCTGAAGGTTTTTAAGCAAATACCCTTGATATCATAATTTTGTGACATCCATGTATAAATGTCTTAAGCAATGATTCCTTAATACAACCAAGCGATTCTCTCTTAAGGTACAACATTTTTTGGCACCATTGCCAGGGATTAAGAAGCGAAGTTATTTCCCTGTTTTTTATTCATATTTCCTCTGGTTGTTCAGAGAGGAGGAAATATCAGGCTGTGTCTTTATTTCATAATCCTGGCGTATAAAAGGCCACATATGAGGTCATATACCTCTCAGCAGAAAGCTCTTATTCTGTCAGATCCTGAAAATCTGGTTTCTAAAAAAGGCCAGAAATCAAGAACGCTTTCTACACCTAATGCTACACTGCCAGCACTAGGCAACAGTTCCCATAACCTTTCATCCAAGGATATTTCTCGGAAACTCATTTTCTCGGAACAAGAATCCTTGTCCCCCCTATTCATTTCCAAGAACCAAAGTTAGAAGAATAATATTTTGAGTCTGTTTCATTCACATTTATAGAAGCTCAGCCTAATACAGTTTCCATTTCTTCTGCTATTGTTCATAAAACCCTTCCCATATCAGTTATTTCACCTCATCCATCCACATTTACAACTGGTATAAAAACCCTACCTACTCAAGGAGCAGTAAATCAAGGCATAAACATGGTAGCCCATATGCCTACTTTCTTGATGAATAGATATGCACCATTAAATATTCCACAACCTATGAATGCAATGACCCAGGAATACCTTAAGTTGCTTCCTAGGTTTACTGGTGAAGATGAAGTAACTACAAAACAACACTTGCCTTTGTTTTGCACCTTTGTTGAAAATTTAAATGTTGAAAATCTTGATGTAGTAATGGGGCCTTTTGTATAGTCTCAGAATGGAGAGGCAACAAAATGGTTTAAAGTATTTCAGAAGACCTCAATTAATAATTGGCACGAATTAGAAACACAATTCATCTGAAGATGGGGTGAAAAGAGAGATCATGGTTATTCATTGACATAATTTAATGCTATCAATAAAAATTCAGATGAAAACATGATTGATTTCATTAAAATATTAAATAAATTGTATAATAGTTTGCCCGCAGAAATGAAGCCTCCCCCTGTTGGAGCAAGAGTAGTTTTTTCTGGGGCTTTTGTATCAGATTTTACTTTCACTTGAAAGAGAGAAGATCCGCTACTCTTGAACAAATCTAGACTGATGCTTTGGACATTGAGGAAAATATGACTGCTACTGGAAAAACACAAGAAAAGAATTCAGTTCAAGATAAAGGGAAGGCCAAAGAAGATTCACTCATTTTGTTCCAAAAAAGGAGTGTGTGTTCTATAAAATACCTCAGAGGTGGACTACTGATTTAATATATGATCAATCTCTTCTTCTGTCAAAGGAGAAGATTTTCTTGTGGTTCTTTAAGTAGAAGTATAGCAGTTATCTGTTTCTTGTACTAGTTGATTTGGAGGCAGGATGTCTTCTTGAATCTCTTCTAGAATCTCTTCAGTTGTGCTTGCAGGGAAATCTTGAGGATCTTCTAATATTTCTTGATCTCTTTATGCTTCGAACAAGTCCTCATGATCATGATGATACTCGGTTGGGCTACAAGGTTCATGAGTTGTTTCTTCTTCCACATCAGATTCTGCATCTTCTATGTGGTCTCTTATTTCCTCAAAGTAGCACTCACTATTAGATTTTTCTATTAGGTCCTGATATTCTCTAGTCAGCGTAACACAAGACATAGGTAAGAAATCAGGGAGTTCCCGATCACTTTCCTCTTCGTCTTCTATATATTATTGAGCATCATACATGTCTTTCTCATTTCCTCGGTCTTGAGTTTGTTCTCGTTCTGAAGAAGGCATGGGCTGTTCTAAATAATCATAATTTTCATTCATACTAGCCATATACATCTCCAGCACTTTACCAAACATGTCTTCTATCCCATTTAATTGATCATACAAAGTATCTAGTTTTGTATTTTTGTCCATGTCTGGATCCATGTTCATACAAAGATGGTCACTACATCTTCTCAACCAGTTCAGAGTCTTCTACCAGTGGAGTCATTTGGTCTTTTGGGAGTTATGGAGTGTGGAGTCACCAGGTGGATGAGTTGACGGTTTGAAGTAGGCTGTTGTCCACCATCAGCAATGAGATACCAATATAACCAGAGATTCTGGGTCCTTTGAGTGCCTAAGAATCTTTGAGGTGAAATGCACTCAGGTCCCCAGTGGAGTCGCCATTATGTTGGGGTTCCCATGTTTTGGCCAGATTGGCAAGACCAAAAGATGAGACAACATCAGAACCACTTTCAGACCTTAGGATCTAGCCCTCCTAGGTCCAGAGAGGGATCTCTTTATGATTGTCAAAGGTATATGTCTTTGAATTTCAAAAGTTAAGATATTAGGCTAGTTATGGGCATAAGGTTTGGATGTTTGATGCTTGTTTGGTTATTGGGAAACTGGAAATAAGGGCTCAAAATGAGACAAGGCTGAGAAAAGAGGAATTTAGGCAAAGGTTAGATGAATTCAGAGAACACTCAAGACCATTAGGCAAATGGAGTCAGGAAAGGGTTTACTTGCTATTCAATATGCAAGCTTTCAGTTGGGCTAGTCATCTAAAACAGTGGATCTTAAAGATGATAGTATGGCTTGAAAGGGTAAGAGCGAAAGTGAAAGCAAGGAAACCTCCAAGGTGACCTTTAGAAATCAGATCCAGGGACAGGGCATGCCATTGGACATATGTGATCTAGAATCCAAAGGCTAACTCTTCGGAAAAGGATAACATTAAAGATCTAGAACAAAAAGTTAAAAGCCTGAGATCGGAGAGAGACTTTGAAATTTCAATGCTTCGGCTCCCAGCACAAGGGAAATTGGAAAAATTAAATTGACTGAAAAGGATCCTAGTGATATAGAGACCAAATTCTAGGCCTCCCAGTGTTCCCAATTCATTCAATTAAATCCTAACAAGAACATCTAAGAAACTGACCTCATTAATTCATACATCAGCTAGTGATATATTTGACCACTACACTGGTTAAATCAATTGAAATCAATCCTCAGATACACATATAGTAGAAAAAAATTAAAGGCAGGGAGATTAAAGACATAGGGTACCTAACAAGGGTAAATCCTATGCCATATTTCTGATGTGTGCCAGAAGAAATATAATGAAATGAAATAAAACACAAATATAGAAAACATCACCAGCTGCTTTAAATCAGGATCCAAAGAAATGTGCTTTTCATATTAAGAGCAACACCAGTCATGTACAACATTGCCAACAACTTGAATATTTAGTCTGGATACATCTTCCTCAGCCTATCTTACAACTTCACACAGAGACTGTGTCTCAAAGGAAACAACTTGCAAATCTCCGATATCCGATCAACAACAACCCTTACACTGTGTTTCTTGATGAGTTTTATAACTGAAAGAGAGGCAGAGGAGGTAGATGAAACACTAAATGAGACATTAAAAAAAATTAGCAGAAGAGGGTTGAGGCCCATTCTTTTTTAATATCGATGCATTAGTCTTCAGTACTCTTTGGGTGAAAGAGTGGTCTTCAACAGGCTGACATTTACTTCAGGTATGTTCTTGACGTAATTTGGCTGTAGTATTCTGTAGTAATCTGGTGAATAAACATAAAGGCAGATAAATGACATTGAGGTCTACCATGTTGCATAAAAAATGCTCTGGTAGCATAGGATTGTTTTGTCAGGGTGGAAATCTTCTCAGGAACACGATATAGAATGAAATAAGTATGGGTACTATGTCCTTTCTCGGGAGGAAATTTTTGCTGATTTGAAACACTGATATATTGTTTTCTATGCATTGGGCCTCTTTAGGCCTTATTTATTAATCATGCGGTCTTCAATCTCGTACACTTTTCCCTTTAAAAACTGGATTAAGGCTTAAGATCTTCAACAATGTGCATTAGACCCTTTAATCCCTCACTGATACTCTTTGCCACTTCACTTGGCTACTATAATGACCTCTCTGCGTTTTTAATCATAGTGACTGTGATTACGGAGGCAGAGTGAAAATTCCACTCTGTGAAAACCCTGCACAATGAAAAAAATCAATTAAACAATCTAGGGCAGTGGCGGAAGAATTTCTATGGAGGCCTGCGGAGGAACGGTGGCGTGATTGTGGAAACAGTGGATGCAATGGAAAGTGATGGAGAAATGCAGTGAAATGGTGGAAATACAACTTTTGAATGAAAAACATTAAGTGTAATGTTCGGTCATAATGATGGGCCTCCCCTTTTAATGTAAACATTAGGTTTGGGCCTTTGAATCGAAATACAAAGGGAAATGCACGAAAACATATGAAATGGATTTGAAATGGTGGGACACGGCATGAGTGAAGGGCGATGAGATATGAACTGTTGGATCTCAGGAAGAGATCAATGTCGTACGTTAAGCGATGAAGCTCTGCGATAACCCGATGAGAAAATATGAATGGATGCGAGATGTGTTGTGGGCCATTGATCTCGATCAACGGATGGTTGTGATTGAATCAGAGGATCGCGATCGGGGGGCACAAGGGGTGGCACCTTAAGACTTTGCGATTGCGATTGGAGTGGAAATGTGATTATGCGATGGCCTTTGGATCAAAGTGATAGAACAACAGTGGAGATTCAATCAGGAGGGAAGACAAGCGGGTCAATGAATAGGGAGCGATGAGATCTAGACCGTTGGATCTTAAGAGATCAACAGCTACGATCTAATCGCATCAGAGAAAGGCAGGGGATGAAAATGCGCTGGACCATCAGATCGAGGTGTGATCTACGGTCACAATCAGATCGGAGGATCGCGATCAGGGAGACAGAAGGAGGGGATGCGATGCAACTGGCGCGATGCAATTAGCGCCAGGCCATCGGATCGGCGAAGGATCAATGACTCAGATTTGATCGGACGGAAATGGTAGAGGGTGAATGGGTGGGTTGTGATTCCATCCTAACCATTT